>CAHIKZ030002911.1:1765000-1872500 GCA_903632075.3 Acanthosepion pharaonis
GTTAGGGTGCCAGCTACTCGTGAGTTGCATAGGTCATGTGAGAGGCAGAACAGTCCTGTGGGATCATGTGATCACCTTTTCGATCTAAAACTAGACTATGAGTTTTCAAGGCAAGAAGTGGGGCAACTCTCACCAAACCTGTCGATATAAACACCACTGTGAGTACTTCCCCTGGATTTGCGCAAAAACTACTCGTTGCTTTTCCTGTTCACCTAGCAACTTTCAAAGAGCTCGCTATCTTCAAGTAACAGTCTATCTTTCATCTCCTGTATCAAAGTGGAAGTTTCCATGTTAATGTTCTCGATACGTCTGAAAGAGAAATGTTAGTGTTCAAATTTGGCACATGTCACGTAACATCACGTAGGGATGACTTCCCTTTATGGTCCACTGAAATGTGTTTTTAAATACCTGGCCCAACTTATATATATAAAGAATGAGGCAGAATTCTCGACCTGGCCCACTTTCTAAAATCTGGGAAGTAGTTTTTCAGTTCATAACTAAAACCGCCCAACTCCCGTCGTAACAATTTTATGGGGAAGCTGGTTGACATTTTCTTTATAACCGGATGTTCCGGGTTCGCACTGGCTCTGTTCTGACTGGGGAGCTATGTGATGTCATTCTAAAGAGACAGCATACTAAACGCCATCTCTTTGACTGACGGGGGCGAGTACCATTATCTATAGTGATTGGCATCTCCGTCTACATTTTGTTTCCGCTACATATACGCTCAACAATAACTTTCTCAGACAAAAAGGTTTTTGCGACTGAATTGAAATTATTTATTTTTATAATCTCTCAGCATGTCCTGTTGGAATTCCAATTCTCTAACTCAAATGATGCTCACTTCGACAACCACAGCTCATAACAAAAAAGGTCTCAACTTCGTCCAGCTCTGCACAACCACTTTAGAATACCACCCCAAAATACGAGGGGTGTGTAACATCGAGCCCATGCAGTTTTCACAGCAGTTATTTCTGAATCACTCACTGACTTTCAAGCTAATTCCGTCTTCACCCACAAAGGTAGAACCAGCTTGGCTTGCATTAACAATGGACTCACTGGGAAAAGGCTAAACCAAACATAGCAGACTACATGATTACCCAGCCTATCAGGAATGACACGAAAGTGCTTTCATCAACAGAGATGCCTATGGCCAGCAACAAAACCGCTAATTACATATGCATGTCAATGTAGTAAATAAAGACATTAAAATACTGAAGTAAAGACGATTAAATATTAGGAGATTCAATTCCAGATAAGCAAATAGATCAATTTTGAGTTCAGCATTAAATCCTTTCTAACTCTTCTTCTAAACTCACTTTACTGCTTTTAGACAATCATACCCGATAAAGAAAATCGATGGATCAATTACAATGGTTCTTCTTTATTTGCTTATTAATGCTATTCATTTGGAACATTTGTTATAATAACCATTCATCAGAATTAAATGAAATTCTCTACAGTCACGGAAATGATAAGACATGCTTAGAAATGAAAGTAAGAGTTTATACTGTGGCTAATTGAGCCACTGGAGCCCGTAAAATTACGTCATTTGTTTTTGAATTCTTCTCTCACGTCCGTTATCTTGGTGATCATCATGTCATTGGCACAGCACAGAGAGAGAAAATAATTGTGTCATCCATCTAAAGGTCAGGAGATCAATTTTATAATCTGCATAAGACTGCAAGAAACCCAATGGAAATACCATAGCGTATAAAATATAAGATTCTAATAATTCTGCTAGACTCCACCCACCGACACCATACAAAGACTTTTAACCAGGAGATGAACAACAACCAGCTAAAGGGCAATTCGCCTATCGATGTATCCCATAATAATAGCGTCATTCACTTTTGTTGCCAGAAGAGTTATTTGCAACTTTAACTAAAATATACGAGCATTTTGTGAGCGACATGTTGACAGAATTACAAAATGTACTATCGAAATACATTTTCATTTCTCTGAGGAAAACTTACTTTACAGGAGACAAACACATTTACTTTCGAATAATGACCAATTAAAACGAATCAGCTAAGAGAATATATCTGTTTTACGACATATCATGTCTTGTTGGGTAATTTAATGCTGAAATCAGTTTTTATTATCATCAGTTTTTATTATAATTGGTCGTATAGGTAAATAAATATCAAAATCAGTTATCTGCAAACTAAAATGTTTCAGTATTGTCACTTGTTTATATTACTTAATGATTCAACACGAAACGGAGAAATAGTCCAAATAAAACTGTGTAAAACACAAATTTTCTCGAACACTTATATTAAAAACGACCAAATATTAATATGGGATGTTTTCAAATATATTTTCATGTCGAAGAAATTAAGCTTATAACCAAACCCTTCAGAATGGACACTACTTCTTCGATTATTAATCTTTTCATATGAAGCCTTTGGCTTTCTGTTGAGAAACAGACAATTCAAATCTTGAGGTAACCTATTTATTATGAAGGCTCCAACAGCAATTATTGAAGAATTCATTTGAGCTCTGCAGACAATCATTATAATTGAATCGGCTTTTGCTATAGATTTGAAGTTATTTGAAAATTCAATCATATGCTACACAGATATTTTAATTTCTGGTATTAAATTTCTATTTATTTGTTTATTGATACAAAATTAAAATTCTCTAGACTAGCTTGTTTGCGTGAAACCTCTTTTATTCTTGTGTTAGATCAATGTTCGTATTTTTTCTTCAAACATTCTCGAGTAAAATTAATTGTTTTCTGTTACCAATTCGCTGTATAGTTATTTCAGATTTCTTTTCTATTTTTTTTTTTTTTGGCCTTTTATGTCAGTTTTAACAGAAATTTTTTTATTTCCTGTTAAAGAGTTGTGAATTTTTTTCCAGTTTAACATTGTGAACTCGTTGCAAATAACAGTTTTCAATAATGTGCTTTTGTCACAATTTTTTTATGTGAACAGATAAATGCAGTATATTTAATTTCGAAACAATTTTTATCTACCTATTGAACTCGAACTTCATCGTCAAACAGTCGGTATCGCTCGAAGTCTCGCTTAATTTCACAATCATTAATTTTCAAAAAAATAAAGAAAAAATACTCGAAAGATACTTACCAAAAAAAAAAAAAAAGGAAACGAAAGAAAAAAGGGAACAAAATCGAAATGTCAATGAAATTACCAGGAACTGTTTGAAGCGAAAACGAGTTCTCTTCCTTTGTCCATTTTGGTAAATAAATGACATCACAGTATTTTTTTTCTGTGATCGGTGATCATTATTAATTTTTTTTTTTCTAAGTTTTGAATAGTATTGAACAATGAACAATGTTTTTTTTTAATGCTGAGGAAATGTAATGTCTTTTTTTAGTTTGAGGGGTATGTGAATTAATACTTATAAAGAATTAATTACAGATAATTTTTTTTTTTTTTAATTTATCGTCCTATCTCAATATTCATTGAATACACATGATATCTTGTTCCATGTGCTATGTCCATTCAAGGAGAGGATTAGGGTCATGGTTTTCGACAACTTCCTATCCCTTGTAGCAATTAACAATATTTGTTTTTCATTAACCTTTCAGTCGCTGATCTGCCATCGCCCATTAGTTAGTTTTCTAGCTACTTCCCTTTCGAATTCTTGTCTTGACTATGTCCAGTGTGTTACATTTTCCAAGCCTTCTTTCTTCATTATGTGCTCTAGAAATTTCAACTGACTTTTTTTGATTCTAAATATGTATAATTTTTGTTTCCATTTTCCCTAAGATTTCATCGTCACTCATATATCCAGTCTATCGCATTGTCAGCATCCTCTGTAGAGGCATGTCTATGTTGCTTGAAGTTTTCTCTTCATTTGTGAGGAAATTCTCCAGCATTTACTGACATATAGGAAGACTGATATTACATAGCAGTTCAACAAGAAGAAATTCCAAAGCGCTTTCGGTTTATGATGTAACATATTCCTTTATCTGTTCAAACCTTTTCTTGACATTTAAATGTCAATACTTCTTTGGTTTTGACATCTCCAGTTCGTAACTCGCATCTTGGGTTTGTTCTCTGACAAATAATCGTATCGTCTGCCTTACTTAACGGTTAGTGTTTTTTCACGCTTTTCCATTTTGTTAACAGAAGCATTTATAGGATTTGTTCCAATGCAAGTATTAATGATGATGATAAAATATTAAAATATCAACTGAAGTCAACTTTTTTCGTGTTCTTTTTTTAATAATGATTTCTCAGTTTTCGATTTTCGTTGTGGCTCTTTTATATACAAATTATGATTAAAAAATATTACATATTAAGAAGTACTTGTTCTAAGACAATAAACAATTATTTGCTTGATTATATTTAGGAGATGTGCGGAACTTGTAGAAAGACACAAACATTATTGTACAGAGTAAATACGCTAAATTATTCAGACAAACGTATTCAGAAAACCTGAATATTTCTCGACGTAATTCTTTGCAAATTCAATTAACTCAAAAGCGTTTTCTTTATTTTTTCTCTTTCTTTAATTAAGAAAGAAGTGTAGACAATTTCCATTCATCATATCATGTGAAGATTTGTATATGTCATATTTATTTGATTATCTGTTAGAAAAAATGAAACAATTATTCTATTCGATGAGATTAGGAACGTACATTCTTCTACTGCAAAAAGTATCAGCTTATTTGTTCGTAAACCGATATTTTGTGTTACAAGTTTTTCCTAAATATTTCATGACGATTCTTTTTTGATATCCCGCCCAATATGCCATTATTTACAATAAATAGGACAATAATTCACAGGGACACCATCTATCTATCCATTCATCTATCTATTCATTCATCTATTAGGTTGTTCCCATTATCATTCATCTATCCATTCATTCATCTATCTATCTATCTATCTATCTATTCTGTTCCCATTCATCATCTATCTATCTATTCATCTATTATATTCATTATCATCTATCATATGTTCTGTCATTAGGTTGTTGTTCCATCTATCTATCTATCTATCTATCTATCTGTCTATTGTTGTTCCTATTCATCTATCTATCTATCTATCTATCTATTCTGTCTGTTATCTATCTATTCATCTATCTATATCTATCAGTCTGTTCCTATCATCTATCTATCTATCTGTTATCTATCATATCTATCTATCCATCCATCCATTCATTCATTCATTCATCTATCTATCAGTTCCCATCCATCCATCTATCTATTCATCTATCTATCTATCTATCTATCTATTCATCTGTCTATCATTCCTATGTTCCTTTATCTATCTATCTATCTATCTGTCTGTTCCTATCTATCTATCTATCTATTAAAAGTTATATTCATATATCTATCTATTCATCATCTATGTCTGTTCCATTCTATCCCTGTATATATCTATGCACATACGTAGATATATATATGTATGTATGTGTTTCTATATAGATATCTATGTATATATGTATATATTTATGTATGGGTGTATATATTTATTCAAGTATGTATCTAGCTATGGATGTAGGTATATATGTATGTATATATGAATTTATGTATGTATGTATATATTTATTCAAGTATGTATCTATGTATATAGGTATCTATGTTTATATGTGTATCTATGTATGTATGTCTGTATCGATCTATGTATATATGCATCTATTTATGTGTGTATCTATCTATGTATGTATGTATCTATGTAAGTAAGTACGTATGTATCTATCTCTGTATGCATGCATATATGTATGTACCTATGTATATATCTATTTATGTATGTATTTATTTATCAATATATGCATGTATTTCTGTATGTATCTATCTGCGTAAGCGTCTATGTATCTATCTGTGCATCTATTTACCTATGTATGCAAGTATGTATGTATCTATTTATGTATGTATGTATGTATATGCACGTGGCCGATTGGACAGAACGTCCCCTCTCTGACCATGAGAAGCGGTTCGAATCTCGGGTCTTGTGGCGCATTTGAAGTGTTGACCTAAGCGTTATGAGTGAAATTGGGTTGACTGAACACTTGGGGAGCTATCGGTGGTTGTGCTCGCATTCGTGACCGAATTTGTTTAGATTGTTGATCACACTAGATAACGCGCTATCTCCAAGAAACTATGAAAATGTCCGCTCAGCATAGTTGCAGTATAATGCACGGGGGCTCTGTGTGGGTGTTAAATAAACAGAAAGGCATCTGCGAAGGGATTAGCTAACCAGCCCAAGTAGATGGTCATGTAAGTATGTAACTATGTATGTGTCTATGTATCTATGTAACTATGTATGTGTGTTTCTATGTATGTATTATATATCTATCTATGTATGTACGTATCTGTGTATGTATGTATGTATGTGTCTATGTAGATGGGCGCAAGGCCGAGTGGTTAGAAGGTTCGTTTTCTGAGACCCAGGATCGAATCTCACTACGGTTGATTTGTCAGGAAGGAAACTTCCTGATGTTATCGGTCTGTTTTGGAATGTACCCGAAAAACCCTACCACGGTTGACCTAAGCCTTGTGAGTAAAATTAGGCAGACGGAACAATGGGGTACCGTCATTGGGACCGAGGTTTTGAGTGTGCTGGCCTTGTTCAGATGGTTGATCACGCTAGATAACACGCTCTCTCCCAGAAACTATAGCTAAGGTCAGTTCAGCATAGTTGCAGTATAAACTACAAGTGGGTTTCTGTTGGTGTTGAACACATACAAGTGTGCCTGAGAGAGCGACTGAATTAGGGATTAACTAGACGCCCTAGTGGACGGGTATCTTAGAATATGAGTGGCCAGATATTATTATCTATCTATCTATCTATCTATCTATCTATCTATCTATCTCTCTCTCTCTCTCTATATATATATATATATATATATATATATATATACATAAACATAAGATTGGTGTCCCAGGAATAAATTCAATAACCAAAAAAATACTATTTTAAATTTCAATACACTTGAAGAGTTAAAATAAAATGGTTATTTTGTGGTGATTTTATAACATATTTATGTGATTTGCATCTAATATAAAAATTAAATATATATATATATATATATATATATATATATATATATATATATATATATATATATATATATATATAAATATATATATATATATATATATATATATATATATATAATATATATATATATATATATATATATATATATATATATATATATATATATATATATATATATGTGTGTGTATGTATGCATGACAATGTTAAAATTGACCTATGTATGTATGTATTTTATGTGTCTATTTATCTATGTAGTTGTATGCATGTATCTATATCATATATATATATATATATATATATATATATATATATATATATATATATGTATGTATGTATGTATATAGAAATATCTGTATATATGTAGGTATATATATATATATGTATGTATCTATGTTTAATCTGTTCTGTTCCCATGTATCGAAATATCTGTTTCATTCTCTTCAGTTCTATCTCATTCCGTTGAACTCCCTATGTATCTACCTCTTTGCGTTCACATCTCTATATGTATCTAATACGCCCTTTTTCTTTTTTGTCTGTATTATTTTACTGTTATCCTCTTTGAACTGGTGGCACAGCCGTATATTTTTGCATGACAAAGCTGGATCCCTTGAAGATGCTTTCAAATTCTTGAGCTGGAAAGACTGATTCCATGATAAGAAATGAGTACCACAATAATAAATGGAACATATATTGATTGACTCAAATGCGAATATCTTAATAGCAAGGATTTGACAAAATATGATTTTCATATACGCTGTCATTTCTTTCGCTTGTTATAAGAATTGCACTGGCACAATCATGTATATCCATGATTGGAAATCTGGAAAACAGGATTTTTCTCAATCAATATTTATTAACAAAAAGAAAGAATCAGTTTTGTCTGGATTCTTTTAGACAAGATACTCCACTCCTTTATGTCAGAAGAAGGCAATGAAAGACAAAAAAATTAGTTTTAACAAAGTAATACGTTACGAAGGAAAGTAACTTATGTTGCATGTTCATATCTTTAAGCTTTCATTCTTTAAGTTTTAAGATTGCTTTTTGTAGTCGGTCATGCTACAAGCCATGCACGTACATACAAATATATTATGCCATCTATAAATAATTATATGCTGCGAGGTTTTAAAGATAATACAAGTAATACATATAAAATGAATATAGTCAGAATAAGGCATCCTCTTCAGAGCATTAGTGAAATTCCTTTTACCAACTTTAACCTATGACTTTCTTATACAAGTTATAAGTTATTAAATGCACGAGCCACAAAATTACTGATGGTCAATCTCATCATTGGCAGACAGAAAAATTGTTCAAATTTCCTTGAAAAATAATCATTATTAGCATTTGAACAGTTTGAGATAAAGAAATGTTTGAATTTCTTAGGATTTTTATCAGATTAATATAAAGATATAACATGCTTTACATCTTTTAATTTGAAAGATAATCAAATATTCGTAGCAATTTACGAGTTGTTAAATTTACCATAAATATATAACTGAACCGTAAAACATTCAATGTGCACGCTTAAAAGAAATAGTTTCTTGATATTAAATCAAGTTATTCAAAATTTTATATTTCAATCATCCCTCGTTTTTCGTTTAATCTTAGAAATTTCCAATTAAGAAAAATTCAAAATGCATTAATTAAACAGACTCTAAAAGATTACATAATACAAAAATTATTTGCTTCAAGTAACTGCTAATTAATCTGACCAGATCATTAGAATTTTGCAATTAATTAATTGAATAAAAGTTTGTTTGAATCATCGAAGATGTGACATACCTCTTCTTCCTCTTTGATTGCAGTCTCCAAATCGCGTTCATCTATTTTCGATAGTAATTTATCCTGAAAAAAAAAAACAATAGAAAAATAGGGATGAAAAATGATAGAAGAATATTAATAAAGTCTTGAAGACTGCAAAATTCTCCTGCAAAAAACGATTACAAATTCTGGAGGCATTTTATCTTAATTGATTGGCAATGTTAACATGAACATTGTTTTGTTTCGAAGAGTGTGGTATAATTGAATGCATTTCTGACAGCATTGACAAGGCTTTCTCTCTCCATCCGTTTGTTCACATATTCGTGTTTGGTGACTTTAACGTCCATCATACCAAGTGGCTTAAAAACGCAACTACTGACCCTGCAGACATTCAAACCTTTGATTTTCAATTTCTCAATCTTTCACACAGATAGTTGACTTCCCCACACGTTTTTCCTACAACCAGGACGGTAAGGCTTCTCTTCTCGATCTGTTTTATCGCCATCCCCGAGTCCTTTTAAAAAGCGCCACGCAAATCTGCCCTCTTGGCTATACTGTTGCTTGTAACATATCAACATCTCCTTCAACTCACCCCCTGCAAAGAACCTATTATCACTAGAACCTGGTTCTATATCAACGAATTGATTGAACTCGTTCTGGGATTATCTTGCGATGTCTCCTGGAATGTTGTTTTTAAATTTTTTTCAAGAATGTGTTTCCTGAATTCTCCTCCTGGGTTAAAGCTGGAATCGAGGCTTTCATCCCCCCTATATAGGAATATATAAGGTCAAATCGCGCTCCTCCTCTTGGTTCTCCGCTGCTTGCTCAGCTGCCATTGCCAATAGAAACCACTTCTTCTACTATATCGAAGGAACATGATTGCAACAGACGTCTCTTTGTCTCTTTCCGTAACGAGTGTAAGCGTGTTCGAGGTTCTGACCTCTTCTGTCGACAAGGCGGAATGCTTTGCTTGGAAATTCTCATTCAATTCAACTCTCGACTCTTCCGGTGTATCCACACCCAATTTCACCCTTAGAACTGAGGCGAGCTGCACATTACCCCGTCATCGGTATTGAGCATTATCTCTAATTTAGACCCGTACAAGGCTGGCAGTGGAGATGGGATACCAGCCATTGTCCCGAAGAAATGTGCGCCTGAACTGGCCCCTGCCCTCTCCAAATGATATAACTACTGCCTCAATGAATCTGGTTTTCCAGACTGTTTGAAGTCATCATCCATTGTTCCTGTCTTTAAGAACGCTGGTGACCCTTTTGAACCTTCTAATTACCTTCCTATCAGTCTCCTACCCTTTTTTGCAGAGTCTTCGAAGCTTTAATCAACGTCGAAGTTGTTAAGCACCTTATATCCCATGATCTGCTCTCCGACAAGCAATATGGTTTCCACTTTGCCCGTTCTACAACTGATGTGCTTACGGCTATCACTGAAATTGTTTACCGGCTTGGTAAACAACTTCATAATAACGGAAAAGCTCGTGCTGTGGCTCTAGATGTCTCCAAGGCGTTTGATAGGGTTTGTCATGCCGGCTTTCTTCGCAAGCTCCAGTGTTATAGAACTTCAGGTCGATTGTTTGAATTAATTCATTCCTGTCAAACCATGTATTGAAGGTCTTTCTCAGCGTATTCTCCTCCAGCTCCTATCCCACGAACGCAGGTGTTCCCCAAGGCTCCATCGTAGGCCCTACTCTGTTCCTTACTTTCATCAACAATCTTCCTGACGTCATAGATTCCCAAGTAGGCATCTACGCCAACGACACTATTACTACTGCCTCAAAAACAAATCTAGTGTCGTTGAAAAAACTAACCTGGCCGTTCGTCTCGAAAAGGACCTCCAATCGGTTGTGAACTGGGACAGTAATTGGCTGGTTTACTAAAGTTAACGCCTCAAAAACAAAACTGCTCTCTATTACTCATCACAGAGAATCATCCCTGCCCCTCCCCATTAGAATGTCTGACGCTCAACTTCTCGAGAGTTCCTCTTTGCGACTGCTCGGTCTCGCCTTGTCTACTGACCTGAGATGGAACAAATACATTGAGTCAATAGCTTCGTTCACCGCAAGAAAAGTTGGCTCCCTGTGCCGCGCCAGGAAATTTTTCTCGCCGGAGTTGATCCTTCAAATCTACAAATCAACCATTCGCCCTGCATGGGGTATTGCTGCCATATATGCTCCGGTAAACCTTCTGTTGTCTCAAGGTTCTTGATAAGATCCAGAGACGGATATGCAATGTAATTAGCCCTGATCTGGCATCTTATCTGAAGTCGATCTCTCACAGACGTGCCGTCGCCTACCTCTGTCTTTTTTACAAATAATTTCATGGTAACTGCTCCAATGAGCTGCTATCGCTGGTTCCCAGACTTCATGAATTTTAGCATTCTACTAGGCTGCCATCTCGCTCATACTCTTTCACTGTCGAAACTGTTAAATGTAACAGTCTCGTCTACGCGAATAGCTTCATTTCTCGCACATCTCGTCTCTGGATAGACTTCCCAATGTTCTGATGTTAACTTATTGAAATCCTGATTTTGGTGATCGGGTCGGACAGAATATTTATCAAAACTGCTTCGGAATAAACAGGAATAAAAAGATAATAGATTACAGGAAAAAAGAATTATGACGCGAAAGGTGAAAGAAAAAAAATGAAATCCTAACGAAAAATACAAGCTAGGGAAATTAAAATGAAACTGAAAAACACGAATAATACGAATAATGACGAGAACTGAAGAATAAAAGAATGAAAACGAAAAAAGAAAATAAAAAATAAAAAAAAGAGAATAAAGAAATAAAGAGGAAAAAAGAAAAGAAAACAATCAAAAGAAGCGAATAAAGAAATGAAGACGAAAAAAGAAAAGAAAACAATGAAAAGAAGCGAATAAATAAATGAAGAAGAAAAAAGAAAAGAAAACAATGAAAAGAAGCGAATAAATAAATGAAGACGAAAAAGGAAAAAAACAATCAAAAGAAGCGAATAAAGAAATGAAGACGAAAAAAGGAAAAGAAAACAATCAAAAGAAGCGAATAAATGAAATGAAGACGAAAAAAGAAAAGAAAACAATGAAAAGAAGCGAATAAATAAATGAAGACGAAAAAGGAAAAGAAAACAATCAAAAGAAGCGAATAAAGAAATGAAGACGAAAAAAGAAAAGAAAACAATGAAAAGAAGCGAATAAATAAATGAAGACGAAAAAGGAAAAGAAAACAATCAAAAGAAGCGAATAAAGAAATGAAGATGAAAAAAGAAAAGAAAACAATGAAAAGAAGGAATAAATAAAAGACGGAAAAGACAAAAAAGGAAAAGAAAAACATGAAAAAGAAAAAAAAAATAAAGAAAAAAATGAAAGATAAAAAAAAAAAGAAAAGAAAACAATGAAAAGAAGGAATAAATAAATGAAGACGAAAAAAGGAAAAGAAAACAATCAAAAGAAGCGAATAAAGAAATGAAGACGAAAAAAGAAAAGAAAACAATGAAAAGAAGCGAATAAATAAATGAAGACGAAAAAAGGAAAAGAAAACAATCAAAAGAAGCGAATAAAGAAATGAGGAAAAAAGAAAAAAAAAAACAATGAAAAGAAGGAATAAAAATAAAAAAAGACGAAAAAGAAAAAAAACAATCAAAAGAAGACGAATGAAAAAAAGAAATGAAAGACGAAAAAGAAAAAAAACAATGAAAAGAAAATAAATAAATGAAGATGAAAAAAGGAAAAGAAAACAATGAAAAGAAGAATAAAGAAATGAAGATGAAAAAAAAAAGTTGCGCTCAATGAAAAGAAGGAATAAATAAATGAAGACGAAAAAAAAAAAAAAACAATGAAAAGAACGAATAAAAAAGAAGACGAAAAAAGAAAAAAAAAATGAAATGAAGCGAATAAATAAATGAAGACGAAAAGGAAAAAAAACAATCAAAAGAATAAAAGAAATGAAATGAATCGAAAAGAAAAAGAAAAACAATCAAAAAAGTTGAATAAAGAAATGAAGACGAAAAGGAAAAAGAAAAAAAAAAAAGAAAAAAAAGAAAATGAAACGAAAAAAAAAAAAAAAAACAATGAAAAGAAAAATAAAGAAATGAAGACGAAAAAAAAAAAGAAAAAAAATGAAAAAAAAGGAATAAATAAATGAAGGGAAAAAAAGAAAAGAAAACAATGAAAAGAAGGAATAAAGAAATGAAGATGAAAAAAGAAAAGAAAATAAAATCAAAAGAAAGAATAAAGAAATGAAGACGAAAAAGAAAAAGAAAAGAAACAAAAGAAAAAAGAATAAATAAATGAAGACGAAAAAAAAAAAAGAAAACAAAAAAAGAAGGAATAAAGAAATGAAAAAAAAGAAAAGAAAAAAATGAAAAAAGAAGGAATAAAGAAATGAAGACGAAAAAAGAAAAGAAAAAACAAAAAAAAAGAAAAGAATAAATAAATGAAGAAAAAAAAAAAATAAAAACAATGAAAAAAAAAATAAAAAATGAAAAAAAAAAGGAAAAGAAAACAATCAAAAAAGAAAAAAAATGAAGATGAAAAAAGAAAAGAAAGAAAAAAGTAGAATAAAGAAATGACGGAAAAAGAAAAAAAACAATCAAAAGAAAGAATAAAGAAATGAAGACGAAAAAGAAAAAGAAACAATCAAAAGAAGAATAAAAAAATGAAGACGAAAAAGAAAACGAAAAAAAAATAAAGAAAATGAAGACGAAAAAAGAAAAGAAAACAATGAAAAGAAAGAATAAAGAAATGAAGACGAAATCTAAAAAAAAAATGAAAAGAATCAAAAGAAGAAAAAAAAAGAAATGAAGACGAAAAGGAAAAAGAAATGAAATGAAAAAAGAAAAGAAAACAATAAATGAAGAATAACGAAATGAAGATGAAAAAAAGAAAAAAAAAAAAAGAAGGAATAAAAGAAATGAAGACGAAAAAGGAAAAGAAAAAATCAAAAGAAAAGAATAAAGAAATGAAAACGAAAAAAGAAAAGAAAAAATGAAAAGAAGAATAAAAAAAAAAGACGAAAAAGAAAAGAAAACAATGAAAAAGCGAATAAATAAATGAAGACGAAAAAAAAAAAAAAAAAATGAAAAGGAAAATAAATAAATAAATGAAGACGAAAAAAGAAAAGAAATCAATCAAAAGAAGCGAATAAAGAAATGAAGACGAAAAAGAAAAAAACAATCAAAAAGAAAATCAAAAAAAGGAAAAGAGAAAAAAAATGAAAGACGAAAAAAGAAAAGAAAAAAAATGAAAAAGAAGCGAATAAATAAATGAAGACGAAAAAAAGAAAAGAAATCAATCAAAAAAGAAGAATAAAGAAATGAAGACGAAAAAAAGAAAAAAAAATCAAAAAAAGTGAATAAAAAAATGAAGACGAAAAAAGAAAAGAAAACAATCAAAAGAAGAGAATAAAGAAAAAGACGAAAAAAAAAAAAAACAAGAAAAAAAGAAGCGAAAAAGAAATGAAGACGAAAAGGAAAAAGAAAACAATGAAAAGAAAAGAAGAGAATAAAGAAAAAAAAAGAAACGAAAAAAAAAAAAAAAAAAACAAAATGAAAGAACAAAGAAAAAAAAAAAAATGAAGACGAAAAAGAAAAGAAAAACAATCAAAAGAAGGAATAAATAAATGAAGACGAAAAAGAAAAGAAAACAATCAAAAAAAGAATAAAATAAATGAAGATGAAAAAAGAAAAAGAAAACAATCAAAAGAAGGAATAAAAAAGAAATGAAGATGAAAAATCAAAAAGAAAACAATGAAAAGAAAACGAAAAAAAAAATGAAGAAAATAAAAAAAAGGAAAAAAAGAAAACAATCAAAAGAAGCGAATAAAGAAATGAAGACGAAAAAAAAAGAAAAAACAATGAAAAGAAGGAATAAAAAGAAATGAAGACGAAAAAAAGAAAAAGAAAAGAAAAAAAAAAGAAGAATAAAGAAAAAAAGAAAAAAAAAAAAAAAGAAAAACAATGAAAAGAAGAGAATAAAGAAATGAAGACGAAAAAGGAAAAGAAAAACAATGAAAAAAAGAACGAATAAAGAAATGAAGAAGAAAAAAAAGAAAAAAAACAATGAAAAAGAAAGAATAAATAAATGAAGACGAAAAAAAAAAAGAAAACAAAGAAAAGAAGCGAATAAAGAAATGAAGACGAAAAAAGAAAAGAAAACAATGAAAAAAGAGAAATTAATAAATGAAGACGAAAAAAGGAAAAGAAAACAATCAAAAGAAGAGAATAAAGAAATGAAGACGAAAAATGAAAAAGAAAAAATCAAAAAAGGAATAAAAAAAGAAGAAAAAAAGAAAAGAAAACAAAAAAAGAAGGAATAAATAAATGAAGACGAAAAAAGAAAAGAAAAGAAATCAAAAGAAGGAATAAAGAAAATGAAGATGAAAAAAGAAAAGAAAACAATCAAAAGAAGGAATAAAGAAAATGAAGACGAAAAAGGAAAAAGAAAACAATCAAAAGAAAAATAAAAGAAATGAAGACGAAAAAGAAAACAATCAAATCAAAAAGGAATAAATAAATGAAGACGAAAAAGAAAAAAAACAATCAAAAGAAGGAATAAATAAATGAAGACGAAAAAGGAAAAGAAAACAATCAAAAAAGAAGAATAAATAAATGAAAACGAAAAAGAAAAGAAAACAAAAAAAAGACGAATAAAGAAAATGAAGACGAAAAAAGAAAAGAAAACAATGAAAAAAAGCGAATAAAAAAATGAAAGACGAAAAAGAAAAGAAAACAATGAAAAGAAGGAAGAAAAGAAATGAAGACGAAAAAGAAAAAGAAAAAAGAAAAGAAGGAATAAATAAATGAAAAGAAAAAGGAAAAGAAAATAAATGAAAAAAAGGATAAAAGAAATGAAGAAAAAAAAGAAAACGAATGAAAAATGAAAAAGAAGACGAAAAAAAAGAAAACAAAAAAAAATGAATAAAGAAACGAAGAAAAAAAGAAAAGAAAACAAAAAAAAGCGAATAAAAAATGAAGACGAAAAAAGGAAAAGAAAACAATCAAAAGAAGAGAATAAATAAATGAAGACGAAAAAAAAAGAAAACAATCAAAAGAAGGAATAAAGAAATGAAGACGAAAATGGAAAAGAAAACAAAAAAGAAGAGAATAAAGAAATGAAACGAAAAAAAAAGAAAAGAAAAAAAAGAAAAGAAGGAAGAAAGAAAAAAAGAAAAAAGAAAAGAAGAAAAAAAAAAGAAAAGAAAAAACAATGAAAAAAGGAATAAATAAATGAAGACGAAAAAAGGAAAAGAAAACAATCAAAAGAAGAGAATAAAAAAAAATGAAAAAAAAGAAAAGAAATGAAAAAAGGAATAAAGAAATGAAGACGAAAAAGAAAAGAAAACAATCAAAAGAAGAGAATAAAGAAATGAAGACGAAAAAAAAAGAAAACAACAAAAAAAGGAATAAAGAAATGAAGACGAAAAAGGAAAAGAAAACAATGAAAAGAAGGAATAAATAAATGAAGACGAAAAAAGAAAAGAAAACAATGAAAAGAAGCGGAATAAATAAAATGAAAACGAAAAAAGGAAAAGAAAACAATCAAAAAAGAAAAAGAATAAAGAAATAAAGACGAAAAAGAAAAGAAAACAAATGAAAAGAAGAGAATAAAAATAAATGAAGACGAAAAAAAAAAAGAAAACAATCAAAAAAAAGAATAAAAAAAATGAAGACGAAAAAAAGAAAAAGAAAAAAAAATCAAAAGAAGAATAAATAAAAGAAGACGAAAAAAGAAAAGAAAAACAATCAAAAAGAAGGAATAAAGAAATGAAGACGAAAAAGGAAAAGAAAAAGAAAAAAATAAAGAAATGAAAGACGAAAATAGAAAGAAAACAATCAAAAAAGGAATAAAGAAATGAAGACGAAAAAGAAAAAAAAAAACAAATGAAAAGAAGCGAATAAAAAATGAAGACGAAAAAAAGAAAAGAAAAAACAATCAAAAAAAGCGAATAAAGAAATGAAGAAAAAAAAAAAAGAAAACAAGAAAAGAAGGAATAAATAAATGAAGAAAAAGGAAAAGAAAACAAAAAAAGAAGGAATAAATAAATGAAGACGAAAAAAAAAAAAGAAAACAATCAAAAGAAAGCGAATAAAAAAATGAAGATGAAAAAAAAAGAAAAAAATCAAAAGAAGGAATAAAGAAATGAAGAAAAAAAAGAAAAGAAAACAATCAAAAGAAGAGAATAAATAAATGAAGACGAAAAAAGAAAAGAAAACAATCAAAAGAAGGAATAAATAAATGAAGATGAAAAAGGAAAAACAAAAAAGAAAGAAAAGCAAAAATGAAACGAAAAAGAAAAGAAAACAATCAAAAGAAGGAATAAAAAATGAAAAGAAAAAAGAAAAGAAAAAAAAATGAAAAGAAGGAATAAATAAATGAAGACGAAAAAGGAAAGAAAACAATCAAAAGAAGGAATAAAGAAATGAAGATGAAAAAGAAAAGAAAACAATGAAAAGAAGAGAATAAAGAAATGAAGACGAAAAAGAAAAGGAAACAATCAAAAAGAAGGAATAAAATAAATGAAAAGAAAAAAGAAAAGAAAACAATCAAAAGAAGCGAATAAATAAATGAAGACGAAAAAGGAAAAGAAAACAATCAAAAGAAGCGAATAAAGAAATGAAGACGAAAAAAGAAAAGAAAACAATGAAAAGAAGCGAATAAAGAAATGAAGACGAAAAAAGGAAAAGAAAACAATCAAAAGAAGAGAATAAAGAAATGAAGACGAAAAAAGAAAAGAAAACAATGAAAAGAAGCGAATAAAGAAATGAAGACGAAAAAAGAAAAGAAAACAAAGAAAAGAAGCGAATAAAGAAATGAAGACGAAAAAAGAAAAGAAAACAATGAAAAAAGTGAAATTAATAAATGAAGACGAAAAAAGGAAAAGAAAACAATCAAAAGAAGAGAATAAAGAAATGAAGACGAAAAAAGAAAAGAAAACAATCAAAAGAAGCGAATAAAGAAATGAAGACGAAAAAGAAAAAAAAACAATCAAAAGAAGGAGAAAAAATGAAAATGAAAAAGAAAAAAAAAAAAAAAAATAGAATAAATAAATGAAGACGAAAATGGAAAAAGAAAACAATCAAAAGAAGAGAAGAAAAAGAGAAAAAAAAAAAGAAAACAAATGAAAAGAAGTCGAATAAATAAATGAAGACGAAAATGGAAAAAGAAAACAATCAAAAAGAATAAAAAATAAAGAAATGAAGACGAAAAAAGAAAAGAAAACAATCAAAAGAAGCGAATAAAGAAATGAAGACGAAAAAAGAAAAGAAAACAATCAAAAGAAGAGAATAAAGAAATGAAGACGAAAAAAGAAAAGAAAACAATCAAAAGAAGCGAATAAAGAAATGAAGACGAAAAAGGAAAAGAAAACAATCAAAAGAAGCGAATAAAGAAATGAAGACGAAAAAAAGAAAAAAACAAATGAAAAGAAAGGAATAAAGAAATGAAGACGAAAAAAAAAAAGAAATAAATCAAAAGAAGAGAATAAAGAAATGAAGACGAAAAAGAAAAGAAAACAATCAAAAGAAGAGAATAAAGAAATGAAGACGAAAAAAGAAAAGAAAACAAAGAAAAGAAGAGAATAAAGAAATGAAGACGAAAAAGAAAAGAAAACAATGAAAAGAAGAGAATAAAGAAATGAAACGAAAAAAGGAAAAGAAAACAATCAAAAGAATGGAATAAAAAATGAAGACGAAAAAAGAAAAGAAAAAAAATGAAAAGAAAGAATAAATAAATGAAGAAAAAAAAAGAAAAAAGAAAAAAATCAAAAGAAGGAATAAAGAAATGAAGACGAAAAAGAAAATGAAAAGAAAACAAAAAACAATAAATAAATGAAGACGAAAAAAGAAAAAAAAAGAAAAAAAAGAAGGAATAAAGCAATGAAGACGAAAAAAGGAAAAGAAAAAATGAAAAAAAAAAAAAGAAAAAAGAAAACGAAAAAAGAAAAGAAAACAATGAAAAGAAGCGAATAAAGAAATGAAGACGAAAAAGAAAACGAAAAAAAACAAAAGAAGGAATAAATAAATGAAGACGAAAAAGAAAAGAAAACAATGAAAAGAAGCGAATAATAAAATGAAGACGAAAAAAAAAGAAAAGAAATCAAAAGAAGCGAATAAAGAAATGAAAAAAAAGAAAAGAAAACAATGAAAAAGAAGGAATAAATAAAATGAAGACGAAAAAAGGAAAAGAAAACAATCAAAAGAAGGAATAAAGAAATGAAGACGAAAAAGAAAAGAAAACAAATGAAAAGAATAGAATAAAGAAATGAAGACGAAAAAGAAAAGAAAAAACAAAAAGAAGAGAATAAAGAAATGAAGATGAAAAAGAAAAGAAAACAAAAAAAGAATAAATAAATGAAGACGAAAAAAAAAAAAAACAATCAAAAAAGGAATAAAGAAATGAAGACGAAAAAAAGAATGAAAATGAAAAGAACTGAATAAAGAAATGAAGACGAAAAAAAGAAAAGAAAACAATCAAAAAAAGAAGAATAAAGAAATGAAGACGAAAAAAGAAAAGAAAACAATGAAAAGAAGCGAATAAATAAATGAAGACGAAAAAGGAAAAGAAAACAATCAAAAGAAAAGAATAAATAAATGAAGATGAAAAAAAAAAAACAATGAAAAGAACCGAATAAAATAAATGAAGACGGAAAGGAAAAGAAAACAATCAAAAAGAAGAATAAAGAAATGAAAAAAAAAAAAGAAAACAATGAAAAGAAGGAATAAATAAATGAAGACGAAAAAAGGAAAGAAAAACAATCAAAAAGAAAGGAATAAAGAAATGAAGACGAAAAAAGAAAAGAAAACAAATGAAAAGAAGCGAATAAATAAATGAAGACGAAAAAAAGGAAAAGAAAACAATCAAAAAAAAAGAATAAAGAAATGAAGACGAAAAAAAAAGAAAAGAAAACAATGAAAAGAAAATAAATAAATGAAGACGAAAAAGGAAAAGAAAAAACAAAAAAAAAGAAGGAATAAAGAAATGAAGACGAAAAAAAAGAAAAAAGAAAACAATGAAAAGAAAGAATAAAGAAATGAAGACGAAAAAGGAAAAAGAAAACAAAAAAAAGAAGGAAAAAAAAATGAAGACGAAAAAAAAAAAAAAACAAAATGAAAAGAAAAGGAATAAAGAAAATGAAGACGAAAAAGGAAAAAAAATCAAAAAGAAGGAATAAATAAATGAAGACGAAAAAGAAAAGAAAAAAAAGAAAAGAAGCGAATAAATAAATGAAGACGAAAAAAAGAAAAGAAAAACAATCAAAAGAAGGAATAAATAAATGAAGACGAAAAAAGAAAAGAAAACAATCAAAAAAAGAAGGAATAAAGAAATGAAGACGAAAAAAGGAAAAGAAAAACAATGAAAAAGAAGGAATAAAGAAATGAAGAGAAAAAAAAAAGAAAACAAGACAAAAAGAAGCGAATAAAGAAATGAAGACGAAAAGGAAAAGAAAACAATCAAAAGAAGGAATAAAGAAATGAAGAAAAAGAAAAAGAAAAATCAAAAGAAGCGAATAAAAGAAATGAAGACGAAAAGGAAAAGAAAAAAGAAAAAAAAAGCGAATAAAGAAATGAAGACGAAAAAGAAAAGAAAACAATGAAAAGAAGCGAATAAATAAATGAAGACGAAAAGGAAAAGAAAACACAAAAAAGAAGCGAATAAATAAATGAAGAAAAAAGAAAAGAAAACAATCAAAAGAAGCGAATAAAGAAATGAAGACGAAAAAATGAAAAGAAAAACAAAAAAAAGAAGAGAATAAAGAAATGAAAGAAAAAGAAAAGAAAACAATCAAAAGAAGGAATAAAGAAATGAAGACTAAAAAGGAAAAGAAAAACAATCAAAAAAGAGAATAAAAAAAATGAAGACGAAAAAGAAAAGAAAACAATGAAAAGAAGCGAATAAAGAAATGAAGATAAAAAAAGGAAAAGAAAACAATCAAAAAAAAGAGAATAAAGAAATGAAGATGAAAAAGAAAAGAAAACAATCAAAAGAAGAGAATAAAGAAAATGAAGACGAAAAAAGAAAAGAAAAAACAATCAAAAAAAAAAGAGAAAAAAAGAAATGAAGACGAAAAAAAAGAAAAGAAAACAATCAAAAGAAAGAATAAATAAATGAAGACGAAAAAGGAAAAGAAAAAACAATCAAAAAGAAGGAATAAAGAAAATGAAGACGAAAAAAAAGAAAAGAAAAAACAATGAAAAGAAGCGAATAAATAAATGAAGACGAAAAAAGGAAAAGAAAACAATCAAAAGAAGCGAATAAAGAAATGAAGACGAAAAAAGAAAACGAAAAGAAAACAATCAAACAATAAAGAAATGAAGATAAAAAAAAAAACAAACAAATGAAGCGAATAAAGAAATTGATGTGGGCTCAAATTTGGGACCACGGAAGGAAAACACGGAACACGGATTAGAGGTAAGAAATATATATTAAACAAAAAGGTTACAAAGATAGTGTAAGTGTAAGCGGAGCTTACTATGTGCTAGTGTCCAATATTGGTAGTCGTACGCGGCTGATACTACGGCATTAGTATACTCTCTCTCTCTCTCTCTCTCTCTCTCTCTCTCTCTTTCCTCCTCTTATCTTAGAGTATTATATCGCATACTTTATATAGTCCTGGAACTGTCCATGTTGTAGGTATGTTACGGTCTCACAACATTCCATTCCAGGAGTTTTCTTCTTTTTTTTTTTTTTTTGAAAGGTAGAAAAAAAAACGTAAAAGTGTTAATACATTTTCTCTTCGAATTTACGTCGAGCGGTTAAGTAAATTTCGTTTTCCTTCCTGGGTGTCGTACTTCAGGAGTGACTTGGGCGTGTCGAGATCGAAGTGAATCTAAAATTACGTCGATCGTAAAGAAACAGCTATTTTGTAGTGATTCCTCCGATTCCTTCAAACGGCATTTTCTGAGCTGGTTCCAATGGCGTTTGTGAGTGTTATTCGGTCCTTGGACAATATAGACCAGTTCGCCAAATTTTGTTTTATGGTGCCTACTTCCCAGAATGTTATGTTGTTTTTGTAAGCCTTGAAAAAGACTTCATCGCCAGGATTGAAATATTTCTTATGAGGCGATACGGTTTTTTTTTAACTTAGCTTGCCGTGGAATAAGTTTGTCGAAGACCGACTTCATTTTCCTTGCGAACATTGTTTCTGCAGGCGAGCTTCCCATAGGCGTGTTCGGATTAGGGGTTATCCGATACACCTGCAGAAATTGTTGCAATGCTCTATCTGTCGGTGTGCCTAGTGCCTTTTTTAAAGCCCTTTTTAGAGTGACCACGAACCTTTCGGCCTGCCCATTCGACCTAGGCGTTGTAATGTGGTCCACCTGATATGACTTGCAGAAGTCTCTAAATTCACTTGATGTGAATTGAGTGCCATTATCTGTAACTACCAATCTACCACGCCAAAACGCGCGAATAGCTTGTGTAGAAATCCGATCGTGCAGTTTGTGGTTGGTATTTTCCATTGTAGAACCTCAGGCCATTTTGAGTGGCTATCCACGACAATGAGGTAGTACATAGGCCCTGCAAAATCGACATAAATTCTTTGCCATGGATGGTCTGTGTTTGGCCATGGTTTGCACGTCGTGGTTGGAGCTTTTGCTGCAAGCGCGCATCCTTTGCATGATTCTATAATGTCTGCTATGACCTTGTCCATGTTCGGCCAATAAACATAGCAGCGCATGAGGCTTTTCGTACGGTTCTTTCCCGGATGTCCCATGTAAAAATCCCTGAGGATTTTTCTTTGTAGGCTGTTTGGAATCACTACGCGGTCATTGTATAGTAGGACATCATCGCAGAGGGAGAAAACTTCAGGCACATTAAGGTCTTTATTGCGAATTTTGCTTTTTATGGATTGAATGAATTCGTCCTATAGAGACTCCCTTTTTATGTCGGCCAAAGTGACTGGGAGCTCTCTTATGGTACTCGCGATCATGTTTTTGATTTCACAATTTGTCCTTAGAGTAGCAATGATGGAGTCTTTAAAGACTTCTGTATTTTTTGGAATGAGTCTATCTAACTCTTTGTTTATTTGCTCTAGAGCAGCGAAAGGGACATTCCGTTTCTTTTTGAATACCGGCTGTGCACCGTCCTTCACCTTGAACTTAGCTTTCATCTTAGTACATTTCCCAAGGCCAGAAAAATCCTGGGAAATTGTTGTTTGAGTTCCTTTTGATTTTAGCAATTGGACGTTGTACTTTGTATCTTGCGACAAAATGTACATTGGCAATCCCAAAGATTGAATTTTTCTATCCAATCTGTTCCAAATATGTTATCTGAAGTTTTCAATACGTAGGCTTTGAGCTTTTTAGTAACTCCATTTAGTGTTACTGTAAGTATTACCTCGCCTAAAATGTTAATCTTTTCGCCAGTTACGGATTTTGCTGTTTTCTCCGTTTTTAATAAGGTCGGCTTGTTTAATTTTCGCCAAGTACGCCAGTTAATGGTTGAAAGATCGGAACCCGAGTCAAGCTGGAATTTAATGGAATTATTGAAAATATGCACAGTTACATATTTCCTTAAATTCCTATCGACAATATTGTCAGATTGAGTTTGCCTAATTTTATTTTTGGGTTTTCTCGTCCTTTTGGCGTACCAGCACCGAGTTAAAGTATGCCCATTTTTTTTTGCAATATTTTTTGTTCTTAACTGGACAGAATTTCATCCAATGCCATTTACCACAATGGTAACATGGTCCGGGCAGTTTCTTTTAACCTATTTGGGTTTTGGTTACTGCGGAATTTAGGACATGAGATTTGCCTTTTGTCTTTTGGAGGGGAATAGGAGGTAGACTTGTTTCTGATTTTATTAATCTGAGCCACACCTGATTCCTCGAGAGTGTTTGAGTCACACTTTACAGATATTACTATTTGACAGTCCTCTGCCAGTTTTTGGAATGTCAATCCTTGTTCGTTCTCAAGCTTGGTCAGTACCCGTCGTCTGACTTCGGCGTCTTCTGCTGATACTAGAACTTGTGCGAAAATTAAGCACTTGAAATCATCGGCAGTCAGTTCGGCTAGTTTAAAATCATTACAGAGCTTGTTTACCGATGCTGCAAACGTTAGAAAATCTTGCTGGTTGTCTTTGACTGTGTTCAGGCATTTCCAACGTTTGTGGAACAAGGTTGTGTTAGGCCCGAATAGTTCCGATAGGAGCTTAATAGTCTCTGAAAAATCCAAGTCTGTGGTTTTCTTGGGTAGTATGAAGTCTACGAACCTACTATGTTCTGTAGTTCTCAGTTTTCTCAATAGTAGACGTACTTTTTTTTTACTGGGCCATTGTTCACAGTCTACGTTGAAAATAACTTCGTAGCGCCTGTAAAAAGCCTCGAACGTTTTGTTGTTCTCTGGTACGTATTCAAACGTTTCCATTGAATTGTAGATTGTACTCTGGGATAATATTTTATCTTTTTTTAGAGTTTGAGCCTTTTAATGCATTTACGAGTAATTCTTTAAGTTGTTTCTGTTGTAGTTCAGCATTCTGAAGCGTAATTTGTTGGAATTCCATTTGTTGTTTATGTAATTCCAAAAATAGTTGTTGTTGTCTTCTGACTTTTGTTGCTCATCCAAATGTACTTTTAGCATTTGGACGATTACTTTTTGAAAATCTTCCATATTTAGACAAACAAAATGACAGTGATTTTTTGTTGCTTTGAAACCCGTGTACCAAAGGGAGGTACACAAAAAAATCTTGATAGATTTTTTTTACAACAAAAAATATGGACAGACAATTAGTTAAATTAAACTAATTATGTGTTTAGGTTTTTCGAGATTCCGTGGTTCCGTTAATTTTAACGTAATTGTATAAATTTTCACCACACATATTATGTTTTTTTTTTCGTAGAGGTAAAAAGAAGAGAAAACTCGCCTCAGTGAATTTGAGGGTAGTATAATTTTATGCACGAGATTCAACTCAGTTACCTAAAAAAAAATTTTTAGATAGTTTTTTTTTTTCGAAAACTAGAGTCGTAAGTAGTACTTTGGCTCTTGTGTTGTCAGTTTGCTTTATGAACAAACTGTTTTTTTTTCTGTGTGTGGGTGGGTAAGAAATCGTTCTCGTTATGTTATTTGGAAAGACTTTAATATTCCGTAGATGTCGAATCGCTATTTTGTCACTGATATTTGGTATCGGAATATTTTTTTTTTATATGTAGACGCTGGGTGTTGCGTTTAAATCGCTGATGTAGTAATACCAGCTTAATTTCTCGTTCAACACTGCTGTGGGAACGCGTGGAGTTTCTGTGTATTTTTCGAGTACTCTGTCGCTATTGATATGGTGAGAAAGAAATTGTCGAATCTTTCTGTCGCCACCGATGTGGGACCGGTAAGATATTGAGGTTAACGTCGTGAATGTGTTTCTCGAATTCTTCGTCGCCACTTGATGTGGGCCGAAAGTTGGGCCAGGGAGAGAAAACACGGAACACGGATTCGAGGTAAGAAAGATATATTAAACAAAAAGGTTACAAAGATAGTGTAAGTGTAAGCAGAGCTTACTATGTGCCAGTGTCCAATATTGGTAGTCGTACGCGGTTGATACTACGGTATTAGAATACTCTCTCTCTCTCTCTCTCTCTTTCACTTTCCACCTCTTCTACTAGATAATTATATCGCATACTTTATATAGTCCTAGAAGTGTCCATGTTGTAGGTCTCACAACAGAAATGAAGACGAAAAACGAAAAGAAAACAATCAAAAGAAGCGAAAAAAGAAATGAAGACGAAAAACGAAAAGAAAACAATAGAAAAAAGCGAATAAGGAAATGAAGACGGAAAAGAAAAGAAAACAAACAAAAGAAGAGAAAAAAGAAATGAAGACGACAAAAGAAAAGAAAACAAGCAAAAGAAGCGAATAAAGAAATGAAGATGAAAAAAGAAAAGAAAACAATCAAAAGAAGAAAATAAAGAAATTAAAAGGAAAAAGAAAAGAAAACAATCAAAAAAAGTGAATGAAGAAATGTACATGAAAAAAGAAAAGAAAACAATGAAAAGAAGCGAATAAAGAAATGAAGACTAAAAAAGAAAAGTAAATCATCAAAAGAAGCGAATAAAGAAATGAAGAAGAAAGAAGAAAAGAAAACAATGAAAACAAGCGAATAAAGAAATGAAGATGAAAAAGGAAGGAAAACAATCAAAAGAAGCGAATAAAAAAATGAAGACGAAAAAAGAAAAGAAAAAATCAAAAGATTATAAAGAAATTAAAACGAAAAAAGAAGAGAAAGCAATCAAGAAAAGCGAATAAAGAAATCAAGACGAAAAAAAAGAAAACAATACATAGAAGATAATAAAGAAATGAAAAAGAAAAAAGAACAGAAAACAAACAAAAGAATGTAAAAAGTGATCAAAACAAAAAAAGAAAGAGAAAACAAAAGAAGTGAATAAAGAAATGAAGACGTAAAAAGAAAAGAAAATAAACAAAAGGAGATAATAAAGAAATGAAGACGAAAAAAGAACAGAAAACAATCAAAAGAAGTGAATAAAGAAATGAAGAGGAAAAAAAGAAAACAGTGAAAAGAAGATAATAAAGACATGAAGACAAAAAAGGAAATAAAACAATCAAAAGAAGAGAATAAAGAAATGAAGAAGAAAAAAGAAAAGAAAAGAATCCAAAGAAAATAATAAAGAAACGAAAACGAAAAAAGAAAAGAAAACAATCAAAAATGCGAATAAAGAATTGAAGAAGAAAAAAGAAAAGAAAACAATCAAAAGAAGATAATAAAAAATGAAGACGAAAAAAGAAAAGAAAACAAACAAAAAAAAGTGAATAAAGAAATGAAGACGAAAAAACAAACGAAAACAATCAAAAGAAGGGATTAAAGACATGAAGACTAAAAAAGAACAGAAAACAAACAAAAGAAGCGAATAAAGAAATGCAGACAAAAATGAAAAGAAACCAATGGAAAGAAGAGAATAAAGAAATGAAAACGACAAAAGAAAAGAAAACATTCAAAAAGGATAATAATGAAATGAAGATGAAAAAAGAAAAGAAAACAGTCGAAAAAAGATAATAAAAAATGGAAACGAAAAAAGAAAACAATCAAAAAAATAAAATAAAGAAATGAGGACGAAAAAAGAAAAGAAAACACTCATAAGAAGCGAATAATGAAATGAAAAAAAAAATAGAAAAGAAAACATTCAAAAGAAGATATTTAAGAAATAACGACGAAAAAAGTAAAGAACACAATCAAAAGAAAAGAATGAAGACACGAATACGAAAAAAGAAAAGAAAACAAGCAAAAGCAGCGAATAAAGAAATTAAGACGAAAAAGAAAAGAAAACAATCAAAAGAAGAGAATAAAGAAATGAAGATGAAAAAAGGAAAGAAAATAATCAAAAGAAGCGAATAAAGAAATGAAGACGAATAAAGAAAAGAAAATAATCAAAAGAAGCTAATAAATAAATCAAGACGAAAAAAGAAAAGAAAACAATCAAAAGAACCGAATAAAGAAATGAAGATGAAATAAGAAAAGAAAACAATCAAAAAAAGCGAATAAAGAAATGAAGAAGAAAAAAGAACAGAAAACAAACAAAAGAAGCGAATAAAGAAATGAAAACAAAAAAGTAAACAATCAAAAGGAGAGAATAAAAAAATGAAGACGACAAAAAAAGAAAAGAATCAAAAGAAGATAATAAAGAAATGAAGACAAAAAAGAAAACAAAACAATCAAAAGAAGCGAATAATGGAATGAAGACGAAAAAAGTAAAGAAAACAATTAGAACAGAATGAAAAAAGGAAGACGAAATTAGAAAAGAAAACAATTAAAAGAATATAATAAAAAATGAAGACGAAAAAGAAAAGAAAACAATCAAGAGAAGCGAATAAAGAAATGAGGAAGAAAAAAGAAAAGAAACCAATGAAAAGAAGACAATAAAGAAATGAAAACGAAAAAAGAAAAGAAAACATTTAAAAGAAGCAAATAAAAACACGAATACGAAAAATGAAAAGTAAACAATCAAAAGAATCGAATAAAGATATGTAGACGAAAAAAGAAAAGAAAACTTTCAAAAGAAGATAATAAAAAATGAAGATAAAATTAGAAAACAATCAAAAGAAACGAATAAAGACACGAATACGAAAAAAGAAAAGAAAACAAGCAAAAGAAGTGAATAAAGAAATGAAGACGGAAAAAAAGAAAATCAAATGAAGAGAATAAAGAAACGAAGACGAAAAAAGAAAAGAAACAAACAAAAAAAGAGTATAAAGATATGAGACGAAAAAAGAAAAGAAAACACGCAAAAGAAGAGAATAAAGAAAAGAAGACGAAAAAAGAAAAAAAACAAACAAAAATAGAAACTAAAGAAATGAAGACGAAAAAAGAAAACATTCAAAAGAACAGAATAAAGAAATAAAGACGAAAAAAGAAAAAAAGAATGAAAAAAAGAGAATAAAGAAATGAAGACGAAAAAAGAAAAAAAACAAACAAAAATAGAAACTAAAGAAATGAAGACGAAAAAAGAAAACATTCAAAAGAACAGAATAAAGAAATAAAGACGAAAAAAGAAAAGAAAACAATCAAAAGAAGAGAATAAAGAAATGAAGACGAAAGAAAGAAAAGAAAAGAATCAAAAAAAGCGAATAAAGAAATGAAGACGAAAAAAAGAAAAGAAAACAGTCAAAAAGAAGAGAATAAAGAAATGAAGACGCAAAAAGAAAACAAAACATTCAAAAGAAGCGAATAAAGAAATAAAGACGAAAAAAGAAAAGAAAACAATGAAAAGAAGCGAATGAAGAAATGAAGATTAAAAAGAAAAGAAAACAGTCAAAAAGAAGCGAATAAAGAAATGAGGACGAAAAAAGAAAAGAAAACAATGAAAAGAAGAGAATAAAGTAATGAAGACGAAAAAAGAAAAAACAATGAAAAAAGGAGAATAAAGAAATAAAGACGAAAAAAGAAAAAAAACAAACAAAAATAGAAACTAAAGAAATGAAGAGGAAAAAAGAAAACATTCAAAAGAACAGAATAAAGAAATAAGGACGAAAAAAGAAAAGAAAACAATCAAAAGAAGAGAATAAAGAAATGAAGACGAAAAAAGAAAAGAAAACAAACAAAAGAAGAGAAAAAAGAAATAAAGACGACAAAAGAAAAGAAAACAAGCAAAAGAAGCGAATAAAGAAATGAAGATGAAATAAGAAAAGAAAAAAATCAAAAGAAGAAAACAAAGAAATTAAAAGGAAAAAGAAAAGAAAATCAAAAAAAGTGAATGAAGAAATGTAGATGAAAAAAGAAAAGAAAACAATGAAAACAAGCGAATAAAGAAATGAAAACGAAAAAGTAAAGAAAACAATCAAAAGAAGCGAATAAAGAAATGAAGAAGAAAAATTAAAGAAAACAAAAAAGCAAATGAAGAAATTAAGACGAAAAAAGAAAAGAAAATCAAAATAAGTTAATAAAGAAATGAAGACGAAAAAAGAAAAGGAAACAATCAAAAGAAGAGAATAAAGAAGGAATAAACGTATAAGGTGGAAAGCAAAACTAATGAAAACGGAAATAAAAAATTGAATAAGATATTCGAAAAGACTGAAACACGTTTGTACTGAAACGAGGAAAATGAAAATGAATAGCAAAGAATTTAATAAACTTGAATGACCGACGCAAAGAAGGCGTTTGTTATAGAAAATTAATTTCCCTTGAGTCCATTTCAGTTTGAAAGAGAAAATTGAAATAACAATTTATTTTATGTTTTAAAATCGAATTACTTTTTTTCATTTTAATTTCTGTCCCGAAAAAATATTTAAAAATGTCTTTAGAACTTCAAAACTAAAAATCTTTTTCTGCTCTTTTATCATTTGTAGGAAGAAGTCGTCACTTGGCTTATTCAAACAATTTCACGGAAATAAATCTTTCCACCAGCAAATGATCTCATTTCTTCTATAAATAAATAAGTAAATTCTTAGTATGTAGAGTTTAGTTTCAAGAAAAAAATGACCGTAAAAGAGTGTTCATTGGCGAGAGAATTTTACTCCTGGCCAAACACAGATCAATTTTTCCTCTCGTGAGAGATTCTCAGAGACAATTAATTACAGATGATTCATGAACATACCATAATTGCACTGAAATGCTGACAACTCTTGGCTGAAAAAACAACATTTTACGAAGAATACAGCACCTATTAACTGGATAATGTAACAGGTATTAGCATTGGTCATTATAAAAAATCATCAGTTGCAACGAATAAGTTTAGAAAGTTTATTTGCACCCCTTGCATTCTTTACAATATGCTATATCTAATGTTTGTATATAGGATAAATATCAAAACCTTAACTCTTCAATTTATATCGTTTAAATTGTTGAATGCCATAATCAGTGAGTGTGTTTTATATACACACACACACACACACACACACACACACACATATATATATATATATATATATATATATATATATATATATATATATATATTATCATTGTTCGAACTGTTTTCCTAATCTTTTTTGCCATATTCACGTCGTTTTAGTCATGGTATACTCCGGCTCTATTCAGTTGATTAAAATTTCAAACAGAACCCTTTATTTTGTTTACCGGGGTAGATTGTTATAGTTCCACATGCCATGCCTCTTCTGGATATCTCAGTTATCTCTCTTTAACTCAACTCTCCAAGATTTTGTTCACCACTGCATTAGCCAGGTATTGAACTCACTAGTTTCAACCAAAGCTTTTATCCACTGGGTAATGTATCCTTGAGGTCATAAGTGTATGAATTTTTGGGACTTATAAGCTTAATGTATCAGTAACTATTTTTTACCAGAGCTCATATTGCAGTTTGGTTATTATTGCTTTTCTCTATCATTATGTTTTACTGATTCCCATATTGTATTCATTTCTATGCTTGGTCAGCTTAGGAGATTTTTGTTACCTGGCATATGTGCTGATTCCTTAAGTTTCTGTATTTTCCAATGATGTTCTCTATTATTTCAACCTCACCAACAGGAGTCAGTGATCTCCCTTTTCTCTCCATATGTGGTCAACTAGGCCTGATTTTCTATTTCTCCTCGTGTTACGGCTTTATGGTGTTCTTGCAGTCTTACCTTAAGTGGGTGGCCTATTTCTCCTTTATATTTCTTACCATAAATTCACGGGATGGCGTACACAGTCATGTTATCCTCTAGGGCGGTCTTACTCGGAAGAGGCGTCTGCGAAGTATCGAACCATATTTGGAGGTCATCCTGATGTTATATGGGCCACAGTTCTTTTATATTTTCTCCAATAATCCCTACACATAGAGTAGACAAACAGAAGCTATTTTCTGAGTTTTTTATCCTCTTGTATCCTTCTATCCCAGTTTGTCGGGGCTGCTGCCATAGTTACTCTATTCGTAAGAAAATTAGATCTTGAAAACTATTACTGCAATGTTGCTTAATGTGGGTCCTGAACCTCTCTTTTTTGAGAACCTTATGCATGAAATCTCTTAAAATAGATAAATGAATTAAAGTGGTTGATGGATTCTTTTAAGAGAAAGACTAAAATAGACATAAAATGAATATACTAGAAAAAGGAAGGAATTTAACGCCACAAAGAAAGAACATCAAAGATTACAGAATAAGAAAAATTATCAATACAAATGGATTGTCTTGGAAGGATTTTTCCCGAAAGAAATGATGAACATATCCGGAAGGCAGCAATAAAAAAAATTAAGACAAATATGAAAAATACTGTAGAAAAGAAAAGATAAGATATTGGGAACAAGAAACATACTCAGAAATACAAAGACACTCTAGGAAAAATAGATCAAAACAGATTAAGTATAAAAACAAAAATTTAGAAGAATAAAAAGTTGTGTGTTCAGGAGAGAAACAAATACGAAAAGAACATGAAATTGTATTCAAGAATTTTTAAATAAATAGTTCTATATTTATACAACGGGGCAAAGTAAAATTTCAACGTGATTAGCTTGTTGGCTATATAAACCAACTTTATCTTTAATTCAAAATTATACCTTTTCTGTGTTCAAAAAACATCATTTATAGCTCTTGAAATGAAATAGAAATTTCGACTGTTATTCAAATGCTATAACCATCAACCAAATTTAATTTGTCAATACTATTACTTTCCTTACTTCCATAAAGTTAATACTATCTGTCGTATTTCTTAGATGTCGTCTTGTGTCGTGAAGGAGCGTCACTCATTGAAGCCTGTCAGTACAACAGAATGACAATCGCCTCTTTCAGCACGCCACATAATAGACACGTAGTAGTCTTGCCCGTCCACTAATTAACGCCTTCGGATGCAGAGATTAATTTGGGTGTTTCACTTACTCAAACGAATCAGCTGATCCGGGAAGACAGAGAAAAATATATTTAGTCAAACACATAGAAATTTCGATACCCACGAACCAAAGATGGACTCGGCACTCGAATTTTTCATTTCAATTTTTATTCATGTTTTTGATCGTTTTTATTCATTTTCTTCTTTTTAATATCATCCTTTTAATTAGGTTTCTTCATCGTTTCCTTTTTCTCAATATTCTTGCTTAATTTTCTCCCTGTATTTATATATATATATATATATATATATATATATATATATATATATATATGATGGACTCTTCCGTCGGTTTCGGCATATGAGGATCTGACAACTTAAACAACTTGATTCAGTGATTTGCAAATTAGGCTGCATCTGGAGTAAAAGTAAGGATTGTGGGATGAGGTCACTGTTAGTTAGACTTTATTTTTTCAATTCATCATTCTACTTCTTTATTTCGCTTCTTTTCTTTCTTTGTTTCATTTTCCCTTTTCACTTCCTCTTATCATTTCATTATTTTACTATTTTGTTTCCCAATTCGCTTTTTCTTCGTCTCATTCTTTTATTTTCCTTTTCCCTTCACTCTTTTACTTTATTCTTTCACTTTTTTTTTCACTTCTGTCTTATTTCTTTGTCAGTCTTTTTTCAGCCAATGTCTAATCATTTGTCATTATTCAAAATAATCTCCCAATTCTTTTCTACTCTTTCAATGGAATTTATTCTTTCCTTTTTTTTTCTTTGTTCTTTTCATAAATTTTTATTTGATTTCATCATCGTTGTTTTTTTTTTCTTCTTTTCCTCTACTTCGTCATCTTTTTTCCTTTTTTCTTCTTCTTTTATTTCTATTTCTTTTGAGTTTTTCTTTGGTCGTTCTTTTCGGATAGTTTTTTTCTCACTTATTTCTTCTGTTTTCTTTTCCAGTTCGCCTCTTTTCATTTCTCCTTGCCCCCCCCCCATTTTTCTCTATAGTTTACATATGTCTCTCTTTATTCTGTATCCGTTGCACACAAACAGGTTGCTGAAGAAAGAGTTCCAATTATCGAGAAAGTAAAAACGAAAGAAGATAAAGACGTATCTATTTATCATGACAAATATGAGAGAACGTCAATTGTTTAATATGTCTAAAGCAGGAAATATGAAACCCATTCAACAGCCGACAACGTTCGGCCTCTTATCTTTGCCGCTTGATACTCATCTTTTGCCGCTTTGTATAAAGCGTAACACCGAAATACATTTCTATGAAACACTTCTCTGATTCTGAAAATGACGTGATATAGGTAGTAATAAAACATAATAGGCCACGGTAAGATTTCCTTGACATTGAGAGAAGGCCTTGATGATGAGAAAAGACGCAAACTTGGGCTTCAATTATAACTGTTCATCAAAGAAAACTTCGAGGTCTTATTTAAAAGAGCGTAGTGTTGATTACCTGACAAAGTGTTGAGAAATATGTATTTTCTGAGTGTCTGCAATTAGACTTAGAAACTAGAATGTCCAATTAGAAAAAAAGAAACATTGGACAATGGAATTTTCTTCTGGTGAGTTCTTACTGGGCAATCTCCTCGTAGCCTATGCAAAATTAGGCTTTTGCTTTCTAAAGAAAGAAGCAATTGAAAGCAGTCATCTTTATATCAGCCATAATCATATTGTTGCCGGGCCATATTATTTCGTAAACACGAACTTGCCGAAAAAAGACTGAAAAAAGGAATAACACATCAAGATACGAAGATGATAAACAGCCGATTGTTTATCGATCTCATTATCTAATTAGCAAAATCAACAAAGTCTAAGCACGCAGTCGAAATCAAAACATCTTAAAAGTTCATAATTTTGAGAATTTTGTTAGAAAATAAAAATGTTTAATGTAGAAAATGAATAATTTTATAAATTGTCCTCATTTTAAAAGACAAGCTTTTTGTGAATTATTTCCAAAGTTTCAAAAATACTCGTTCTTTTCAGGAGATTAGTCTATAATATAAACTAAAGAAATTCTAAAATAATCTGACTCACACTAAGACAAAATGATCGATAAGAAAATTAGGATTCCCATAAACAGTAATTTTGAAATTAATTTCTGAAACTCTTTATATTGGGCGTATATCAGCTCTTCTCTCGGTGACAATTTATCCTCGTATGAAATATTTGATAGTCAAATGTATGAGTCTGAATTATGATAGAGACTTGCAATACAAAACGCTTGTCCCCTGAGGCACAGAAAACAAACATATAAGCAATTCCTTTGGGATTATGATACAAATGAAAACGATTTGCCATTTTGCCGATATCAAAGTGAATCAATAAGTCTATGTCACAGAAGATTTTTATCTGAATTTTTCATACTATAAGTTTATTTAATTAATAATCATTAGTGATTTAATTCTGTTAACCAAGAAGTATATTATACTGAAGATAAATATTTCTTATGTAAAATAATTCCGTTGATTCATTAAACTACACTTTTAATTGTATATCAACGTACAACTAACACAAATTGAAGTTTAACGATTTTTCAAATATATTTCAAATAATATACTAATATCGTAAAAACTGACAGATCTTTTCGTTCAAATTTTACAAGTATCTGTTTTTTTTTTTCGGAAAAGATTCATTTTTTAAGTATTTTTTCTTCTACGTTTATTCCTTTATTCCTGTTTGAATTCTCAAACATTATTTTTCCTACGAAATAATTTGCTAAATGCTTGTGACTAAACGAAAACCAAATTTTAAAGAAACCAAAATCATTAACAAAAATAAGCAAGGCTTTCTTGAAGAAATGAATGTGTTAAAAACAACAATTGTTGATGTCTGAATTTTTGTGGGTTACATTCGGACTATTGTACTCATATTCGTTATTGTTATCAAAACGTTTCGGCCGTTGTGTCCTTCGGCCTTCATCAAGGGCTCGTCAATCCGTGTAACCTTTAAGAAATTTCGAACTGAAACCTTTATTTATTCTACACGGATAGTGTTCACGTTCCACTGTCCAAAGATAGTGAAATCTCATCTTGTTTCTATATAGTACTAACTCAGCACTAGCCAAAATAGGGATTGAACTCACATTTACTATGTCACCAAATTCACGAATCAACTACAAGTATTTATGCGGCAACCTTAGTAGGCCTAGCATATAAATAAATTCAATATGGTAACAGTTAATAACTATTAAAATGAAATAACAGCAAGGCTTCAACAACAACAGCTGAAGCATTAAGAAAAGAGAAGCCCCGTTGAATGCAGTCAAGCAGAAGCAACAATGACAGCAGCTGGAAGATTAGCTTTAAGGCTCAAAGACGTATATAGACGGTGGTATGAGAACAATCTACCCCGAATATAAAGGGTTCAGTTCGAAAAATCCCTGAAAGTTACTCTGATCAACACGCACCTGGTGAAAGCCTGAGGGAACAACTGCCGAAACGTTGTGATAACAACAAAGCTGAATAGTCCGAATGTAAATTTACCACAGCATGTCAAACTATGGAAACATTTTCGAAATGTCGATAATTCACTGTAGATGACCTTAGAGGTGAAAACATATTTTCTGTTTGCTAATTTGCATGCATGTTAATTGATAATTGTACTGTTGGAATTGTGCAAATCATTTTTATTAAGAGTTGTTCTCATAACAGAAGTGTGCAGGTAATAAACATATATCAATTGTTTTACATATCAATGCATCTCACATAAAAGTAATAACTGACTCTAAATCATGACGAATTATGCGAAAATATTGGCCTGTCATTTTGAGTAAAGACTTAAGAACAAAAGAAAATACAATTTGCCATCAGATATTGATTTAATGAAATCAATTATAAATTGGTGAAAGTTAGAAAAATCGAGGTGTTTTGTAGAAAATTCCATTCTATAAGGTGTTGATCACATTCCATTTTTATATCAACACATTGCAGTCAAAGAAACCAGAAAAATCGGATCACATCTCTTCGAAGTGTATTGGAAATATTGGCCTGCAAATACTGAATAATGGTTCAAGACAAAGAAAAACTGCTTTAGCGATTAAATCTACCACCTTCGATAATTAAACACCTACAAAAAAGCATTTATTTCTCTGTTGTGTATTAAAATCCATAACCCAATTATAGAAAATAAAAGTTGCTACAAAACTATCGTGTGTTCATAACAAAGCGATATCAAGCTTTTTTTTTCATTTAAGTTATTTGCTTGTAGTTATTTTTAATGATGACTTTTGAAATATTTTCCACCTGCTAGGTTTCAGTTATCAAAGAATCATAAGATAAAATTTTGCAAAGTGTTCAAAGTTTAAAACTGAATTTAACATTCATTATAATAATAATAATATTAAATCAATAGTGTTTACCCATTTCTGGTTGGTTGATTCTGTTTAACGGCATATCAACCTTTGTGGGTTTTTTAATGCCAAAATCTAAATATTTTGAACGCAATTTTATGCCTTCAATTTCAGAAAATTTGCTATATGTTGCTAATTTTTTTAGGTAAAATTGTACTGCTGGTATTTTGTACTATAAAAATGTATCTTTATACTTTATATTGTCTTGCTTTTGCTTAGGAGTTCCCTATTTGCCCCTAGATGGGACCCTGATAGCTGATACCATCACGGGTCAGGGAACAACAGCAATTAAGAGGTGGTTCCACTTGTCTCAAAACCTCCAATCGCCTGATCAAAGGCCTTTGCTGTCGGATGCAGTTTATTGCCATAACCAGGACTATTACCCAGTTCTTAATCAGAAAATAAAAAGATCGCCCAATTCAATCCAGGGGACGGATATAAGCTCATATCAAGCGAAGAGCTTTGTCTATTTATGTTTTTTTTTTAATAGCTGTTGTTTGTTTGATTAAGTGGAAACAACAAAAAATCCTTCGTTTGTCCTAGGTCATTGAGTATGACACGGCATGTGATTATAAAAGAAATTCAATTGAAATGCATTTTAATTAATAATAATAGCAGTAGTAATAAAGTTGTGATAAGAACAACGTAAAGGCGGATCAGGTAAAAAATACAAAGATACTTGGCCAGGTAAATCGAAGGAATATAAAAAGCAGCAGCTTAAATTGTCCTTTTTGTGGTTGGCACACTCGGGAATATTTCCAGGAACCTTTCTACCTCGTAAAATATCTTAGCGATACCTGACATCATTGGAAATGCTAAGAAATGTTATTGTGTTAAAGAAAATGTTGTGCCTTTATGCTAATGGCAGAATCTGATATATGAAGCTCAACATCCGGTGGTTGTGACACCGAAAAGTTAGAAAGGATCTCAAATTAAATAAGAATAGTGTTATAAGGAAAGGTATTTTGTCATGTTTATTTCTGTGGCCATAAGCTTAACAGATCTCAGTAAATATTGATGTATGCTAGGCCCGTGCAATTCTCTAAATAAACTGGAAATGGATTCAGCTAAATTTTGAATATTATTAGTATGTTTGATATGGTTAACAACAGTGTTTAAACCTAAATCTTTTGAAAAGAAGTTGTTCTTGAATTTTAGCATGTGTATAGGTTTATTCTGGAATAAGACCGTAAGATGACGATCTGAGAGCTACAATAAAAAAAAAGAAATAAGATTAAAGATGCAACTTCTAAAAATAAATTCAAAATAATATGTCTGCTAATATTATTAATGCATATGAACATTAAAAAGAAAATTTGCATTAAAAACAATTTTTTTCGATAAAAATAATGAATGCTAAATAATTAGATTTGAGCTTCTGCAATGATAGATAAAGGCTCGTTGAAGTACTGGATAGCGGCTCGGATTATGGAATCGGAGAGCAGAGTTCGAATTCCAGTCGAATTCATTATAGTCACTTGAGCACTAATAGCCTTGTGAAAAGTATGAGTTCACTTCTTTTCCCACTGCTATGGGTAAATAAGTATCCTACATTCTTGTGTGGCAACCGGTCAACTCTGAATTCAAAACCTAAAGGTCTTTTGTACGAATAGAGTGGGGTGCACAATATATTACGTGGTCTTCGGCTGTCGGTCAAAAGGGAAATGGGCAACACTAAGTTATCTGAAAGGATCACGAAGGATTAGTTGGTTTCTTCTGTCCTCATGTTCTACTGACGATTCAATCAGTTGTGGATACTGGTTGTGATGAATGATAGTTTTTTTTTCCCCAGGGAAGGGATGCGAGTAGGAAATTCGCTAACTTATTTTATATCCGATTCCCTTTATTTACAATCTGCCGTAGAATTACGATTTGAAAATTGCAATAAGGATTAAGGATAAAATAAGGATAATAATGCTAAAGTTCAATCTAACATTACAGAGATAAATATTTTCTGATTGAATTCAAGAAAAATATGACGGAAGATAAAGTGTAATGTTTAAATAAAATATTTCACTACTACTCCAGTAATATAAAGGAAACAAAACACAAAAATGTTAATTAATCACTCAAAATGGAAGAAATTCTTTCAACGCAGGTGCATTGATAAATTTAACAAAATAAATAAATTTTATCGCATCAATCTGATCAGACAAATCCCCAACAAGAAAAGCGTTCAATGAAGCAATTGGCAAATAGAAATGATGTTTCATCTCATGGAAAAAGTCATCATTGTAAAAGTCTATTCAGCAGGCAAATTAATGCGCACAAGGGAGCGAGTTTTTGTTCGGATCAGTTTCCAAAGCATCGCATTCTATGAAATGCTGTATAAGAATTGGAAAGACGAAGATTGGCAGACAGCGAACCTTTAGAGAAATGGCCAAAAAAATGATTGCATAGAGGAACGACGATTTGTCTTCATTAGCTCACGTACTTAGCATTATCCTTACGTGCCAGATTGTTCAGTCGAATGATGTGTCCGCTAAATGACCAACAATCAACACCGAACAAGATCCTGAAGACATCATGAGAAAGAAGAGGCAATACTAATTAAGGATTTCCGAGGTTGGGAATATTCATTAGTGGTGCCGGAGAGATATTTTCGGAAATAGATATAAAGAAAAGCGGGAGGGTAAATATTTCTTCGAGACAAGTTTGAGTGAATAGAGTAATAAGTGAAGATCAAACTCACATATAGTTTATGAGTTTGGTTCGTTAATCTTCTTTTTCTATCAATGAGCCAACATGTGCTCGATTGTAAGTAATAAAGAACAGTTAATATACCGGGTTTATAATACAAACACACACACATACACTAACATATTTGATATCTTGGATTAGGATATTTTATTAAATTTATAAAATTGCAAGATATATTCCACAAAAGCAATATATTATAGCTTATCAAAAATACATTTCTTTCAAAGACCCTCACCCACATTTATTCATGTACACCTTTATTATCATTTTGTTTTAATCATTTCACCCCAAGCAAGGCGATAATGCCACTAAGACGCAAGGGGTTACTGGGCGTGAAAAAGAATGATAAGACTAGAAGAAGGAACCAGAAAACTAATCCTAAACAGGATAAAAGGTATAAACCTCCAGTCCTGTTCAAAAGACGGCGAAGGAGTTTGAACCGGGTAATGGGTGAACATATTGAAAAAGTTAAAGATCAATTTTTTTAAAAAATTAATAAAATAGTAAATAACATTTTGGAGTTTAGGGGTATACGTTAGTAGTATAGAGTGAAATTTTATCACGTGCGGTTCAAGTGTCTGTGTTTTGTTGGGGACAATTAATTATATAACCACCTTTTTTTAAAAAAATATTAAATACTTATTTAGATTTTAAAATGGTTTACTTGCGTGGTCTCTTAAAAATGAAAAAAAGCAAGGAAAAACTAAACTAACATTCAAGAAATTTATTTTACTTTTTAAACATTGGGAGAAAGATAAAAAGATATATATATATATATATATATATATATATATATATATATATATATAATTAGGCCATTATTATTATTATTTAGTTGTCCTATTTTCAGGTGTTATAATGGTGGATACAAGCTTTGAAATTCTGATACTTTAGGCATTGTTTTAAATTTGGCCTAAAAGCCGCATAAAAAATTAGCTTACGTATTTTCAGAGCGGTAACATTCTCTTTGAAATAAAGCCCAGAAGCGGGTGGCCATTAGTGTTGTTTACGATACTTTCAAAAGTAAAATAGAGAACTCTTCCACTTGTACTCCGAAATGATAAAAATTAGGAGCATCGAAAGATACTAAATGTAGACTGTTTTATAAGCTCCACTAAACCTTGCAAGATTTCGCAAAGGAATCAAAATGAAACTAATTTTCATAGATCATGATGAAAAATATTTACCGATCTGAAATGAGTTACTTGTGAACAGAGTAGTAAATTAATATTGAACGGAGATAATGAAGTGTATTTTTTATTATAAAAATATTCCTTTCCGTAGGTGAGTGAAAATTTGTTCAGATTTTTTATTACAGAATTTAGACAGTAGTTTTGTTTGGGATAATTTGGTATTAATGAATAATATTTTTTGCTTTGAATGTAAAGGATCATATGATCTATGATCTAGACCTATATCATTTTCTATTCCCTTGAGAACTCCTGGAAAGTTAGTGTAGCTTATAAAAAATTCTACATTTCGTATCTTTCGAGAAATAAACATGTCGTTATTTATTTAGTCATCATCATCAGTCCCATATTACAGAGATGCTAGTTGTCACGAGAGCCAAAACTTTTAGAGTCTATGCAGTGCCTCATTATCTATGCAAACAAGGATTTCATTATTTCGAAGAATCGCTTACGGTGTTAGTGACACAATGTTATGACCAAATATGTCCAAACATTTCCCAGATAAAAAAAATTCAGGTTACCTTATATGCAGAATCGCTAGAATTTCTTTGAAGTTCGTGAACGTCGAAACAATACGGTATGACGTCGATGTGATTCGAAAAGTGAGCAAGTTAACATATACTAGTTTTGTACGTTTTTTTTCTAGTTTTGAAATACGCAAACTGACCCATGACGACAGAGACATTATTCTGAAGCATATATTTTTTTATGAAGTTAGTTCTCATTTCTTTAAAAAATCATACGTATTTTTATTCTGAATTTCACAAAAAATGCACGATAATAAAATAATGTATATCAATTGCATATATGCTTGTTGAACTCCCTTCCGGCTCCATGCTTTCGTACCAACTTTAATCTGCAAAAAATTAAATGCAATGTCAATCGCTATCAACTGATTACTCTTTTCTCTTTCTGTTTATTATTAATGTTTTTGTTCCTAATTCTTCCACACCCTGTAACCCCTTGTGTCTTAGTCCTTTACCGATTATATATATATATATATATATATATATATATATATATATATATATATATATATAAATAATAATATTTTTTTGTTTAAAATATGATTCCTTCGCTACATAAGAGTTCTCATGTTCAAAAAAATGAGAGCCGAAACCATCAAATAATTATTAAAATTAAGTTGAATTGAGATGTTTAGTCCCGTTTCATCGTCAAGCGAAATTTTAGGTTTCATCTTCAAGCGAAATTTTAGGTTTCATCTTCAAGCGAAATTTTAGGATTCCTAAAATTTCGCTTGACAACTTCTCTGCACACACACATATATATATATAAAATAAATTATTTCACCACAGCCCTTTTAAAAGGACTGAGGATCATCGAACTTTACTTCAAACAAAAACAATATATATATATATATATATATATATATATATATATATATATATATATATATATATATAACAATTAGAAAAAGGGATCATTACGAAGGTAGGAACTATAACTTCTTTTTACTTCTCAAGTATTTTCAGTTTTCTTATCATTGATGAAATACATGAATTGATTATAAATCCAAACTAAAGAAGTTTGTTAATGCAACGCTACGAATGTCAATATTTAAAGATGATACTTTGAATCCCCCATTTATTTTTTGTCAACCAGATATTATGAAGCTAAAATAACATTTTCTAAATGGCTATCATCCTTTTTCATCGACGTATTTACAGGGATTAGTGATATGCTTGAATTGGTAATCAAACAAAATAATCTGAAAATTTACCATGTAAATATAAAACTGCACCTGATTACAGTAATGAATTGAAGCAAGTAAAAGCAAATTGCGTTGACTCTAAATCATTCGCTACATCTTGACCCCCGTCATCTTGACCCGAGTCATTAATTGGAAAACTGAGCGCCATCTAAAAAGGAAGCTAATGCAAAATTGTTCTTTTAAAAAATATATAATCGATGTCTAACCATTTGCCAAAAAACAAACTCTTGCCACGGCGTTATTGTGGTGATTAAAAGAGTGAACACTCAGAATTGAAAACAATTCACCCAAATAAGAAATAATTGAACACTTTGTCGATATATTTGTTAACGTCTGCAGGCAGAGCCAATACTCTTAATTTAGCAACATCTTAAAGGGTAAAGTATTTATAGAGGTCAGTGGGTTGACCGTTTCAGTGGTCACTATGTTTAAAGAAATCAATATAATCACATTTGGGTGTTCAAACATCTACGCACTTTTTTTAATTCAGTAGATTAGACATGTTAGTATAAACATGAAAATACTGAGCTGTTGATTCGTTCATGTCAGTCATAAAGGACGTTTTAGGACAAGTGTATTTCAATGTAGTAATACTTTTTATAGGCAGGAAAGATTATTCTCTATGCAGAAAGGAAATCATGTCGATTTTCAAAAATGAAGAAAAAATCTGTTTTACCTTACAACGACCTTATCTATTGCAAAATCCACGATACCATTGTGGTGTCAATTCTGAAATAGTTGTTGATATTTAATCAACAAATATTTCAAAAGTAGTAGACAGCTGAAATAAATTTCTTAATTTTGATATTTTTTTTAATCATTTCACCCCAAACAAGGCAATACAGCTTCTAAGACGAAATGGGAAGTGTGATAGAATATGAGATGAAACAACTAAGTTTAATGATAAAAATTAATAGTTCATCTCACTCGTTGAAGCTATATTAAAGTCGTATTCTAAAGTTTCTGTGATTTTTTGTTCACCTCTGCGGGAATTCTTCAATCAAAACTAAAAGCAGAGGTGAGCAAATACTTGGAGAGTTGAATTAAAGGGAAATAACTGATACTGAAAGACCGGGAAGAAGCATGGCACATAGAACGAGAACAAACTAACCTAGTAGACAAAATAAAATCGAAATTCCAATCACCTGAAGAAATCCGGAGTGTACAACGACCGAAACGTTGAGAGTATGACAAAAAATGAGGACAACAGTAAAATATACAGAACAATGTAAATAATGTAAATAATATAAATAGTGTAAGTAGTTACAATGCCTCATCTCAGAAGTATAGACAAATATAGTCTTGGTACTATGCTTTACTGATACTACGTCTCACATTATTAACCACTTTTAACCTTTTCTAATAAAACAATATCTATTTTGAAAACTGTTGTGGTAGGATCCACCTAATTTGCATAGTGGAGTACCGACCATATAAATATGGTTGGTACCGGGAAGAGAGGGAGGAATCAAGAGATTCAACCAGAGACTCTGCCCGACTGCGACTCAGTCAACACATTTTCCAGGAACGGTCTTACCAGGAATATACAAAAGACTATATGTAAATATTGTGTACACTTTCTTGTTTCAATACATTTTGTTCTAAGTACATTTTGTGTTGCATTATTATTCCATGCATTAGCCAAGTTTCAACAAAAACAATGAATGAAATAATAACTGTTGTGTGTAAAGACAAAAGCGTATTTCTTTATTAAAAAGACGCCATTTGTTTCCTTTTCATTTGAAAATAGAAATCATCAAACTGCATTTGATTTGAGTTTCTTATTCGACATGATCATAAATGCAATTATGCGTAACTTTTACGTGAAAGGATATATACAAACTCTGTCATTTTCATCTTCCAAGTGTAGAAACACTTTGTCTAACTTGTTTACTGAAATAACATTTCCCGCCAAATAAATCTGCTCGACCATCCATGTATCGTTCTGTGTAGGTTATTAATGTAGTAACCTGAAAATCGTATTTGGCACACTTTGATCCTTTAACAGTTTTCTGTTCATCAAATGGACAAATATTTGTTTCATCTATTTTATATAAGCAGAGGCGGCTATATAACAATTTCATTATGTTAGCGCCCAGTTGAATCGGAGGGCAAAAATTTTGTATATCCACACTTGCAGGCATCTCTTCACACGCCTACACGGGCATGGGGCACAAGTGTTCAACTCTCAACATTAAGAAATGAGATTTATTCGACATTCAATGATCGTAAATACGGGAATCAAAGAGAATAGAATTTATAAAAGCTTTTATAATGTAGGAACGTATCATGATTAATTAAAGAATCTAGGTTAGAATTTATTCATTAATTGCGGTAATTAAACGTATTTACATATTAATCTATGTTATAATATAGTTAAGTAAAAAAAATCTTATTTTCGTAGATAACTCTTAATGATCAATGATATATTTGCATTTGAGTTGAATTTGGGTGCATTCTGTTATATCAGAACTTGTTCAAAGCTCTCGGACGCTTTCTATTTTATAAGAACCTATTTCATTACACCCGTTGTTTCTTGATTGCATGATTAATTGCACAATGGATTATCGATTTGCAGAATTGATATCACGATTCTTATGTGGCAAACATTTTTTACATCGCGTCAATTTCGTTCGGTGACCGCATCAGTATAACAGCATTTTATTCACATCTTTCAAAACCATATTACCATAAAATTTACCATAAACTACGATTCCAGACGATACACTTCATTGACAATTTTTCACAGTAACTTTTGGTAAAATGCAGAAGAACGTGTAACCGTGCGAGATTCATTTAAATCTGTGACTACATCAATACATCTAGGTAAACATAGAAACTATGCATTTTGGTGATACACACTGCATCTAAACCATATTTAGATAACATGACCTTTGTACTGGACGAATAATATTTTTTCGTTTGAAATTTTAAGAAAACTACACTGACAATATAGATTTATATCATATCTGTTTGCGATTCTGTAGTGAATGTAATTGTTTTTTTATCGCTGTTAACTTTCCATCCGATTAAAATGTCTTAAGAAGCCAAACTAATTAAAACGTCATTTCTAACTGAGACAAACATAAACATCATTTAAAAGTCATTCGCCTAAAATAAGAATTTTGCTTACAGTAGAAGTTTAGTTGCCATTGTTCCATTTTTGTTTGGTCTATTTTCTCTTTCAAGATGAAAGTAATGTACAACAATGCAGAATAGGATAGTTAAAAAAAGGTTTTATTATCATGGTAGAGACTAAAGCTTATTGAAGGTGATAGTTTTTATAATATTATTTCCTTTGAAATATATAACATTTCGTATATAATCAAAGTAAATATAGTAATCATTGGCAGAGAAATGTTTGAATTGGCCACATCGATATTCAATGATTTCTTTCGTATTTATTTGAGAAAACTGCGTCGCTGCTGAGAAACTCAAAATGATGTGTCCAATTATTTTTACATTCGACTGCGTTTTGTTCGCTATTTTCTTTTCATTTTTGAAACGATGTTCGCTTTATCGAAAATCAAGAAATCTTTTTCCATTCTCAAAGAAAATCCTCCAATTCGAGTAGATGCGACCAAATCACTTTCTAATCTAGATAACTATCGATGATTCAGTAGATCTATTTACCTATCAATACTATCGATAACGTTTGTAACTATTTGCTGATTTTATTTGTTCGTAATTATCTTGTCGGCACTCATTTCGAAACGGCTTTCCGATTACCTTTTTTATATAATTCATGCCATATATATATATATATATATATATATATATATATATATATAGTACAAATAATCAATCCGTTGGTATATAATCCGGGTGGATCCTAGTAATATTAATTATTAAAAGTGATCCACAGAGTATATGTATTTTTTACAGCAAAAAAAAAAAAAATTACCTCAACATAAAAAATGCTCCGAGACAGACACTTAGGGGCTGATGATATGAACTATCGCATGTTGAGGTAATTTATATATATATATATATATATATATATATATATCCTTTGTATCTTTATACATACATGATCTTATTCAGTTTTTTATATTATTATTTTTATTTTTTTTTCTACTTTTAATTTTCTAAATTTATCTATATTAAGTACTCTTTTCTTAGACTAACTAATTTGAAATTGGTTTGGTTTATCCCGCCCAAACCAACGGGCCATACTGGTCATTTTGCTGTATAAGCCAATGTACAAAGTTCTAAACTTTAAGGGAAAATTCTTGGCTGGGTCAATCTGTTTAGGCTTACTACTAGCCATATATTTTTTCCTCTCTCCTTTTCTTTTCCATAACCTCCCTCTATCTCATCTGTTTAAAAGAGCTTGTCCATTCGTCATTTTTTCCTTCCACTCCTCTTATATCTTTCTCTCGCTTTCCATTCCATTGCCAATCTAATATATCCGTCCGGTGTATTGTCTCCATTTACAGATTTCGGTCTGAAGAGATTAATATTTTGCTATTCACGAAATAAATTATAATCGAAATGAATAATTAAGATTTTCTTCATTATTATTATTATTATTATTATTATTATTATTATTATTATTCTCTGTAGTCACATTGAGCTCTCCCTGGATTAATATCCTCCTTGGTATTATCCTACCAATCACAAACTGATTATACTTATATATATATATATATATATATATATATATATATATATATATATATATATATGCCAATTTATGTTAATCAACATTTAAATGTCTCTACCAAGGTTAGTTTTAAAAATATAAATTCTCCTAAGTTATGGCGTTTATTTATACCTCAGATTGTCTCATTAAACTACTAGTTACTTACAACGAACAAGCTTTCCTTCTCTGCGCGTGCGTATGCGTGCGTGGTCGTGAATGCACACACACACACACAAACACACACATATATATCATAATTGTTCTTTTAAATATATAATCATCGCAACACTAGAATTCCCATGTTTCAGAACTGAAACTTCAATTCAAATTCAATTATAAAGATTAAACTTAAATTACAAAGTTCCATTATCAAGCGATGCTAAAAAGAACTTTTTAGAAATTGATTTACTTAATTTATAAGTCCAGACAAATTTGATATTTTGAGATGTTGGGGTTAAGGAAAATTCCATCTTTTTTATTTTAAGGGTGTTAAGATTTAACTTATTTAGAAAACTCGTGTATCTAATGTGTTGTAGCTATCATGTCGGTCAAGTCAAGGTGGAGGCTGGGATATCTGTCTATTCATATAAACTTCCTTTTTTCAAGTAGAAATTTGCGGTAGTGTCTATGTTCTAACACATCGTCTGTGTTTCAATAGCAATATATTTGGCGTTTTTATTTTTTATTTAATTTTTATTTTTATATAAATTTCAATTACGATTTTTTCAAAAGGGCAATCAAATATTATTTAGTCATATTTTTGATATTTATATTTTTATTCGTACCGACTTATGATATTATCTTTAATTTATTGAATTAATGTTATATGTTAAAATTAATATATTAGAATCTAATTATATATTAATAAATTATTTTATTTGTGATCAAATATAAATAAGTTTAGCTATTACGTAAGGAAAAAGTTAGCAATGTCTACAAAAATCGCTATTTCATTTCTTTGATTTAATATATTTCTATTTTTCAGAAACTTAATAATATTTAACTTTTCATGAATGTACAAAGGGTCATTTAAAGATCTACAAGTTCTTGTTTTTTTTTATTAATTTCCATTTTACTTGGTTTCTTTTAATGCCAGAAATATTTAGATAAGGATGTCTTGTTACGGTATTTAGGAATATTGAAGGAACTTTAGTGTTGGTTCCGTCTTAATTAAATTCATTCTTTGTACATCCCACATAAACTCTAACATCATTAGGATTTTCAAAAGATGAGATATTGCATTGAGAAACGACGGATTTTATAAGACATTTATTATTCAGGGGACATATATATATATATATATATATATATATATATATATATATATATATGTGCACACAATTAGTGGGAGTAAAGCCTAAGGCTTAAAAAATATAAAAAAGGCAGGGGTCTCAATGCCAGAATCACCAGAGCCTAAATATAAAATAATAATAATAATACACTACTCAGTATTTCAGGAAATGGCAGTCACCAGGAACTCCACCTAATGATAATCATTAGATAAACCTGAATAAAGTATTTGGTATTATATATATATATATATATATATATATATATATATATATAATTATAAATATAATTGAAATAGGTATCGACACTGCATAGGGACTGCCAGTTTCACACCAAGAAGATCTGAAACACGCTTGATGTATGAAACTGACATGATGTAGCGTTGATATCTATGTCTGCACTGTATAAATACTGTAAAAGCTCTATCTCCGATATTGGACATCTCTCCGTTGTAAATACAACAGATTTTAGACAGTGTATTTTTATATATTTGTGTGTCTGTATAGGTTGGTGTGTATGAGTTCATAGACACATAGCTATATGTACGCACACTGAGGAGATAAGAGAAAAGAGAGAGACAGAAAGGCCGAGAAGGTGAGAGAAGGAAAACATCAAATCATTTGTCCGTCTCGATTGTCCGTCTAGGAAGAAACTAATGTGAATCTTCCTCAGCAAAAGATATACGCACCACTCACGTTGCTTTCCTTTTTACATTCTACGTGTCAAAATTTCATTTAATTCATTTACCTGTGATCTTTTTTATTGAAGTCCTTTCCGCCCGAAGAGACATTTTGGCTAATCGTAATATCTCTTCGGAATAATCTTGTCGATTTTATCTTTTGCACTCATTCGCTTACTCACGCATATTCCTTCACTCATAATCACAATTTCTTTTTTTAAATACCATGTCTCGTCATGAAGTTGGCGATAATGACTCTCCACAATTTCCTTTTGTTTACTATTTAGGAAATACTATGCATTCTTCTGAATGATAGGGAAGTTACTCCTCGGTTTTACATCCCTTCATCAAAGCTAGAGAATTCACTCTACCCAGCTATTTAACTTATAGCTGGAGGAGGAGAGATATATTCATGTCAAGCACAAACACACACCTTCTCTCGCACTAACAACCATTCATGACATATAGACACACATATTTACACAACGATTCACTGAACTCTTAATCACGGATTTACTCAGATCACACTCACTAAATGACACATTTTCTTACATTCTTCCATAGTCATACAAACATTAACATTCATTTTCCTTGTTCTAATATATATATATATATATATATATATATATATATATATATATATATATATAGTTTATGCAAAACTAAGGTAATCCGTATGGGTGGACCCAAGGAGGATGATATCCGGAGAGCTCAATGTAAATTCAGAGCAAATATGTTTGAATAAAAAACAGACACTTTAAGGTTCCATGTAATAAATTATTTTACCACAGCCCTTTTAAAGGGCTCGGGATCATCAGACTTTACTTCCAAAGGTTGAAATGAAAAAAACAACCTTTAGAAGTAAAGTCTTTAAAAGGGGTGTGTTGAAATAATTTATTACATGGAACATTAAAGTGGTCTGTTTTTATTCAAATATATATATATATATATATATATATATATATATATATACTAGTAAAACCTTAAATCTTTTATTCAGATACATTCTCACATAAAAGTGACATTACCACAAAATGAAAGTGAAAAAAGACCTACACTCTTAGTAAAGTCCTCGCAGCCTCGATTTCCTAGACCGAGCCAAAAACACTTACCAGCATTAAATTCTATGAAATTATGGTCCTAGTCGTAACCAGAGTTTCACGCACACGCGGTCTTCAGATGAACATTCAAGTCGCCTGAAGATCGCAGGCGTATATATATATATATATATATATATATATATATATATATATATATATATATATATATATATTGTTGGCTTCCTCATTGTATTTTGGGTAAATGTAGAATTCAAATTAATTAAAGTATATACCTGTTTTATAAGTGACCCGATGTATAACACAGTGTCTCATAGATCGACTACACCGGAAAAAAATATTTAAAATTATTATAAGTATTTTATAAGCATATAAAATATATTAAACGCATATTAACAGATTTTGCCCTGTGTTGGTTGATATATATATATATATATATATATATATATATATATTTCATGTAAGTTGTTTATTTAATATAATAATGGCCTCGAGTATTTTGCGTCTTTCCTTGCAATAGTACATGCATTTTGCAATTTAATACTAATATTTGTCTTATTTTTGCAGTTGTATTTTGTCGGTTGTGATGTACGATATGTGTAAGAACTGCTCTGTACTGACAATGAGAAACCAACCTACGATTTAGTGTGGTGCATGCGTGGCTATTGTAAAAAATAAGTTTTTTTTTTGTTTTTATTATTGATATTTTTTACAAATACGGTCAAAACACACATACACACACAAAATAAACGGAGTATCAATATTATTCCAATCCAATATAAATATTGTGTGTATCTTCCTTAGAATATAGTTGTATTCTTGCAAGCATACCGCCCACCCTACAGATAATAAATACATATTATGCCTTTTACAGCTATTAACATAATGTAACAAAAGTTGTAGGCTGGTTAATTGAAAGAGGCAGAATTTGTTCCATTATATTTCATACATATTTAATGGGGGATACATCTGGCTCGAAAAATTTTCGAACATCGAGAATGTTCATGAATGACAGAATGGGTTAAACAATATTCTATGTGTAAATGGCGTTAATGAATAGAATATTGAAGCTCCTGGATCGTTTAAACTAATCTGCAATGTGGACGTCATACGATTTATCATTTCTGCCTTTACAATTCTTTAGTAAGTGTCAGTACTACATTGACGTCCGGAAACAGATCTACGTATATAGGAGTTTTCAACTGACCATTGTTCCCAACATCGGAGTATCAGCGACTCGGCACATCCAATATTTGTTGCAATTCTTCGAAATTGCCATCCAACCTCTGAAAAGGCTTACAATTCAATCCTTCTCCAAAAACTTAATTTAAGAAAAGTTGCACGCGCGCATTTCCTTTGCATGGCAGCTGTTCACACTGAACTCTTTTGCAGTGATAAACATTATTATCACAGCCTACGTCAATATTCTAAGATCAGACAAAGACCGTTCAGGTTTTTACAACTCTTCCTACATTACAAGATGGATGAAGACTTTGAATATTTTATCAGAATATATCTTACCAATTAGCAACCAAAAAATTGTTGGCATCGTACTTTAGAATACAATAGTTTAACATTTTTCTCAGTCTATATATATATATATATATATATATATATATATATATATTGGTGGAGGGAGGGATTTTTATGTGAGGATAATACTAAAGCATAGATGTACACATGAATAGATTTTATGCATTCTTTGCATTTTTCTACAAATCTTAATTTCCGATCTCCGTCTTTTTTTTATTTCAGTCTAATAACAGGATAAATGGAAGCTTTATATAAAATAACATTCAATAGATATATCGATTGTGATAAAGATCATCTTCATAATAGGTTATTATAAATCTACGAATTGCATTCATAAAGATTATTTCGTTGAAAAGTTTTCTTTTACTTCCTGCTGTATTTCTTCTAAACATACTAAGAATATGTCAAAAGGACAAAGAACACGTCAAAGGAGATTCTTTTCTGAGTAGGAGGACATTCGACATAAGAGAACTGAGGCCACTAACCACGCTTTTGTTGTCGATTACAAAAGAAGACCGACAAAAATGGAGGCTATTCTTCTTTCCTTTTTTTTTTTTTTTCTAAATCGGGGACTGGATTACAATTCTTTGCGCGTGGCAAGAAACAACTGCGTATGCATAATGATGTTACATCATATTAATTGCTATTTCTATGGATTTTTTCTTTTTACAAACGTTTTTTATCCAATTATCAGATTTTTGTTTCTTTATATTCAATTCAGAATATGATTTGATATTTTCTATTTATCTTTTTTGCTTGGCGTGCATTTAATTTCCTGTTGGACTATTCCATCTAATTTTACTCTGTATCTAATTTTATTCATTTGTCTCTCTGTTTATATCTATCTGTAATTAAGTCGGGTGCCGATTAAATGTTAACATGTGCGAAAAAACGTGTGGATAAAACGAGACTTAAACTATTCCTATTTAAATACGTCTGGTTTTATTCATTTTATTTCAGTCCAATACTTCGTCGTTTAATCCCGGCTAGTTTGTGGGGCATCGCTACAGAGCTTCTGGTTTGATACGTGGACCTTACATTCTGTCTGTGATGTATGAGAAACTGCCTAGAAACTTTCCCACACTTACAAAGCCGGATGAAGATGTAAAGTAGCCAGACATAATCCCATATCAAGCCTGCAGCTGGGTTCCTTGGACTGATTTGAAATTGGGCGCAAAGCATATTCTGACATAATACTACTGTGTGTACGTGTGTGTGAGTGTGCGTGTTGGAAGATTGTATATCTGACAAAAAATAAGTATATATGTTAGCTTGACGACAACAACATTATTAAAACGTCTTACACTCCATTTTTCAGATACAAGTTTTATCGCAGAACATTTAAAGACACATTCCTGTTCACCTTCACAATACAGGAAAATACTTGTTGACAACACCAATATACTACATCATGAAAATAATAAATAAAAACTTCACTTCTCGAGGTTCACTATATCAAATGCAATCATCCAACACTGAACAAAATTTATTACGAATATAATAGCAATATTTTAAAATTCATTTGAGTTGACTAACATTTAACGCAATGTTGTATTTTTACCATCTCTGGTTAAGTCCCTTATATTGTGGACGCTTGTCTACAAAAAGACATCGTAGTGACAACGGTTAATTTTAAAATATTTATAACAGAGAGAGTTCACAAGTGTTTACAAAAATATCACCAACACAACGATTACAGTTACATCAAGTTTCCCGTCATAATTCGCTCCTGATGATGAAAGTACTGGGGTTAACAAGAAATACGGTACCTTCCTTGATGAATTTCAACTTATCAAGAAGAAAATTGGAGAACTAGAAAAATTTTTTTATAAAAATTAAATATATGTCTATATTATGCAATAGTATTTTAATTGGTAGCAGTCAGTAGTTCCAGTTCTTCTTGCCAAATTTACAAAGAATCTTTTGCGAAAGGCACACTCCCACCAGTTTTGTACAGAGACAAAATAAACCCAATGATAAAACATATTCTTGGTTTTACAAGATTATAACCTGAACGTTGTTCTATCATACAAGTTTTCAAAGAAAACCTTAATTCTCTGAAAGAACTTGACACTCAAAAGACATATTGAAGACAAGATCGACAGGGGGAACATCACACCACCTACTTAAGGAGCTTGTGAAAATAGATGTCAGAAGAGGAACTATAAGGGAATAGAAGAGACACAATCATTACTTAGAGTTTCGAAGGATTGGGAGTTGTACAGCACCATGATCACCCACATCCTGAAGGTGAGACGGTATATAAAATGTTTAATTCATTTAACTTAGCCCATCGTAAGATCTAGAATTATGAAAAAAAAAAATTAAAAATCCAGGATTCATTTTTGATTTCTCAAATTGGAAGGAAGATAGCACTAGGAAGTTAATGCCGCCCAAGCTTGAATTGTTTTTTGGTTTTTTTTTATCTGCTCATGTGTACATTTCTCTGCGTGTTCCTATATATAAATAATCGACATGATAATATATTTATTCAGTTTATTTATTTACAACAATATCAATGCTTGAATATTTTGTCTAATTTGAAATGATTTCACTTTTCTGTTCATATCATTTCGGGGGTTTAGAATTGTATGAAGTCATACGAATAAAATTGACATTTTTTTGTAATTAATTCATTAAAAAGTCTTCTCAGTTGCTGTTATCTTGAGCTAAATTCAATGACAAGCTGAAATAAAAGTTTCAACTAACTTTTCTTTTTTTTTTTGAATTGGCATCTGTTCTTTTATGTGACGAAAAAATATTTTCAAGTGAATTGAAAAAACTATGCGGTTGCCATTAAAGAAAGTTGGATAGCTAAAAAGAATCGTAGAAAAGCAAAAACATAACCCCTTCGTGAAACGCCTGTAGCCGTGATTATCGTACAAAACGGAATTGTGGTGGCAAATAAAAGAAATGGCGCGGAGTCGAAAAAATGTAACGGAAGACACAAAAAGCAGAAATATCATTAAATGAATAGAAAAGACAGAAACAAAAAGGAAATTACTGACAAAAAATATGACAGAAAAAATGACTGCTACATAAAAAAGCAATGAAAGAAAACTGAATGCTCCCAGAAGAATTTAAAACAAAATACGTGATTCCTTGAATGACTCGACTTTTATTGTCCTGTAAAAAATAGAATCGATTTTAAATAACGTTACTTTTCATATGCTAATAAAATATTATCGGTGTTAGCGGAAAACCAAGTACTTTTCTACTAGATTCATTATATCTATCTTTTAGATGTGTTGTTTTGAAATATACAACTAACGGATGTCATATTTTAGCATTGGCTTTCTCTACAGCATTAATTTTATTTTATAAAGTTACTCAGTTTTTCTTTTCGGTGTAGTTTTCTTTCTGTTCCTCCCAAAATAGTTTCTTCTTCTTTCTTGTCTGCTTTTTACACCTCATCTTTTTAAACTATTCATTGTGTTTTTTTTCTTCAAATTTTTCTCTTTCTTCCTGCTTTGCGTTATTCTCAAGCAGCCATTTGTATATTGAAGCTATCCTAATAAAACTCTTCTGGTTTTATGCAATAACATTTGATAATTTTCAGTTATACGACTACATATTTTAGACGACTACACGGTGATTTAACTAAAACCTGGTTAAAAAAAACGAATATATATAAAAGAAATAAAATATATTACTGAGATAACTACTAAAATCTGGGTAAGAAATATGACACCAAGAAATAAGTAATTAGTGAGGCGGTAGGAATGTTTTTATATCAAGCCAAATCTACTCAAATAAATGTTTTCTATGTCGTTGTCAACTCGTGAATGCGCTGTGTACCAATTTGTATGTTTTAGAAAATTGACCATCGGAAGATTTTAGCTATTAGCATAGAATAATTAAATTTTTATATTTTATAGCTTTATATTTGTTTTCATGATAAATATTATATATGTAGTCTTTTTGCACAACTCACTTGCATCATATGTAACTGAAAAGTGTTGTCTAGCTAGATTAGTTACAATTGAAAAGTGAGTTCGATCCTACTAGATTCCTCATACTTTCGGCCTTGTGCCACAACCAAGCTACGCTTGGAAAATAACTATGTAATTGAAAAGTGGCTAAAATTTTTCTTATTACTCATTTTTATATGATATTTAATACTTGAGTCAACAGACAGCTTGCTTGAGTTGGGCTACTTTAATCATTATAGGTATTTTTTTTCTTCTTGCAAATTAATTTACTCATTTGCTTGTTTGTTTAGTTCATGACAAACTATATATTTCTTTACTATTTCTTTTGAAACTTAATCTTTGAAAGTATTCTTTTCCTTATATGGATTTACCTTTTAAATATTATTTCGACTTTTCCACTTATTTATATATGTTCCCTTTAGGGCATTTAGTATTTACCTTACTGTTCAAAATTATACATAAAATCAACATGAGGGTCTTCTTTTTATATATATATATATATATATATATATATATATATATATATATATATATATATATATATATATATGAACGCGTAGCTTTTTCTTTGAAATTTCAGAAAATTCAAATTATTGAATCTGTAACTTTTAGATCTGTTAGCGCATAAATTACTTTCTATCAAGCACTGTACAACCTTAATTTACATTCGGGGTTTCTTTTTAATTTGCACGCAAACCCTTTACGCATTGTGCTCTCTTTTCTGCACGAGTGAAATCCTCTTCATTTTCCCCTCTTCCGCCTTGAAATATTTCTTCATTTTTCTACTTAATTTTCCGCTTTTCTTAACCATTTTTACTTCATCTTTGTTTTCTTTTTCTTCGTCTTCTCTGTTCACCATAACTTTTCTTCTGAAAGCATGGGAGTCGATTCTAGAAGTTCCGGAATCTGCTTGCCAATTTCTTACTTAGACGAAGAAATCAATCTGCGTATTTAGCGATGTGATAAATTGTCTTCAAGGATAGGGCAGCATTTTTAAACTATCCAAAACTTGATTTTCTCATGAGAAAAAAAAAGAAAAACAATACGTGAAAACCTCATTCTAGCAAAGACTTCAATAGCAGCCAAGAGAAATCTCCATAACTTTGCAGCCTTATGTTGAACGGTGGAGCCACCCCAGAGCTCATATTATAGACAACATAAAATACATTTAAAACAGAAATTGACAATCTTTTGAAATAAAATAATGTGAATTGATGGATGAGAATAACAGGAAAGTCAGCCTGCTTTTTCTTGTCTTTAATATCTTTTATCCTTCATTTACACTATTTACAGGCGGACTGTGCTCTTACTATTTAAAGGTTATTTTTAAAACGTCTTATATTAAAAAAATATAACACGAGATGCGCTGTTTAAACTATGCCATCGGTGTATGAAGATATTCAAAAGAGAAAAGATTTGCATCGTATAAGGATACAAACACACAAACTCACACACGTACACGTAACGAAAAGAATGAGACGCACAACATAAATCTAATACAAATTAATGTATTTAAAATTGTTAACAAGAAAACCAGTACATTACGGATTGGGTGGTATGGAGCTAACGGCATGGAAAATGAAATCAGTTAGCCGTGTTAAAAATCTGATCGACATTGAAAGAAATAAAGTATCAATTTCTTCTCACCATTGTCCTCAGGTGCACTCGTTCCGAGAGTATGTCGGCGAATTGATGGCTCATATTGATCCCGAACATCTCGTGTCCATCGATCTCGCGTGTGATACTGTGTCGTCCTCGTATTCTGGGTGTGAAATTGATGGTATTTATGACGCTGCTAGACGTGGCAAGGATGATGGTGCGGACGACACAGATGAAGGGAATCTTACTTTACAAACGTTATTCTCACCAGGATCTGGTTGGATTCTTTGGGCATCAGCTCAAGAGGAAGATAATAAATAATAGAAAGCGTTTGCTATCGGCAGATTTCAACGAAAGGTCGGTAAAAGCGGCGAGCCTGGTTTGTGTGAACCGGGATCAGTCTTGATTTTCTTCTTAGTCGACATTTTGACACAGCGGTTCGATTTCCTTAGACCCCACCCCTGATTATGCTAGACTCTTTTGTTTAATTAGTTAATGTGTGTAACTGCACCCGGCATAATCTTTTGTTATGATTTTTTTTTTTAATTCCCTTTTTATTATCTTGACTGGGTTAGCATTTGATTTTCCCACCCCACGATGTATTTTGACTTTCCCTCGCCTTTAGTGAGTGAGGGTCTTGCTTTTTTCTATCGGCAGAATACAGCAGCCACTTTTATTTTTTTTTGTGGTGGGGGGGGGTGAACATATCCTACTAATTTTCTTAATTTTTAGTTTGAATGTTTTATTTCATTATCCTTATGGGTTTTATACCCCACTTCATATTATGCCATATATTTTAATTTATTTTTATAAGAAAAAAAAGACATTTGTATATATTGTTAAATTTTTAGGCCCCAACATCTTGAATATGCGACATTGTTGTATTATGTCAGATGAATGGTGATAAATGAATTCTTGTGGAAATTGAGTAAATTGTAATTAGTGAATGTGTTATGAATAAGATTAGTTAGGTTGAGGATATTCCGCTTTGCCCTTGTGCCAAAATTGTATTTTTTCATACAATAAATATACTCTTCTCACACTTTTATGTCCATAGAGTAAATTATACTGGACTGTTTACTGCTGCTATGGAGGCCGGTACAGAAAAAGGATTTCATAGGCGTAGAGAAGGCAACGGCATTATCTTCTCAGAAAAAGATGAAAATTCAGATATTAAACAAAAGAGAGAAATAACTACCCCCATTCTGAAGGGACGTGCATAAAAAATGGACCTAAATTATTAATTAGATTTTAAAGATTTTTATGTGACATGAAATGTTTTCGTTAAGGCCACGTATTTCGAAGAATCATTCCATTTACTGTATTTTTTTTTTTTTTCACACAGGCAATATTCACTGAATCCAAAAATAGGGTTTGGTTAATTCGAAGAAAGATTTAATTCCTTTAAAATGTTGAATTTGAATCTTGGTGAAAAATTCGTTGTGAAAAAGGAAAGTCGTTGAATATAGCGAAAACTTTTAAAATTTAATTCGCAAAGGAAGATTCGAGTAAAGATAGATGTGCTTTCTAAAGATAAAACCAAATGGCAATATTCAATTTTCAAATCTTGGGTTTTTCTTTTTTATTTTAACAAGGAAAGAGAGAAGCCATATTTAAATGATTTTCAATTTCTTGACTATTTTTAACATATGAAACATACATTTATTATATATTGAATCTTGAAACAAACGCACCAAAAGGAGAGTCCGTCCAGTATAATGGATAACGGCTCGGAATTGGAAATCGAAAAGGATATTCAATTCTAGTCAGGATCTTTATATTCACTTACGCGCAAATAGCCTTGGCAAAAGGCATGAACTCACCTCGTCCCCATGCAACTATGAGTTAATTAGTAGAACTTGTATCAGTAAATCATTATTTTATCTCAAACATTTCTTACAATCTAAAATATTTTCTGGCTTTAAATAAGCTGAAAAAGGTTGATAATCAATAAAAATCAAATAAACCAAAAAAAAAAAAAGATTTATATGAAAATATTTCTTGCCGAGTTGCTTCCGCTATTTTTTCGGCTATTTTTTCACTTTTCAGATGGAATTAAATGAAAATAAGATATTTATTTCAAATTTGAAATAAATAACTTATTTTCGCTTAATTCCATGATAGCTTGTGCAACCCCAGTTTCGCCAATGCCTGTTTTAAGCAGAGGACCTACTTACAAATATTCTTCATTGATATCGATTCCAATACGTTTATACTCAAATTTTAATTAAATAATTAACTTGATTTGCTAGATTTCACTTGCTTTACTCGCTTTTTTGAGTTTTCGTTTAGTTTTCTTGAACAAAGGAAGAAGCTGTTGTTTTTACTCGTTCACTTATTTTATTCTGGCAGAATTCGATTATCTATCCAATCATCTAGTTTCGTTATTTCATTTACTTGGATAAATCGCATTTCTCTTACCGCTTGATTTTTTCCTGCAGCTTTTCTTGTCTATTCAACAGCTGTCAAGAGATCCAAGTAAAGACAAGCTTTGTCAATGTGTTTTTTCTTTATTCCGTTGCCCAAATGCCATTGTTTAATTTAGATGCGATCGAAAACTTCCCACCTTTCTTTCATTTACTATATTATTATTACTAAATTTTCGAACAACAGAACTTTCATTTGAAGTTTTTCTTCGTCCCCTTTTATGCAATTATTTCTTACTTTCTATATTAAAATAGGCTGTTCTCTTTCCTGTGCCAATATGCATTTTTTTACAATCCTGAGTGCTAGTGCTCTACAATGTCTTTATTCAATAATTTTTTTAGCGATTTGACTGAAAATATTTCGCTTTTCTCTCTCTGTTATATATATATATATGAAGAAATTTTGAAAAAACAAACAAAAATCCTTAAATGTAGTTAAATGAAAGAAATGTCGACGTCTGACGTTTCGGTTTATTAAACCTTTTTCAAGACAATATTCATCAAAATACAATTCAGTTCAACATTCCATTAAGGCCCATCATCTCGGGTATAGGCTCAGCTCCTCATAATATCGCTAGGTATTTAACTAAATTTCTAACTCCAATTCTGGGCACCGTAAGTAACGCACATATAAAGAATTCAGGCTCTCTTTTTTAAATAAGTTGAGAAATATTGATATAGATAACAAATTACTAGCTAGCTTAGACATCAAATCTTTATATACTAATATACCTGTTGATAAATGCATTAAACAATTAGAGAACCACCTTAAGAAAATTGACTTTAAGCTACCTATCTCTATCTCTCGAAATGCATCAAATTATGCATCCTTTGCACTTCACATTGTTTCTTCCAATATAATAATATTTATTATAAACAAAAATTTGGTTTACCGATGGGGAGTCCTCTCTCTGGATTCCTAGCATGCATATTTCTAGAATTTCTTGAATCTGGACCTTTTAAAGATGTCATTCCACCTGATACACATTACTTTCGATACATCGATGACATTTTATTTATCTACCCACATAAGCATGATTTAAACGAGATTACTGATAGATTAAATAGAATAGAACCTACTATTGAATTTACCTATGAACTTGAATCTAATAATTCCTTACCTTTTTTAGACATATTACTCATTAATAATAAAAATAAATTAGAATTCAAAGTATATCGTAAACCTACATGTAAAAATGACTATTTACATTTTTACTCTCACCATGATACTAACACTAAGAGGGGTATTGTTATTGGATTCTATTTGAGGGCTCTTCGCATCTGTTCATCAAAATATTTAAATGATGAATTTACATATATTGAGGATACCTTTTCAAATCTTTCGTATCCGAGACAATTATTACAGAGAGCTAAAAATAAAGCGTTGAAAATTCACTCATCAGCGCAAAATGACACCTCAAAGGCCACTACAATTAGATCAATGAAAGATACAATTTCAGCTACCTCTGATAATATTTCGTTTGGTCGCATCTTTTTACCAAATAACCATTTGACCGAACGTATCTCTCATAATCTAAATGCATTAAAAATTAGAACTACTATATTACCTACTAGGACTATCCGTAGTTTATTAAATAGCACCAGCAGACAACATATTACATCCGATGCTTGCATCTATCAAATATCATGCAAAAAATTGTGACCCTAAAATATGTGGGTGAAACAGGTAGGTCCTTAAAATCTCGTGTTTTCGAACATAAACGAGATATTCGTCTCGGTAATTTTAACAATGCTTTAGTTGTACACACAACTAAAGCAGACCATAATTCGATTTCGATTCCGTGAAAGTATTAAAATATTTTCATAATAAAAATCTCAGGAGGATTTATGAAGCAGGTATAATATCCATCTCACGCACGGTGAATACTAGACCTGGTTTCTTTAATATTTCCCCTTTTTTAGCGAGATTGATGCTCGACAAGCATACACATAAGAATTTTGGAACCTAATAGAATTATTTTCATTTTCTTTTTCTTTTTCTTTTTCATTTCAAAATAATCACAAACTTTTAGGAATACATTATGAAAGCGTCGCCCATGTGACGACAGCGTGACCATGTTAGACGGAAGGCTGATCATTTTAAAAATTTTCAGTTATCTGTTCTGAATAAGACTTGTGTTTTTATGTCCATCGTATTTGTCATATTGAACTGAATTGTATTTTGATGAATATTGTCTTGAAAAGGTTTAATAAACCGAAACGTCAGACGTCGACATTTCTTTCATTTAACTACATTTAAGGATTTTTGTTTGTTTTTTCAAAATTTCTTCATTCTGTCGGATTTATATCCATTTACACTTGTTATATATATATATATATATATATATATATATATATATGTGTGTGTGTGTGTGTGTGTGTGTGTGTGTGTGTGTGTGTGTGTGACGGAATCTCCCGTCGTTTTCGACGTATGGATGTTTTTCAGCTTTCATGTTTATGTTTCGTATGAGGGACATGCTGAAGGGTTGACCGTCATATGGGCTGATATGAAAAAGTTACCATGAAAAAGTTGACTATACATGAGGATTTTTGGCATCTGATCATCCCTCATTCTGATGACATGACCAGCCCATCTGAACTTTGATTGCATCAGAAATGATTCAATACCACCAATGCCACATTTGATGAAATGATCAGGGTTAGAGATTTTGTCCTGCCATGTATAACCACATATTGAAGACAGTGTTATGAAAAGCATCATGTACATCCTGTATGGCGTCTATGATTCTGGTCCATAAAGAAGTGTGGTGAGAATGACTGCTCGATAGACACAGATTTTTGTTTTCAGTGAAAACCCACGAATATCCCATAGGATATGGGATCCTAAAGACATTGGTTGTTTTTGATATTTGGTTAACTATCTCGTCATCCAAAGAGGCACATGAATTGACTTTGCTTCCTAAGTACGAGAATGATTTCACATAGTTCAGGTTGTTGTTGCCAACAGTAATCGGAATGAATGGAAAGGTATGGGCAGGTGGTTTTTTGTCTTACACACTTGACTTGCTTATGTGTAAGCCTTGATTGATAGACAACTTCAGTTTTCTTTATGCTTATAGTTAATCCGAATGCATTGCAAGCGGTGGAAAAACGATTGACAAGTGCTTGAGCTTCTTCGATTGATGTGGCTATGATCGCAGCCTCATCAGCAAACAAAAGATCATGAATAATGCTTGATCGAGTCAGTGATTTTGCTTTAAAACGTTGATGGTTAAAAAGATCCACACTTGTGCGTAGTTCAAATTTCACACCCATGTCAAGATCACTCAAAGCATAGTATAGCATGAGCGAAAAGAAAAGAACGACATTACAGGAGCCATGACACATCCTTGTTTTGTGCCATTTGTTACATCGAAGTCTTCTGAAAACTCTCCATAAGATATAACAGATGCTTTCATTCTTTCATGAAATGAGATGATGACATTTAGCAAACTTTCAGGTATGACAAGCTTTTCGAGTACTTTCCAGAGGGAACTTGTCGAACGCTTTGGTCAGATCGATAAAAACGGTAAAGAGTTCAGGGTTCTTCTCGCGAACTTTCTTAGCAACTTGACAAAGTGAAAAAATCATATCAATGTTTCCACGACCTGAACGAAAACCACACTCGGGATAGATGTCGTCAATGAGATATTTGATTATTTTGTTGAGAACAACACGAACAAGAATTTTGCCAGTGATACTTAGAAGTGAAATGCCACGTGAATTATCACATACAACCTTTTTGCCTTTGTTCTTGAACAGTTTTTTTTAATGCAGCATCTTCGTTGTCCAGTGGAAGTGAACCTTCCAAATGACTTTAAAAAGCTCAAGGAGTTTCTTAACCAGCGTCTTCCCACCATATTTAAAAATTTAGGGAGAAATAGCATAAATTACTATTCTTTGTTCAAGGACAGTTGCTTGATAGAATACTGGATTTCATTTAGGCATGGCTCCAAAGACAACTGGGGAATTTCTGATCGCTGATGATTTGAAACAATGACGTTGTAATCGATGGCAGAGGTGGAGTTAAGGACACGTTCAAAGTGGTCTTTCCATCGTGATATAATTTCCTTCTTGTCTGTGTGGAGTGTGTTACCGTTAGACGACAGAACACGTGAAATTCCATTTCCTTGTGGATTGTAGACCTTTTTAAGCCCTTCGTAAGATTCCTTTGGAATCTTTTCTGACAGCTGCTGGCTGGAAGTTCCACAGCCTTAGCAGACGGTCAGGAATCTTTTATTTTTCTGATAGTATTTTGCACTTCCTGCTTACACTGTTTATATGTGCGCTTTTTTATGAACAATTTTTATTGTTTATGAATATTTTGTGCGAATTTTGCATCTTCTCGATGAGGCGTTGAACGTGGGCATCATTTACATCGAACCAGTCCTGATGCTTCCTTATAGAAAGTCCTAGAACTTTGAGGGAACTGGAATAAATGGTATCACTGAGAGATTTCCAGAAGGATTCAATGTCTTCTGAGATCGCAACTGAATCAAGACTCGAATCCAGTGTGTCAGAGTCTTCTTTCTTCTTATCATCAGAATTCAGGGTGGGATGTTGATTCATTTAGGAATATATATATATATATATATATATATATATATATATATATATATATATATATATATATATATATATATATATGAGAGAGGGAGGCTTATGATCATAACACGTTGAAACACCGGCTGTCGTGCGATCAGCGAAGTTAAACAACATCGACACTGGTCAGTGCCTAGATGAGTGAACGTTTGCGAATATCAAATGTTGTAAGCTTCGATGTACCTGTGATATAATCAATAACGGCTCAGTATTGGAAATCGGAGAGTCCAGTTAAAATTCAGTCAGGTTCGTTATATTCACTTACACGCAAATACCGTTGAGAAAGGCATGAATCCACTGCAAGACTAAAATAATGGAAGCTTTAATAATAAAAAATAAAAAGCCAACTCTTAACAATATTAACTACGAACAAAGCCACAATGTGCTAACCGTATTCGGAAATTAAAAACATCCCTACCACACATTAAGACATACACATGACGCACACACTCAATTAAACAGAAAAATCGAATCATCCTTGATAATGGCTAAGGGTATAGCCGAAAGCGCTCGGAAATATAAAACATTTGGACAGTTCTTACACACCCTTTGTCCAGAAAAGAAAGCTCTTGTTAGAACACAAGAAAAATTAAATAAAAAGCTGAACCGTAGTACCTTGTCTGTCGTTTTTTTTATATATATATATATATATATATATATATATATATATATATATATATATATATATACCGACCTTTGCTGCATATTAAAGGTTCTTACAAATATAGATATTGGTGACATTGTTTTATTTAATATCCTTAGAACATGCAATATATTTTGAGCGGAAAAATAATTATTTGATTTTAAAATGGCAAAAAGCAATTGCAAAAAGAAAAAATAGACCCTATTTTATAATGTCAAACTTTTTTGAAGACTGAAATATTTTGTCAAATCACTACTGGTATCCTGAAACATAGTAATTCATGGTTGGGTCATCGGCAACTAAACCGGTTCCCGCATCAAGCTTTTCCAGGTAAGTAGGCTAGTTATCCAGCAGGTAAAATGGAGTAGATGAATCTTCTTGTCGACTAAATAGCCATCTCGCACAATGAGGTAGACTGGTTTCAAAATTATGCATGGAACCAGTTTGGTGATGACAAGCTATCATTGGGCGGGGGTAGCTTCCGAAACTGAAGTCAGCAACGAGGTCAGAGGGTCCCCCGATGGAATCAATGTCTGTGAAAAAAGCGAACCTTCGAGTTGGAGGACATTGGCTGTTATTTAATCTGGAGAGGGATGGGTTCTTCCAAGCCTACTTAGCCAAGAAAAGGCCTGAAGGTCACTCAATGTAGAGGGATACGTTAAGGGGTAGTTTATACAGAATGCATGGGAAAATGACGGTTAACTCTAGACTTAAAAGATTGCAAAGATCGGGGAAACATAATGTTGGGAGTCTGTTCCACAGAGCAGTGGGTCACGGGAAGAAGATGTTCCGGTGAAACTTCTCACCGATGAAATACAGAGGGAATGTGGGTGATTTGTTAAAATGTCAGTGGTATGGCGGTTCCTAGCCGTGCAGATTAGAATCGTACGGGCACTTTCTATTCGTGTCGAACTGCATACATTGGTATAAAAAGTATCTATGTTGTAACTGATACATGATACATAAGAAATTAAAAAAGAAATACGTCAAACTGTCGTTTCTCAACGGGTTTTTTAACCTGTACAAGTCTTAGAGAACTACAAGACCTGCCAGGATGTATTATCAACGGATATAATCTTAACAATGTACGTTATGCAGATGACACTGTGTTAATGGCAAGTTTGAAATGAAAACTGAAATAACTATTAGATAAGCGAGTCAAGGAAATTAAAAAAGAAACTTAGTATAATGTATGGTTTTCAGTAATTGAGGATATCAGAATCAAGCTGGTATAGAAATGTAACTATGTGTGTAGTGTAGTGATGCACATTTCAGAAATCGAACCAACTATCAAGTGGTAGGAAATGTCCGGAGAAGAAAAGAAAAATGCACTGAAATTCTATTTAATGTGTAATTACATGACAGTGGGGAATTTCTTCACAGCCGAAAAAAATTAAGGCAAAAGAGATGGTTCTACAGAAGAATACTGAAAAACCATAGACAGAAAAACGTGGCAATTTTATGAATATGACGTACAAAGTGACGTTTGTTAACAATTAGAAAGATTGGTAAAATTCCAGGCACACAATGAGGAAAGAAGGTCTGTAGAATCTTGAGTCACGGGGCGGTAAGAAAAGGTGTGGTTGTGGGGAGGACAGCAAGTAATCTATTTGAATGAATGACAGAACAATAGCCACAAATACAGAGAGATTGAAAAGGGAAAGAAAGCATCAAAAGAGTGAAAGTTCTATTGAACCATGATAAACCCCATGTCTTGAAAGAATAAGACATGACAGAAAAATAGAAATGGGACCGATGAGGCAGTTTTTACAAAAAGAGTGTAGATCGACAATAATTTGAATCCAACTGATACTGATGGCACTTAATGACTGACTTCCGTCAAAATGGTCTTTTTCGAGTGATTTTAATCCGATTAATGAACTTACATGTCATGAGTATATTTGGAACATCTTAGAAATCTCATTGATGTACTTCATTATTTTAATTGATTGCGTATCAATTATTATTGTTTTGAAATTAAATCGAAAATGCTTTCATCAACTATTTTTCTTTCATAAGCCTTTCGATTTATCCTTATTCTTCCGTCGACATGATGGGACGATAGGATTAATAGCGAAAAACTAACTAGAAATATAAACTTTGTGAACAACAGCTTTATAAGTACGACATGATAGGGAAAAGGAGGATTGAATTGTGTGATTTTTATGAATGAAAACGATCTGTTTAGTTATCTGGTGTTCGATTGTTTATGAAAAAATAAAATCGCTATCAATCTCTATATCACGTGCCCCACAGAATATATAAGAATAGACAAACAGGTAGACAGATACAAAGTGATCAGAAGAAAGATCTATGGAGTGATTTGAAATAACTAAGAAATAAACAAGATACACCATTTGGCACTAATAGCAAATAAATTGTTTGTTACAAGTCGAGAAATAAAAATTGAGAGGTCGTTGATCATTTAGTGTTATAGCATAGAAACTCATCATGAAAGAAGTTTAAAAATAGTTTGCATGAAAAAACTTATTGAAGAGACGTTTCTACTCAGACGTAACAAGATGGTGGTGGTAAGATGTAAAGTGTGAGAGAAAACGAGAAAGTGTGGGAGCTGGTAAGAGAAAGTAAGAGAGCGCGAAAGAGAGAAAAACAAAAATAAATAGACGAGTCAGTATACATCTGGACTAAGCCGGGGGTTATAAAATGTACAAACAACGCGTTGTGATTGGTTGTAAATTGGAGAGCAATATTGGAGATGATTAGTTGGAAAAAAATTCACGAAGTAGATAAGAAAAACTGCCAAAGGAAATGAAGTTTGAGAATAAGGATTTGAGTAAGAGATGATGAGAGGAAATTAAACGATTTTGGGTTAGAAAGAAAAAAGCCATGTGAGGAAAAGAAATCTTGATTTCTTTCAATTGTATGTCATCATTGGTACTGACGACGAAGCAGGTAAATCAAACAAGCAAAGACTAACAGAAAAACGAGAATCATAAGGCGATTCGGTAATTTGCACGAGACTTCATTAAGTCTCTGCACTTGCGGATATATCTCAGTGGTTGCTACCTTACATTAAAACACTAAATTGAACTTCTTACCACAAATTAAATTCATACAAATACTCGAATTAAACTTTTCATTTCGTAGGATATTATTTTCTCAATCTTCCGTAGTTTAAATAAAGGCTTCAGTTTGAAATTCAATGACGGTTGTCCGTATCGACAAAGAGTTGAAGAAGGCCGGAAGACACAGCTGCCGAAACGTTATAATGACAACAAAAATGAGGACATTAGTCTGGATATAAATATTTTTTTCTTTTTCTTTTTATATACGTGTGTAAATCAACATGTGAGCAGTATGATACCTAATTAACATTTTGATCTGAAATTTTCACTATATAAGGTTCTCAGTGATAATATTCAATATGAAATTAAATCCATTAGCATGAACAGAGATTATATTGTAAAATAAATATCTGGTGCGTTAAATACATTATTTATCTTTAGGGCACGGACTTATTGGTGTAAATCCGAATATTTACTTTATATTCTGCTCGTAAAATTGCAAAAATATCGAGTATTATATCCACTGGTCGTATTTCTATATAGAGGAATAAATGCGAGACATTAGTCTGAACTTAAACAACTTAAATAATGATTTCATTATATTGTGTAGCAGGGTTGCCATAGCAACTTCTTCTTTAGAGATTTTATGTGTGTTTACAAAATGTTCATGTAATAATAGCAAATTTAAATTCAAACAAAATCAACATACAACAGCCTTTCACATATTCTATTTGACATGCATATATGTTGCTATTTATACAGAAGGAACACTTAAACTTAGTTATTTGTAATAATAAATTTGCCAATAACCAAAGTAGTTAAATTACCAACGTAAATGCGAGTTGATTTCGGCTTTAATGAAAAAAGTAAATAAAAAAAATCTTCTAAATCTGATTTCATAATGAAACAAATGTTATTTTCATCAGAGAAAAAAGAAAACAATTTCTCAGCGTCAGTTACTAAAGAAATGTGCGTGACTCGAAAGATAGTGATTATGTAGATTTTCTAGCATGTCGTTGTTTCGAGCAACTTGTTTGACTTTTGACCTGAAAAGAAAATATTTAAACTCTTTGTAAACTTTTACAGACAGAGCTCTCAACACTTCGTGTACTTAGTAAATACTCCTCCGTTACTTGCATGCTTCTAAGAATTACTGAAGAGAAAGCACATTTTCTACCTTCAAGTTAGGATATTATTCATGAAAAAAAGAAAGAAAATAGAAAATGTTCCGTCTGTCTATATTTTTGAGATGAAGTATTGTAACTATTTACATTGTTCGGGCTGTCGTCTTCATCTTTATTGCCATATTCACGACGTTTCGGCCGTTGTACGCTCCAGCCTTTTTCAGGTGATATATATTGGAATTTCGAACCGAGCCCTCTATTTAGTCCACTAGATATCTCATTTTCTATTATTTCCCTTTAGTAACTCAACTCTCCAAGTTTTCGTTCACGTCTGCTGTGGGCAGGTATTGAACTCTCAACTCGTTGGGTCAAGTCATTGGATTACTTCAAGCAACGCTGTTATCTACTGGGCCATAAATCTAACTGCGACTGAGAGAATTTTACTGCAACTGAAGATAAATCCAAACAAATTGATTCCCAGGGTCTGCCAATATTGCAAATGAGTCAGATGTAAAACATTATTAAGGAGAGAGAAGAATAAAAGAGAGGGAAATAAGAAATCAGAAAATAACGATTGACATTGCATTTAAATTTTGAAGATCAAATTTAACTGTGAAGCAAGAAGCCGGAAGTGAGATCTACAAGCGAAAAGTGCGACAAAAGAAAGTGTTAGTATAGAACTTACGGTTACATCTCGCCATTTCAACTGTAAAAGGATGAGACCTTGCCGCCAATCTATAAGGCCGTGGATATAATACCGTGAGAGAGAAGAAACTGTTAGCATAGAACTTACGGTTACATCTAGCCATTTCAACTGAAAAATGATGAGACTTTGCCACAAATCTAAATGGCGGTGGATGTAAAATCGTGAGAGAGAAGAAACGGTTAGCATAGAACTTACGGTTACATCTAGACATTTCAACTGTAAAATGATGAGACCTTGCTGCCAATCTATAAGGCCGTGGATGTAATACCCTGAGAGAGAAGAAACTGTTAGCATAGAATTTACGGTTACATTCAGCCATTTCAAGTGCAAAATGATGAGACCTCGCTGCCAATTTAGTGCTTCACCTAAATTAAAGTTTAGGTACAAAAGAGAAAATTTCATCAGAAGAGTTGCCATGAAAATATTTTAGAAAGGGCGCAGAAAATTCACGTTACTGTGGTGGGAAAGTGACTGAATCCGAGATGCCAAGTCAGGACCAATAACATTTCAGGTTGTTCTTTATATTTTACGAATAATATCTACATATATAGCAGAATCGCCATACCAGATGTAGCAGCAATATCCAATACATCGTTGAATGGGCATCGAAGAATTACAAAGATTTTCACTTAGTTTTTCGTTGTCTTATTAAAAGGATCATAATAACTAATGGCATTAAAGTTTAACATGAAATGACGTTGCTTCTTCATATGCTATTTTTTGTTCGTGGTTTCTAACATATTCTTTATATATGTATTGTGGTCGACGTGAGCGATTATAGCTCTCTACAACTTCCTATACTTTGTAGCTGTTAATAACGTTTTTTCAGCGTTATTTCTTCCAATCCTTGTTTTGCCACCCATTTGCCCAAACTCGTTAGGTTGGGTACTCACTGCATTCTTCTGTCCCTCTTGCTTCCAATTTATCATGTGAGTGTTTTCAAGATCTATTCCTTCATTTTCTGGTCAGGTAATTTCAACGGTCTCTTTCAGATTTTAAGTATCATTCTGTAAAAAAGCATTTCTGTGGCTCAAGCCTTTTCTTCATCTTCACTGCCATAGAGGAAGGACTTGTGTAAGGTTTATTGCATATAGTTGTTCATACAATGAAAGATTTAAGGTATCTCTTTTGAAAGGGATCTTTATCGTACTGAATAATTAAAAACCGGATTATTTTTGGTGGTTTATATCATCAGACTAACAAATTGCTGTCCTCATAGTAAGAGAATCAATCGAAATTGGCAACTCCAAAAAGATTCGCGATTTTTCAAAAAATGTGTAATTGTTTGAGCAATTTTGAAAGAACACGATGACATCATCTTGGGCGTGTTCATCCTTAACAATGATTCAGAAGACGAGTCACGCTTAAATTATTCTGGTATTGTTATTTGGATTACTCATAAGATGTGCAATAGTATGTTTTTACACTCATCTATATATAAAATTCTGTGACTACCGTTAGTCTATCCACCCGTCATTTTCCCTAAAATAGCCACATATTGACCAATTGAAACCAAATTTGGGGGAGAAGTGCAAAGGTAAGGGGGTACAAAGTATAGTTGGTTTTATTAAGATGCGTAGCTTAGTAGAATAAATTTTATTAATATTTTGGAAAATTTAAATGTTTTACTATTTAACATACAAAATACCCCATTATTTTAAAAACAATTTAATGATTAAAATAGCCAATTTGATAAAAATGCAATGTTGTTTTCTGTATATTTTTCTTCAAGTTTTTATATATACAAGAATCCAGTTTCTAGTTCACATTGCGTTTGCGAGAACTATAAACAAATTACAAGGCCAAACGATTTGAAAAGTTGGAATTTGGTTCCAAAAAGAAATATTCATGCATGATCAGTTGTATGTTGCATGCTCAAGAGTAAGAAATCCTAAGAATTTATTCTTCGCTGTTAAAAAGGAAAAAAAAAGAAATTTTCGTAAAAAATATTGTTTACCATGAATTCCTGTAAAATTAAATTTAAAAAAATTATTAAACTGTGAAGTAGGGTTTTTGTCAAAGTATTTTTGCAAACAAATCAGCTTCTTCATATTTCATCGATTGGTTTACGGAACAGAACGAAACGTAGTGTTTGGAAATCTCGACAAAAATGTTAGCGATAATAATATTAAATACTCAGATAATTCCAACACGCATCAACAAAAAATTCTATTACATATAAAAGCAAACAAGTTATACACGCTCACACACATATATTTATTCACAATGGATGATGGATGGATATGTGATAATATTATTGAGCTGACGTGGTTGATGTAATATCAGATAAAAAAAACATGATTTGGAAATATACAAAAGAAGGGATTCGGTGATTGCACATCTTGGCAGTCAAGTGCTTATGTCATTTCTGATAATAAAAAAAGACGTAATTTTACTGCAAGATATCAATCACTGACAAATCAAGCCCTCAATCTAATATCTTATCAATGATAGCGTCATTAATTCATTCATGTTTTAATATCTTACTTGAAAATTATATCACATTGATCTGCTTGAACAACCAGACTGTCTGGTAACGATTCAACTCCTCTAATAATAGTAGTTTGCTGTTTTAGCCATCAAATATAGCTATCCGTTGGTTCCGGCGCTATTGCAAGTTTCGAATTCAAAATTATCTTACTTTTAGAACGAAGACTAGAGAGCTCAGTCAACTCTCTTAGTTAAACCATCAGTTTTTAATACTAAATATCACCAATTACAAGGCTCAATATTAACTAAAGGTAGAAGCGTACAGTCGAAATGATAAATGAGGTGCGTAACATGAATGAAAAGAAGGTGGTAGGAAGTAAGGATTTTCATAAGATAGATAACGATTGATATTTCACTTGAGGTTAAGATTCTACTGTTTAGAGAAGCAACCCTGAAGGAGTGTTCCAAAAAAAAAGTGGTGGTTCTGGAAAAAACATAGAATGGAACTTCCTTCTCACATTTGGAATTCGATGGAAAAAAAAGGGCAGATTTAACTCCGTACAGATCGGACAGGAAGATGGAAGAAATAACGCTATTCTGGACATTTACCATGGAAATAGTTATAGTGTAGTTACAATGTTGTTCCTGTGAAGAAAGAGATTGTAGAATGGAAATTGTGCCAAAATGAAACGAATAACCTCGGCCAGAATTTGACCTAAGAACACAGATCTCATTTTCCGCGCCAATAACAGCTATGCACGAATGATATTCAACGACATTTTTCATTTTAATTTTGTTAAGTTTTGCATAATATAGAACTAATTAAAAGTAAATGTTACAAAACCAGTCGCTCACTGTAGAGGCTTTAACTATCCTTTCTTGAACTTCAATCATTTAATAATTCTATACATTAACGCATTGACTTCAAAATTAAATTTCATGACATTCAGTAATTATTGCTTACCCCTAGAAACGGCGGTCAGTTGAATATGCAATTGAAGTATTATTTTTTTTTTAATTCAAAGAAGAATTAGCAGCTTCAATCAATTTTCCACCGCCTTAAGTGACTTTTCTATAAATAGTTTCATGCTGTTTAGATGATCTCTTCACTATAGTACCCAGGTTCTTTTTTTTAATTTAAATGCAGTACTAGACTGGGGTTGAGATCTCATCAATTTACAGTTGTGTTGGCTAGGTGTAACTGTAAATTTTATACTAAGAGTTTCTTGCACTTCTCGCTTGTGGAACTCCCTTCGGCTCCATGTTTTACAGCCAACTTTAATCTGTAAAAATTTAAATCCAATGTCAATCGCTATCTACTGCCCTCTTGATCACTCTTTCCTCTCCCAGCTTATTATTAATGTTAGTTCTTCCACGCCCTGTAAGACCTTGTATCTTAGTGACTTTACTGCCTTGCATGGGGTAATACCAATAAAAAAAAAAAAAAACTTGTCATTTTAGTGAATAACAATCTATGACTAAAGATTTAAATAATATATATGTATATATATATATATATATATATATATTATTTAAATCATTCACTAAAATGACAAGTAATAATATATATATATATATATATATATATATATATATATATATATATATATATATATATATTAGATGCGTTCAAAATTTTCCAAAAGGACAGATTTTAAACCAAGTATTTAATCCCTAGTTTTCAAACAAAGAATATTAGAAACATTTGCTTACAATAAGTCAAATTAAAATCTATTTGTTACATGTTAAACGTATCGTTATTCCTTAAAAAGAACTAATGTACTTACTTTATTCGACTTTATTAAAATATAATAAAATACTTCATGCATTTTATAAAAAAAAACTACGAAGTTTGGTGTGATGACGTATACAAATTATGTCGCGATGTGCTAAAAATGGAACGTGGAACTTCGCAAATACTGAAAGATGCGTGGGGTGGAGTCCTACACAATAAAAATAAATCGTGCGTCATCAAAAACAAGATGGCGTTTGTCGTGGCAACAACGTCACTGCTACTGACATTTATTTTTGGATGATTGGTTTCTTTACAAGCGGGTTTGTGAATAGCAACATTTTGTTGTTATATGTACTTATTAAGAAAATGAAGTCTCACCGAAAGGAGACAACCGCCATTTTGATTGAATTAAGATATTAGCAGAATTAGAAGGTAGTGTTAGCGGCTATATACGTGTACATTCTTGCGTACACAAGAAAGTATAGAAAAACGTATCATTCTATGTATTTACATAGACTTGCATACATGTAAATGATTCAACTTTCTAGCGGGAATAAATTCTTTTAGAGTTATTAGGACTTTTTCTTGTTCATTTTCAGCTTCAATCGTTTCTTAGCTTATTTCATTGACAGCTTTTTAATGTTACCTCTAGTGCATGTGCTTGATTTTTTATATGTCAATTGATTTTTAAGCCTGTTATTGATCCTTTAATTTTCTCTCGGTGCCGCTATATATATATATATATATATATATATATATATATATATATATATATATATATATATATATATTCTAAAGAAGAAATGGAGTTTTACAAGAGATTTTTATTACTTTAAGCGTTGTTTTTAGTAAATACAATTATTTGAGTAGACGCTCCGTTTATTTATTAAACAGTATATTTATGTGTTTTCGTGTACCGACTTGAATATTCGAGATTAAATAAAATATGGCCTCTCTAATAGGATTCGAACCTGCGTCCCCTTTATATATATATATATATATATATATATATATATATATATATATATATATATATATATATATATATATATATATATAAATATATATATATTTATGAATAAAAATGGCAATAGGAAAACTGGTAATTGCTGACGCGTTTCGTCCAATGTGGACTTTATCAAAGCAAAATACGAAAATGAAATTAAATGAACAAAGTAACTAATAAAAACAAAAACAGAATGTACCTAGCAACTGGAATGTAGAGAAACGCTATTTTCATATTTTTAACTGAAAAATAACGTCAGAGATTTTCACGTGTGGAGAATATTGTCATTATATCTGTGTTGATGTATTCAACCATTTTCTTTCGATTTTATGAATCTGTCAAATATGATTGTAAGAGCATTAATTTTGTTAAGAAAGGTGAAATAGGGAAAAAGCCTGGGCGTAAATTAATATTTGGATAATTTTCTATGGCGGCACTCTCCAGAATTTTCCTTCTGAGTGAGTTATTTTCTTTTTTTATGAGTGTAGCATTTTTAAAATCAAAATTATGGTTGTATTTATTTCTATGTATGACTATTGCATTAGCTAAGTTGTTTTTGTGAGGTCCCTTTTTGTGCTCATAAATGCGTTTTTTTCAAACTTCTACTTGTTTCTCCAATATATTGGGAGGAGCAGTTTTGGCAATTTATTTTATAAATGCCTGCTTCAGAAATATTAGTGCTATTATTGTTTGAAGATCTTAGTATATCTATAATGGTTTTGGAAGTGTTTGTGACTATTTCAAGATTATTTAGATGGGATAGGTTATTCTGGATCGTGGACGTGGCAGAATTGGTCGGTAGTATTATGTATCTGTTTTCATGTGATTTACTATTGCGGATTGTGTTATTAGTTTTGTTTCGTTTGTATATTTTGTATGCCTTTCTTCTTGCATTGTGGATGAAATGATATGGGTATTGTAGGTTTTTGAATGTTTTCTATGTATGTTTCTTCTTTAAATAAATATTGAGGACTACAGATTCTTAATGCTCTTAGATAGAAACCTATAATAATTCCAGATTTAATTTTTGAAGGGTGAGAAGCTGATGAGATCATTTTTGTTTGTAGCCTTTCTGTAAACGTCAAAATTGAGTTCGTTGTTATTTCTAATTAACAAAATGTCCAGGAACGGAAGAGTGTAGTTGGTTTCAGTTTCGAGGGTGAAGTTTATTGTAGGTTCAATGTTGTTAAGTTTGGAGAGAAGATCCGTTAAATTTGTGTTTTTGGAATTATTAATAACGAGTCGTCTATGTATCTGAAAAATGAAGAGTTTGTAGGAGAAGAATATTTTTGAATGAGTCACTTTCTAGAAATTCTAAAATAGACATGCAAGAACGCCGCTGAGAGGAGATCCCATTGGCAAACCAAATTTCTGTCTGTAATGTTGGTTATTAAATGTAAAGAAGCATAGCTTGGTAATTAGTTGGCACAGTTTTATAATTTTGTGTGTAGATATAGGTAATTGGATTTTTGCATTTGTTAGGTGTTTTTTAAGTAAATTTAAGCATTTATCTATGGGGACGTTTGTATAAAGAGATTGTATATCTAAACTAGTCATATATTTGGTTTGCCAATGGGATCTCCTTTAGAAAATTATCCAAATATTAATTTACGCCCAGGCTTTTTCCCTATTTCACCTTTCTTAACAAAATTAATGCTCTTACAATCAAATATGCAAAACAGATTCATAAAATCGAAAGAAAATGGTTGAATACATCAACACAGATATAATGACAATATTCTCCACACGTGACAATCTCTGACGTTATTTTTCAGTTAAAAAATATGAAAATAGCGTTTCTGTACATTCCAGTGGCTAGGTACATTCTGTTTTTGTTTTTATTAGTTACTTTGTTCATTTAATTTCATTTTCGTATTTTGCTTTGATAAAGTCCACATTGGACGAAACGCGTCAGCAATTACCAGTTTTCCTATTGTCATTTTTATTCATAAATATTGTCTTCTCTACCGATTAAATCGGAGAAATTTTCATATATATATATATATATATTGTGTGCATTTAGGCAGCATATTTTCATTGATACACGTTTCATTAAATAATATAGACAAGTGTTGTCTATTTATTTTTTATGTAAAATTTTTCGTATCTTCTGATAAGTTTGGTAAATGATAATGTTACCAAACTTATAAGAAGATACGAAAAATTTTACATAAAATAAATAGACAACACTTGTCTATATTATTTAATGAAACGTATATAATATATATATATATATATATATATATATATATATATATATATATATATATAGGAAGCAACATTTCTTTTTTAAATATCATTCGTTAAATGTATTATTTAGTTTTTCCAGTATTCTTAAATTTTTTAGTTTTGTGTAAGTAAAGGAGTACAGAAATTGTCCATTGTCCCAAACGCTTTCAGTCACTTCATTAGTCATTTTCAGGGATTTGTTTTAGGATTTGTTAATGTCTCTACATGGTTTTATTGTCGAAGATGTATTTTATTTTAGTGTTATTTTGAATACAAGTAGGAGCGTTTATATCGTGTCTTTGCGTATTGAGCGTAGCTGAAATTCAAGTTAGCTATTTTTTAAAACTTTTAACACTCCATTTCCATTGTTAAATAAGGTAAGGTTGATAGTGGGATAGATTTTTAATATACAGGGCCTCTCTTATAGCGAGATGTTTCCGGTTTTCGACCAGAATTTTCTATATATATATATAGTGCGAATTTTATTTCTAAATATATATATATATATATATATATATATATATATATATATATATAATTTAGGAAAAAAAAATTGCACTAGCTACGATGTTTGTGTCATATATCTTAGTTATATTTTTTGTGTTCGTCGCTCTCGCTTTATCGCCATTTTTTATTTCCCCTTCTCTGGCAAATCTGTTTGCAATTCACCCATGGCCGGATGAATATCGTTCTCTCATAATCTTCTCTTATTTAATAAGATAAATTCCTCCGCTGTGAATGATTTAGAGGTCATTTTCGCTGCGACAGTAATATCAATCGATAACCACTTACAAAAGATTTGCACCCGACACATGCCGATAATGACTATCGCCCATTGTACAATCCTGTAGGACTTAAAGTTGGTTGGGGAATCGCAATAACTCGGATGATTGCCGTTATCCCTCTTTTGGTAACATTTATATACAACACAACCGTCAGTGAAATAATAATTAGAAAACGATGTTCATCTTTCCAACAAGTAATGCTAGACAATCTCTTCACAGAGACTTGAATGTGATTCTATAGAAGAATGCTGAGATTACCATGGACTGAACGTGAGCTACGACGAAGTTTTAGAGAAAATGGTAACAGAAAAGGACGCTGCTTATACTTAACATCAGGAAGCGACAGTTAAAAGTTTTAGGGTACATAATGAGAAAAGAGAGCTTGGAAAATTTGATATTCACAGAATATATTGAAGACAAGAGAGAAAAAGGCAAATAACGCATAAACTACCTAGAGAGTTTGAGTAAACATATGGCCAAGCAAATTATATAGATAAAAAAGACATTTTTTTAAAAAATCATTTCACCATAAGCAAGACAATACAGCTACTAAGGCACATTGGATTTCAGAGTGTCAGAAAACATGAAAAAATTCTAAGGACTGAGAACAATAAAGTAACAGGAATTAAGGAAACAGAAAATAACGATTGACATTGCATTTAAATATTTAACAGGGAAATAAGAATCCGGAAGAGAGTTCCATAAGCGAGAAAAGAAACTGTTAGCATAGAATTTACGGTCACATCTAGTCATTATCGCTATAAAATGATGAGACCTTGCCGCCAATCTAGTGCTGCGCTTAAATTCATAAAGTCTAGGTATCAAAATTATTAAGAGCTATAAGGAACAGGAAATTGTGATCGCCTACTAAGTCTTGACGGAACACGGCACAAAATAATTGAAAACACATAATTTCCTTTCTTTTTTACCTGCTAAAAATGGTATGTCATCTGGTTTTACTCTTGATCATTCACATATAAAATTCTAGGAAAATAGTAGAGCTTAGTCGTTATGACGTATAAAAGCACAATCCTCGTTTCTCATTTGAATATCTTTACTATTTATTCTATAAAAGTCAACAGCGTCCAGCGAGGACTCTAAAGCAATGAATCAAGTTAATGATTTGAATGATGATAAAACTTTTAAATATATATTGGTACCTAGACTTTATGAATTTACTCATTGATCCATGAAGAAAAGGGTAATACGGGAAGAAGAGGGATCAAATAAGAGAAAATGAAAGACTCAAAAGAGGGTGGGAGGAAGAAAGAGGAGTTAATGAATCGTGATAAAAAGGCATGAGACCGGCCTTTAATTTTTTTTCACAGGATACATTTTATGAAAACTACAGACTAAGGAAATCTCTCAATCTCCTTCTAGTTGTCTCTCCACGTGGATTTAAATATTTACACACTAAAAGTATATATCACATTAAAAATAAATTTATTAATTATTTAGAAATATATATATATACATATATATACATATATATATATATATATATATATATATATATATATATATATATATATATATATATATATATATATATATATATATTGTGTATTTAGACACCAAATGTTCTTTAAGGCAAACACTATTAAAAACGACAAACATTTTGTGTCGATTAATTTTAATGGTTGAATTTTCCAAGTTAGGAATAATCCTTCTCAGACAAGGAGGAAATTCCGTCAGAAATTGTCTGAGGTCACAACACACATTAGTTCTATGAATTTAGATTCCAAAGTGCTCTACGTGCTTTCATCCCCAAATTCTAAAAGATTATTTTAAAAAATAGCGTTGTCGCACTATTTCAAAGTTTTACTAAAATCAGTACTTGTCTCTACTTACCCTGATGATGACTTAAGTCGAAAACTTGGAACATATTTCCTGTACTTTTTTTTCCCGAAATGAACTTCGGATAATTTTTGACAGAATTCCCTCCTTGTCTGAAAAGGATTATTCCTAACTTGTAAAAGTCGATCATTAAAAATAAATCGACACAAAATGTATTTAATTATATATATATATCTATAATTCTCAAAATGTGTGTGTATATGTATTTTTTGTGTGTATATGTGTGTGTGTGATCGGATGTTGTTTATGCGTTTCTACAGTTTACATCCGATTTCGATGAATATGTTTTGTTTGATGGATAATTCTTCAGTGCCAGTTTTGATTCCAAATTTACACATTCCCTTAATCTTGGCCAAGAATATCTCTCTCAAGTAAGGTTACCTTTTCTGTTACATAAAGCCTACTACTACAGTTTTAAGGCGTTGCTTTCATTTCGTTTATAGCTGTTTCCAATTTATATTTTATTGTCCTGCCTGTTTTTGCATTGCATTCACCGTAGTAATAAGTAAGCTTGATTTTATTATTCAACATTTATTTTTCCAACTTTTCCTAAAGTTATTCGAGCTTAGTGATCCCTGTAGCTTTACAGTGTTCTCTTCAGGTATTTGCACACGCATTCCATTTGCCAATTCACACTTGCTTAAGACATACCACCAAAGAAAAGAACTTGCCTAAGTCGCAAAACCGCTATGTGAATAAGAGATAACGAATTGTCTTTAGAACGTTCAGTTTACCTGTCTCAAATTGCCTTTCGGAATGATTTAATCAGATCCACTGAGTCCAACGTAGCCATCGGCTTTCCAGAAGACCGTACCTGAACGCTTCTGCGTGCGAGGCTGAATATGATTATCAACAGATCAGGAAAACGCCTCTTCAACTACTGTTGTGCGTGAGGCTGAAACAAGATTGAGAATGCAAAAACGGCCCTTTTCAGCCCCCCCTTCAAATTCTTAACCCTCCATTTGAGGATGTGCCTCAGTTGAACCTAATTGTTCTTACCGATATTGATTTTCGGGTGGGCTGACTTTAAACTTAAACTGCTCCAATTGAATGGTAAAAATTCCCAGTAATGAAAGACCTGGTCGAAGACAGGTTATACTGCTAGTATATATATATATATATATATATATATATATATATATATATATATATATATATATATATGAAAAGAATATATGTAAAGATAAAGATTTTAATACTTATATATTTTATATCAATATATATTTATTATTAATCATATTTACATACAGAAAAACAAAACCATATTACAGTGAATTATGTATTCCATATATATATATATATATATATATATATATATATATATATAATACATAATTTATATATTTATATGTGTGTGTGTGTGTCTGTTTCTTCTTACTGTAAACGTGTTTGAGTTGCTATCCCTTATTTTATTTTTCCAAACTGTGAAATTAATGACGCTGTTTAATAAAATAAAAACAAGTATAACAACTGAAACACGTGTACCCATTAAAACAACTTTTATAGAAGTCAGAAACAATATCTGATTAAAATTCCACTTCAAAATATATATACATGTGTGTGTGTGTGTGTAAGAATATATCCTAATAATGGAAAAGTATTTTAAGCTACATTTATGATGTCATTCATCGCCAATGCGTTTAAGGAAACGTTTCTCGACTAATAAGGTAAATCTGAAAATTATACAATAAAAATATTACATCAAAATTCAGTTAAACTCACGCTACGGAATTATTGATCTATCTATATATATATATATATATATATATATATATATATATATATATATATATATATGAAAAATGGGAAAATGTTACATGTTTCGTCTTTCTAGGTTTCATCAGATCCCTAAACTAAACTAAAATATCTTATTTTAAACAAACAAAATCGGTATTTGAATGTTATCTGCATATGGTTATACATCTGTAAATGCACGTTCAAGTTAAATAGTGAATTACCGAGAAAATAAGATGTTGGGAAGATTGTATTGCGTCAATCTTTCACGCGAAGTAAACGTGTCTATTTTAAAAAATCATAATCCTAAATCAAAACTATTAACTGCCGCTTAAAAAATGACAAGTATTTTCTTTACAAAACCCTTCTAAAAGTGGAAAATATTTTGTCAGTTTGCTGGGGATTTTTATTTTATTTTTTTTCATTTTCTCATCTTGAAGCTGCAGTGTTTATCAATAGGATCTCAGGCTTCTCCATTACAACTAAAGCATGAAATCCTCTACTCAAAGCCAATAATTCAATAAATCTCTATCTGAATAAACAGGCAGCATTGTAAATACTTTCTTGATAACGGCATCTTCTCTCTTCTTATTAGCGAGGCTAATTCACCAACGTAGTCTATCGCTTCTTGTGTAAGGACAAAATTCGCTTAATGTGTTACAGAGAAATTACCAGGTCTGACTTCGATTTCAGTTCGGTCGTCAACACTTGAGAAAAACGTTAGTTTGGCTAAGAGAACGTTCTGTTGATATGGTTAGGAGATTTTGTACTAAATAAAGATGGAAGAAAGAAAAGTGTTGACAATGCATTACAAAGTGTCATTCGAAACGATCAAGTATGCATACTGTATTATCGGAGGAACATAGAAATTATTAATTAGCATATGAAACTATCATAAACGAACTAAATTATTGAAATATTTATTATGCTCTATGTGCGTATGAATGAAGGTAAAGTTTGATTGTTAACATTTCTCAAAAAATCTAATAAATATTTAGAATGAACAGTTGATTTTTCCAGGTTTTTTTTCTAGCTTAGCTCGAAGCATGTCAACACAGAAAAAATTAGAAAACAGAAAAAATTCTACCGAGCGAGAACAATAGAAGAGTAATCAAGTAGACAGTAGATAGCGATTGACATTGCATTTACAATTTTGAAGATTAAAGTTGACTGTAAAACATGGAGCCGGAAGAGAATTCCACAGTCGAGAAAAGAAAAATGTTCGCATAGAAATTACTGTTGCATCTATAACCAATTCGATTATAAAATGATAAAACCTCGTCGCCAGTCTAGTAATGTGTTTAAATTCATAAAATCTACGTATCATAGCGTTGAGTTCATCCGAACAATTACTATGAAAGTATTTATAGAAAAAGCGCAGGTAGTCAACTTTACGGCAGTGGGAAAGTGGCTGAAGCCTAGACACCAAATCAGGACCAATAATATTGCTGATTATATATATATATATATATATATATATATATATATATATATATATATATATTAAGAAATGGACAAGGTCTGACAATTTATTTATTAAAGACATTTTTTTTGTTTAAGGCCGGTAAATGTTATTTAATACTGTTTATCATAAACAGAGCATTTGCTTAAATACTTGCATCTATAAATAACAACGTTAAACATAAAAAATGTCTTTAATAAATAAATTGTCGGACCTTGTCCATTTCTTAATATATGACGTCATTTGTTTACATTTGATACGCCAGAGCAGTTATGAATGTACGAGATTCATGGAAGATTGAAGTTTATAAGCAGTAAATTCGACCTTGTCTACCGAAAAGGTTCTTTGTGGCCCAGAGCGTAAATGACGGTTCCGTATAGGATGCAGGTTCGAATCCTGTCCAAGAACGAATATTTTCTATGAAAATTTCTCGGACATTCAGGCCGGTAAATGTTATTTAATACTGTTTATCATAAACAGAGCATTTGCTTAAATACTTGTATCTATAAATAACAACGTTAAACATAAAAAATGTCTTTAATAAATATATATATATATATATATATGAGTGTGTATAATACGTCTGATTAAAGACCGAAGAATGTTAAACTTTGGTAATTATTTTTTCTATTATGCATTGTTTATGAAAGTTTTCAGTGTCTTTTGTTTAAAAAAGATTTCGTAGTGTGAATCCCGTTTCTGTTTTTAAAATATATAAGATATATATTTTGTGTAGATCTAAGTTAGAGATGATAGTGGAAACCATAGAAGGGGTTATATGCATATCACTTAACAGGGTCTCAGTTCTAAACGGGAAGTTAGACAGAGATGAATCAAGAGTAGAGTTTAAAGAGAAATTATGCGCGAAGCATTCAGCTTCATCAGGAAAAGATATTACCACCTCAAAGTGATTAAAGAGAGCTGGCTCTTATTTAATAAACTATTACAGAGAAGCTAAAGTTATTAGATGCAAAATGGTGACTCATTCTCTCGGCAAACAGAGGATTCGATGATTCGTGTACATTTATTACGAACAGCAATGAATAGGCGTCTGTTGTGACAAGAACTGTCACACTGGTACAGCCGAAAATAGTTCTTCCTGTGGGCTATAGCGCTATAGAAGCGAGTATACTGGTGTGAATCATAATGTCCATTTCATTATGTGTGACGTCATTTGTTTACATTTGATACGCCATGAGCTGATATGAATGTACGTGAGAGATTCATGGAAGATTGAAGTTTAAAGACAGTAAAATCGACCTTGCTAACCGAACGCTCCTCTGTGGCCAAAACGGTTAAGGCACGTCAAGCTATATGATGGTTCCGTATAAGGTACATGTTCGATTCCTGTCGGAGGATGAAAATTTTCTATGAAAAATTTTTCGGACCATCAGGCCGGTAAATGTTGTTTATTATATAATATTATTAAATATTTGTATGTATAAAATGAATGAAAATTGTCTTAAAATAATTGTCGGACTTTGTCCATTTCATTATATATATATTTCTTTTTTTTTTTAAGCGTTTCGCCCCAAGCAAGGCGGGATGCCACTAGGGCGCAAGGGGTTACAGAAGATCAGATAGGAGTGATAGAAGAAAGGATGAAGAGAAGGATAGTGGATAGATCAAGGCAACTGGAGATGTCGATTGACATTACATTTGAATAGCTGATTATAGCTCTCAGGGAAACTGGAATAGGGAAGGGAGTTCCACAAGCGAGAGGTGCGAGACATAAAGCTATTGGATTAGAAGAGACGGCTACATTTAGGAGTTTCAACAGTGAAAGGGTGAGAGCGGGATGCCAGCCTCGTAGGGCGCTTGAACTCATGAAGTCTGAGAACCAGCAAATGCAACTCCTCGGAGCAATTGCCATGAAAGTATTTGTAAAACAGACAAAGAGAGGCGACGGCGCGTCTGTGAGAAAGTGACTGTAGACGAGATGCCAGAGCAGGGCCAATTATATTACATATCCGCCTCTGGAGCCTATCAAGAACCCCGAGGCAAACAGAATGGGCTCCAGACCATATATGGCGGCAATACTCCATGCAAGGGCGAAATTTGATTTGTAGATCTGGAGGATCGATTCCGGGGTTTCTCCTGGCGCGACACAGTGAGCCAACTTTCCTTGCGGTGGACGAAGCAATTGACTCAATGTATTTGTTCCATCTCAGGTCAGCCGTCAACGTGAGACCGAGCAGCTGCAGCGAGTTGCTCTCGAGAAGTTGAGCGTCAGACATTCTAATGGAGGGCAGGGAAGGATCTCTGTGGTGATTAGTTCCGATTGGAGGTCCTTTTCGAGACGCACGGCCAGGCTAGTTTTGTCAGTGACACTAGATTTGTTTTTGAGGCAGGAATAAATTGTTGTGTCATTGTTGTGTCATCCGCGTAGATGCCAGCTTGGGAATTTATGGCGTCAGGAAGGTCATTTAGGTAGATAAGGAATAGAGCCTTGCGACGTTTCGTCTGTAAGCGAGGTATTATAGTGTGGAAAATAATTTGTCTCTCACTAGGACACAGAGATGCTTTTGTACTATATCGAGACTGGAAAGTGAGAACTGGACAATTTCTGTCTAAATACAGTAGCGATACTTCATTTTATGCCTGATCTGCCTCTTGTAAAGATAAAGGATGGCATGAGGAGTCAGGTAGTTACTGGAGCTGTACAAGAAAATCTGACTAATTTTCCAGTATCTTTAGTGTTGGGCCGTATTTACGAGTTCCACTTGAAGTCTACATTGAGTTTAAGTCCCATTAGTTGTCTCTGAGGGGACATTCATTCGTCATGATTGGTGATAGTTTAGGGACCGATCGGAAATTATACCTGAATACATTCTGGAACATAAGATGACAGTCATGCCATGGCTTTTTTGCGTATTGAGATTAGTTCCGTAGAGTTGGATGAAATATAAATCAGAAGAGTCAGACCGGCCAGTCTACGTAATTACTGAACAACAGAGAGAATATTAAAAAAAAAAAAACATCTTGCTGTCCTTTCCTCTCCGGTATGAAACACAATTTATCAATGAAATGAACATTTACCGAATTAAAAATAATTTCCTGAGTCTCACTAACAGTCTTTTTTTGTCTTTGTTTACATATATTGGGCTGGAAACAATTCTTCCTTAAAACTTTTTGATATATATATATATATATATATATATATATATATATATATATATATATATATGAAGTTGTGTGGGAACTTTCCTCCAACCCATAATACAGGCTGCGATGGATGAATTATCGTCTAAATTACTCAAAATAACACTGACATCACATGTTAAGAGATATATTTACCAAAATTACACAAAAATATCTTGAAATACTAAGGAGTAATTTTTTTCAATAAAATTACCATTAGCTTCGACCACAGCCTCCAGACGACTTCGGAATCTCCTACAGCTCTTGTTTAAGTTGGTGAATGCTGCCATAATCCTTGCCTTCAGTTCAGAAGGAGTTCTGTTGTTCTCTAACTCCACTGCACCCCACGGATAATAATCAATGGGGTTGCAGTCTGGGGAGTGAGGTGGCCAGATATAAGGGGTAATGTGGTCGCAGAAACTCTGACAATCGCGATTGGGTTCTCCTACTTGTGTGTCATGGTGCAGAGACCTGTTGCCAGACATTGGATCTTCTAGCAGACACCCTCTTGACCCAGGTAAGAACTGCCCCGTCAAGGCATTTGACGTATGCCTCAGTATTGAGCATAATGTTAACTGAATATTTGGTTTTCATCACTTTTCGGTACATCTTTTGGGGATACTGCAAGCCCCCGATTCTTCTGTATGTTCACCATCTTATCCTGGTAGAACTATTTCTTGTCTAAGCAAAAAAAAAAACAAATCAAGTTCCATTGGGAAGGGATGCCTGAATTTGTTCAAAAGCTTTATAGCGCTGTCTTCCCTCTTGTCCTTCATGCCTTGAGATCAAAATTGGCCATTCCTCATCTTGCATGAGAAATAACGAATGTCTTCATGCACTACCTGCCTGATAAGAAACTCTGACTGTGGCTGTGGACCTGATTGACTTGGAGGGATCATTATCAATCATGGCCTGGATCTCACCAACAAATTCGGGAGTTCTTTTCTGACCAGAACGATCAGAGTGAGTTTTCCGAGCTGCCGTACTTTCGTAATCACCATTAGACTCATCCAATTCTTCCTGAATCCTCTGTACTCCCCACCACTCTGAAATGTTCGTATTGAAGCTTCCGGTGCGAATGGCAAGCAGTACAGCATGCCGTTTCCAAATTTCTGGAGGAATGAATTGCGTCAGAGTGTTGTTTTTCTCACAGACAGTGTCCAACTGACCCTACTACGACAAAAACAAACAACTTGCATGTGCGAAATGAAAAATATAAAATGGTGACATGGCACCCGGTATATCACTGTTGAAGCCGGTGGATCAATTTTAAGCTTTGATACAAAGTATATATATATATATATATATATATATAGACTTATTGAACACTTTATTAGGTATACGCTTCTTGTACTAGGCTGAAACGCTTTTTGCCTTCTAAGTCGCCACAATTCTTTTTTTATATTATTCGATATTCGAGAAGTTGTCTTTCATAAGTTCTGTTATTATGTCATGGCGTAATTCTTATAGATTGATTGACAGCTTATCTAGGATTCGAATCTACATCTCTATCATTTCCTAAATGTTCTCTATAGGATTGAAATCGAGCAACTGTGGAGGTCACATTAACATCAATCTGCCACAATTTCTGTGACAGTGCTGGAATGACCACCAAATGATGAGTGTACCTTAGTCATGAATGAAGGAAATTGATCAGCCACAATACCCACGTGGGCGAATTAAGCGATTACTTATTGGAAACAACGTTTCTAATGTATGCCTAGAAATGATTCCACATACCATTACTACACCCCACTAGTTTGAAGCGTTGATACAAGGCTGGATATATCCATACGTTTATATAGCTCACCTTAAATTCTGGCCTTACCGTAAGAATGTCGTAGCAGAAATCAAAACCGCCTTTCTGACATCAACCACTAAGCCGTGCTCTTTATCCATACTAAAATATGAAATGATTTTAAGCAGTTCAGAGGACCACGTTTAAATGCTTGTATCCAATATATTGCTGCTACGTCATTGTCTGAGTGAAAATTTGCAAAATACGGTATTTGTTATCGTGTCCACTGAATATATATATATATATATATATATATATATATATATATATATATATATATATATATGTATGTGTGTGTGTGTGTGTGTGTGTGTGTCTATTTAAATCTGTTCTATTTTTGCTTGTCTTTATGTTTTATGTTTTAGATATCTGCTCTGTGAATATGAGACAAAGATATATTCAAAATTCTAACAAACCAACCAGAAAATGATCTTGAAAGCTAAGTTAAAATGCTAAAATTGATCGATCATCGATCGCTAAGTTAAAATAACTTGCCACCCAAACCGATCTATAATTTTTAAGGTGGTTTTGCCCTTTACAAAATCAATATTCTGACAAGATTTTCAGAGTATGATCATTCGCTTAGCAAAACATATTGCAAATGATAATCAATTTCTAGAATCTCATTAGACGTTGATTATTACAACCATGGCTTTAATAATTGTAATTAGACTTGAAATATGTACTGAATGACAACGTCTTATTTTAAACATGCTTATTCATGTAAATATCAATCAGGAATTTAATTAGCCAGTTGCTCACAAAATCAATGGCGTCAATAGTTTCTCATTTAGTCTTATGAAAACGACGTTTAATTTTAAGTCTTTACAAAAGGTGAAAGATCGTAACAACTTCCCCCATTGGTTTACGATAAGTCATTAAAAGGATTAAGCTAATCAGTTTGAAGCAAAGGAATATCAGCTCTCATCATTTCCAAAATTAAACACAATGAGACTTTTTCAATATTTGATGAATCTATATATATTTTAATATATATATATATATATATATATATATATATATATATATATATATATATGGGGGTAGTGTAGGAGAACGGACTGTATGATCACAGCGTTCAAAACATTAATTTAAAAACAGTGCTCAATGCATAAAAGTAGAAACATAAATATATATACTTATTTTATGCAGTGTTACATTAGAACATGCACATATCATATATATATATTTATTTATATACACACACACGATGGAGTAACGGCTGTGATTGAGAATTCGAGGAGAAAAGTTCGTTATATACTCTTACGTGCATATATCCTTGGGTAAGGTATCTCTTATCCTCCCGGATATTGATAAATAGCATGACAAATATGGGTCTCGCCAACCCGCAATTGGGCAAGCGCGGTGAGCACGGCTACACCTCTGAAGACATAGCCACGCAAGGAGAAAATCCTGTGTATATACATATATATATATATATATATATATATATATATATATATATATATATTGATACATGTTTCATTAAATAGTATAGACAAGTGTTGTCTATTTATTTTATGTAAATTCTTTTCATGTCGTCTGATAAGCTTAATAACATTATCATTAAACGAAGAAAGAAAATCACAATATTGATGCATATATTTTAATTCTGTCTAAGCTTTCGGCTTACATAAGCCATTATCAAAGATGACAATTACATTACAATTATTTACAATATATTAAGCAATACACGGACAACACAATGATGATAGTCTTTTTCTGTTTACATGGAAGATTTCCAAGCAACCACAAACTCGTACATATATATATAGTGTGAGAGAGATTTGATTGGCAAAATGAAAAATCATGTGACATGTATTTCATCCTTGACAATGACTTTTTTTAAAAATTAAATAATGATTTTACTGATGAAATCATATATGCGTAGGGAGAGGGAATAAATTATTGCAAATGTCAGTTATAGCTATATATCGAGAGAAAAACTGATGATACAGGGACGCCTAAGTTTAAATTTCAAATTTACGGCGTCCGGCTTGTTTATTCATATTTCTATCGTTTTAGTTTTTATTGCTTTTGTTTTGAAGTGTTTCACATTGTAACAGATCTGAATGAAAACAATAAACAAGCAGAAAAATTAAAACCTTGTTTGTCATTGTAAAAATTAGAAAAAACATTACTTGCAACTAGAAAAATCAAGACTGAACTAAATGGACGAGTTATTTATATGTGATAATATATTGGCCTAAAACAATTGGCCAGCGTTATGACCATGATGACAATTTACATTGTAATATTTAGTTTTATCAGAGAAATCCTGGCGAAAATCGAGAGCTTATGTTCCGAGTAAAATTTACAAATGCACTATTTCTGTTTAAATACAGAATAACTGAAGTTGTCTTGGAGTTATAGCAGCGATAAAACATCTTATGAATTGCCTCTTAAATTGAATTCTTATCTATTGATGTAATTTAAACAATCTGCAAAAGAATAACTGCCATCTTCTGCTTTCAACTAAACTTTTCTTTGATTAACACTTTACAAATATTTTTACCCACTTTGCATGTTACTATTTCATCGTCATATGCCGTTTTGTCTAAAGCAAACCTCTAGATATATAACAAAGTAATCAATTGTATAACTTGGTGTAAACTAATTTTACAGGATGAAGTCTCATTTATAGTTTTAATTTTTCATTTATATAGTTTTAAATTTTCTAAAATTTCACAATATATAAACTTAAAAACCCCGGTATATGTTTTCACACCAGGAGTAACTGTCGGCTTACACTTGTAGGTTGCTCTAATATTCTAGCATATAGTTTAATATTCGATCGATCTATTTTTATTAACACTGTTAGCTAAATAGTTTCCATTTTGGGAAGATCTAGAATTCTTCCCGCCTTTTTATGATGTTTTCATGCACTAGAACAACAATGAGTACAAGTGATACCTTCATAGTCAACATATTTCTTTTGCTCTTGTTAGGCCTTGCGATTTGCCTTGCTATTTGCCCAATCTATTGTGTCTTGCCTAAAACAACAAGCCCATTGAAACATTTATTTTCTTGTTTACAACAATGAGACCTGGTTATTTAGATTTCAGTAGGTGACCATTTAACTCTTAAATACCAGAAATGATTTATGATGATTATTCTTTAAGAAAGAATTTTGTTTGTATATTTCTTATTACTATAGGCGTTATATTTAGTGGATAGACAGGTTTGAATTAGACATCACGGTTTTTAAACAAAATAATTGATGCCTACCGACCTAGGATTTGGAAAGTCTTTACTAAAGGAAACATGCCCTTATATATAATTTATATATCCCTTATCATTCAGTCATATCTCATTCGGTATGCTGAACCCAAATTGGTGTATTCTATTATTGTTATGATGATGTAAAGATACAATACCGCGAGTATTCCTTTTGACTGTCTTTGGTCTTCGCTTCATTCATACTTACCTGAAAAGAACAAATAATGAAAGCATTAAAATAAGAAAAAAAATACATTCAAAAAGTGAACCAATATTTAAGCAAAACAGTTTAATTTTATGATAGAGCGTTTCATCTCTCTCTCTCTCTCTCTCTCTCTCTCTCTCTCTATATATATATATATATATATATATATGTGTGTGTGTGTGTGTGTATGTGATGTAATGTGCAATAAATGTGCTGACTTCTAAGTAGGACAGGCCTAAAAAATCAAAAAAGCATAAAAAATGTGGCATTTATGTAATAACTACTGCAATAGACGTCCGCCATTGCCACATCTGTGGAAGAGATTGCAAGACTCCGATAAGACTAAAAGCAACATTTGAGTTGCAGTTTGTAAAACTAAAGAGATGTATTCGTATGTGTCTTAACTGCTATGTTCCCTGAGAATGTTTACACAGAATTGTAGAATTAAACGTATGTTTATATCAAATTCTGTGCTTATGCGGTCGTTTCTGTCAAAGTAGCCATCAAAGACGCAAAATACAGAGAGAAGTCATATTATACATGTTATGCAGCATTTACGAAACAACTACTGGAAATGACATCTTTGTATTTGAATGCAAGACCCGAGCATGAATAAAAATCCCATTATTTGAGGCGGCATCTAGTCAAGGCACACATAAACAATATTTAAGCAAAACATTTTAATTTTATGATTGAGCTTTTCATTTTCCCCTGCTTCTCTCTCGCTCTATTCACACATACACGTGTGTGTTTGTTAGTGTGTGTGTGTGTGTGTGTGTGTGTGTGTGTGTGTGTGTGTGTGTGAGTTAGTGAGTGACTGAGCGAGTGACACAGAGTGAGAGAGAGAGAATAACTATGTGTTAGACTTAGCCTAACTTTATTAACTGAATTTTCATCTGAAATCATGTTTAATCTCGGTGATTAATATTTGCTATTGAATTAAGTGCATTGGCATGAAAGTCGATGATAAAAATGAATATTGTGTAAAATAATTGGCTTTCGTTAATCATTAAGCCACTTACTGATGTACCAAGTTGTGTGTATGTATGAATGAATAACTAGAATGTAACATTGTGAGAATGAGTTCCAAATGTCACCCTGGTTAATTTGTCAGGGATGTGATTATTTGACGTCATCCGCCTGGAGAGATTCGAAGTGTCTGAAATTTTATCACAGATTGACTCAACACTTGTAAATGACATTGGGTAGACGAACTGTTCGGAAGCCATCAATAGCTGAGTACAAGACATCGTGACCGAGAGTACTGGTAAAATCAGCTAATGTGCTCTTTCTCTCACAGGTTGGCTCTGTGGGCGTTGAAGAAACATAAGTGTGCCTAAGCAGGTGTCTGAGGCAGGGATTAACATGCTATCCATACATTACACACGCACACACACACACACACACACACACACACATATATATATATATATATATATATATTATATATGCATAGTTCTGTTAAAACGACTGACAAGTTTAACGAAACTTGCAATGAAAGGATTGTTGCTCAAATACAGAATAATATTTATGTGTGTGTGTGTAGATATATGTATGTATACATATATGTATGTATATATATATGCGTTTATATATATATATATATATATATATATATATATATATATATATATATATATATATATATATATATATATATATATATGTATATATATATATATATATGTATGTATATATATATATATATATATATGTGTGTGTGTGTCTATATATGTGTATGTGTGTGTCTATATATATATGTGTGTGTGTGTGTGTCTATATATGTGTATGTGTGTGTCTATATATATATATATATATATGTGTGTGTGTGTGTGTTTATATGTGTATGTGTGTGCGCGTGTGTGTGTGAGTGAGAACACTTAGTTAACGAATTAAGACATCAATTTTCAACAAGTTTCATCTATTTCTCGTCTGTTTATTAGCAAACAACAATGGCACTAATCTGTTAATATTTATTCCTTTGGTACCAAGACTTTATGAATTTTATTGTAACCGTAAGTTCTATGCTAACAATTTCTTCTCTTTCCCTTTTCCGTTTTTTTCCGCTTTCTTGTTTTCCAGTCAACTTTGATCTTCGGAAATTCAAATGCAATGTCAATCGTTATCTTCTCTCTTAATTCCTATTCTATTATTCTTCTTGTTCCTTAATAATGTTTACCTTATTCTCATATTCTCTTTCACTCCTTGCATCTTAGTGGTCTTATTTCCTTGCTTGGGGTCAAATGATTAAAAAAATTATATAAAAAATTATAATTAATTGGTAACAAATTATAATTTGTTATCAACGAAGTCTGAACTAATTTTAAAGCTTATTTTTTATATTTGCTGGTCTGGATAAAAACACTCAAGCGTACAAAAATACAGTGGCTGATAAAACCTTTTTTATAAATATTTTCCAAATGATATTAAACAACAGGGATTTAGATAACTTCGGAAACAAGGTTTCAAACGTTCACATATATTCATTCATGTAAATGTATGTAAATATCTACACAATGTATTTAAGCATACGATTCTGTGCGTATGAGTGTGTGTATTTTTGTGCTGTGTAGTCACGTACGAAAAAAATTAATGACTAATCAACTCCCACGCAAATCAGCTGAAATCAAAGAATGCAACCAAGTGAAATGGACGGAAAAGGAAAAAGGAGAGCTTGTGTTGGGAGCCATCCGCGGTGTTTTTGAACAGATGTAAATGACAGGTTTTAAGGAAAATTGCCTGGAAGAAGAATGGGAAAAAAATAAACTCTAGTTTGCGAGACTGGAAGTGTAATTGTTGTGGCAGTAGTAACGGAAAGGAAAACGTCCCGCCTAAAAAAAAGGTTTTCTGAGCAGGTGTAGGGCAAATTGATGCAACCTGAGTGTACAAAGGCGACAGAACCAGAAAGAAAAATTCCAAAATAGCGTAACTGAAGAAGCTGCCAGCTGAAAACGACAACAATTTCAATTGATTCTGACTCTCTCTCTCTCTCTCTCTCTCTCTCTCTCTCTCACCCATATATATATATATATATATATATATATATATATATATATATATATATATATATATATATATTTAGGCAGCAATTTTTCAATGCATGTTTCATTAAATAAAAATAGACAAGTTTTGTCTATTTATTTTAAGTAAGTTCCTTTCATATTGTCTGATAAACTTAATTATCATTGAAAGACGAAAGGAAATCATCATATTGATTGATACATGTTTAAATCCAATCTAAGCTTTCGTCTTACATAAGCCATTATCAAAAATGACAATATTTCAATATATCAAACAATATACGGACGAAACAATAATGATAATTAATATATATATATATATATATATATATATATATATATATATTGGATTAATATGAGTAAATGTTTGTCACTTAGATGTCACTTCAGCATCTCGACACCAGGGTTTCGTAGGCGGACCTGTCCGTCCGTCCATTCACCAGGGAGTATCAGCAATTTACTGCTCATATTGTTTCTATTTTTTCCTTTATTTTATACCTTTAACATTAGTGTAGTGATAAACGAATTAAGAAATATAAACTCAACTACAAGTTTCATGTTTAGGCAATCATCAGGCGCCTGAAAATTGTAAATAGCAAAGAAACAGTTCGTTTTAATTCGTTTTTAACTATTATATTGACAATATCTACTTGAAATTGAGAGCTGCTTTTGTTAAACCGAAGCGATATAAGACAAAAAATTGTTATCCTGAATAATACCTACCTTATCATTTATTAGACTATATACGATATTTTACATTAAAACTATAATTTTAGACTCATTAATATAGCATGCCTTAAAAGTATAATTTTATATATATATATATATATATATATATATATATATATGTGTATAAGAAATATGTTGTAGTGGTTCCAACGAGAGAAAAGTATGTATATTAAAAAGTAGAGAAGAGAGGTGCCGCAAACGTTTTTGGTTGTAATGTGGATTTATTTAGAAAAAAAATATTATGCTTTGTTTTACATAATTTTACGACACGTGTTTCTGGTCTCGCGACCGTTTTCAGGTAAAAGCGGAGATTTCCACATATTATTAAAAATAATTAATTTTTCCTTATGTTCAATGTTAAATATTCTCGATATGAGACATTTTCTGTTTGTGTGTTGGTAATCCGAATTTCTTTCTTAAAGGCGGCCTGACGATTGCGTCTAGAATGAAACAGCCTGTCGTAGCCTCTGAGTGTTGGATTCAATGTTCACTTATATATAAATAAATTTGTTATAGTTATCCTCAAATAGATTATGAATGCTTACAAAAGACGATAATGGCTTTTACAGAAACGTCTTGAGTGCCTTTGTTTTCTTAGAGAAACCATATTTGTTTTATCGTTTGTTTTTTTTACATAAACCTACAGTAGAGTTACACTTTGCTTTAAAGTGTTTCCACTATTTTGTTTCTCGTTGTCCAGTCAATCTTCAAAATTTTATGCATGTCTCACTAGTAATTCAAATATTCTGATAGCAATGAGATTTATTAAATGTAATGTTGACGACGAAAATATTTTATATCCCATTCATTTTTTAATTAATTTAATGACAAAACATCCAAAATATTTTACATGAATTTGAGTAATCAAGAAAAGACAATTTACTGTTCATTCCATAAGTTAACATGAGTTTCAAATAGACTGAATAGTTAAAATAAAATGTCTGGCTGGAATTTTTAATAATTTTCAGTAATGAAATGCTTTGTCCGAGAATGCTTACATAAAATCCCTTTGCTGAATATTTAATAAAAGTACTAGATTGGCGGCAAGATCTCATCATATTAAAATTGAAATGGCTTCATGTAACTGCAAGTTCTACGCTAACAGTTTCCTTTTCTCGCACTTCTCTCTTGTGGAACTCACTTCCGATTTCTTGCTTTCCAGTCAAGTTTGATCTTAAAAAATTTAAATGAAATGTCAATCTTTGGTCTTCTTCATTCCTGTTTTTTATTGTTTTCACTCCTTAATGTTTTTTTCTTTTTTCTTATATTCTTTCACACTCAGTAACCCTCTGCGCCTTAGTGGCTTTTTTGCCTTGCTTGAGGTGAAATGATTAAAAAGAGGTGGTTGGAATAAAGATGTCAGGGGGAAATTTTCGCTCCAAATGAATAATCGTGCAGACCTGTCTATTGGAAGTTTATTGGCATTTGTGAAAATATAAAGTCATTTTCATCACATCGGGAATTAACGTTGAATTATTTTGTGACTTTATTCCACAATAGGTCTTGCAAATATAAAAAATATTGTGACACCAGGGTGTTCAGTTTCTTTTCTTAGATATCGCTAAATAAATTCAACTTAATTTCTGTGATGAGACGTTATTATTTACCATATTTACATGTAGACTATTGTCCTCATGTTTTTGTTATTATCACAACCTTCCAACCATTATGCCGACAGGCTTTTATTCGGTGCTTGTCGATCCTAGTAACTTTTAAGCGTAAAGCACCTGTCATAAGCTATTAGGCAACTTCAATTGCTGATTCAATAACCTCTTTTCGATTAATTATGTTTCCTATACAGAAAAACTGTGTTTTGAAATTATTCCTAATCATTTATTGTTACTTCTTAATTATTTATTAAAAACATTTTCTTAACTTCAATTTTTCCTTTGCCCTCGAGAAAGGATCCATTTCATAGTATGGTTTACTAGAACACTTACATAAAGCTAAGAATGTTATACAACACAATAGCGTTTATAATCCAAAAAGAACAATGACTGCGCTCAGAAAAGACATTTTCATTGGCTTTTTAAAAAAAAAAAAAAAACAGAAATTCCAATCACCTGAAGAAGGCCGGAGAAACGTCGTGAATATTACAACAAAGATTTGGACAACATTCGGAACAATGTAACTGGTGTAAATATTTACAATACCTCATCTCAAAAATATAGACAGACTTTTTAATACTGCATCGTGTTGCATGAAATGAGTTTTGTTGGACATAGTTGGGCTTCTGCAGAGACAGAAAACTAAGAAAGGAATTCGTGTGTCGACGGGTCATGGGCAAGACGCCCAATATGGCGTCCAAAACAAATAAAAATTAGTTGCCAAATTGATTTTCTTTCAGAGGTGCGGAGAGGTTGGCAAAAAAAATTGGAAATAGAATGTGTCGGAAGGAGAGAAAGGAGATGATCTTCATGAGAGCAAATGAAAATAGAACAATAACGGAAGACTTTGACAGAAAGACAGACACAGAGTGTGAAGAGGGAGAGTAATGCATGCACACGCACTCAAGTATATGTACGTGCGTGTGGCGTGTGTGTTTGTTTGTGTAAATCCTAGAGGGAAAACGAAAGATTAAAAAGTAATAAGGGACTGAGCAGAATGTAACTAAATATTGCCTCTACAAAGCAAAAGATACAATGAATGGACACAGGACTTGAAATTATTCTGTGGATTTGGTTATAAGGAAAAGGTTTGAAATATAAAATAATGGCCAGAAAGATTCAATTATCAAAAACCAACAAAATTGCATAGGGATGAAGAACGATAAAGATCGATAACGACTTTCACAGTCCGGGTTCATTGTAGTCAGACAGGAAGGCAGATTGGAAGACGAAAATAGAGTTCTATATAAGTGGCTGCTGAAATGGCAACGGTGTTGGGTGGCTATTTTCCTACACAGATGCAAAGAAAGAGACAGACAGACAGACAACAAGAATATAAAGCAATTCATAGAAATATATGTATCTGAAAAATAGGAATAAAAAAAAAGAAAACTTTTTTCCTTTTACTTTAACTCGAATATTATGAAAAGAAAATTTACTTCTTTTTTTGTGGGGTGGGTGATGGAATCGGATGGTTTATCTTCCGACATTATGGCTGCGATTGTCAACTAGCTGGTACTGGATACCCACCACGGTGAGTTCAGTGAATATGTTAGCTGCCCAGATTTTTGTTTTGGTTTCGCCCTAGTGAGTATTTAGTGTCACCATTAAAGTATATAGCGTCGGCCAACAGAGGATTGTTTATATAATGTGCACATGAAACTGAGTCGAGGCCGGTCATTGGAGATATCTTTCCTATGAATAATAATAAAGATGATAATAGTAATAATAATAGTTGCTCTGCTATCAAACCATAGGTCCTTTTGTCTTCCAAAAGTTCCTTTTTTTACACCTTAGTGAGCATCTCCCAGCTCCTATTTTAAAAACAACTTGAAAGGGGAAGTTTAGCCAATACAAGGGCTGACGAAATTTAAAGATAAAAAGCAAATGAACATTTCAGATAAAGTTCATTTTCTTCAGAGACAGACATTAACTCCTGTAGTTCACTGCTGCTAACAAGCAGGGATTTTTCTCCTGGTGCTGGCCATAGTGGCCGAAACTAGTCGAGTAACCTAAAAAATAAATATTAATTTAAAACCAAGTGTGTCTGAAAATTTTAATTTTTTAATATTTTTTGTTTTTCAGAACACACACACACACACACACACACACACACACACACACACACACAAACACACACACACACACGTGAGTTTGTAAACAGTGACTATTACGGCCAATAATGCAAGACTCTTCGGTAAATCGAATTGAGTTCTCTCAGTCACTGTGTGTTTATCTAAAAATAAATACACTTAAAATTCAGCTTCATCCCTGCCGTGCGCCAACGGCTTAGTGGTAGAATCCCCGACTGACGCCAATTTAATCGGGTTTCGATCCTAGCTAGAGGCAACCGGATGTCTAGCCACACTGATGAGCTGTGATACAGCGAAACAGTCTGTCTGTGGATGACAATATATATATATATATATATATAGATAGATAGATAGATAGATAGAGACATAGACACTTAACCAGACTGGACGATGTCATCTTCCGCTTTAAATTTAGACACCCCAACCTTACCCTGACTTGACATCTGTGAATGTAACTGAGATATTGATACAAATTATTAACACCTTACGCCCCTTTGCTTTAAATAATTGCTCTAGCCGTTACCATAGAAATTTTGATTTCAATAATGAATATACTTATAAAACGCGTAAATTTCAGAAATAAGTTATTCAAAAAAAAAAATCGCTTGATGATGGAACAGAGCTTAGTACTTTAATTCAATTTAATTCAAATAATTATATTGAAGTTTTCGGCTCTTGTTTTGAAACTTGAGAACTCTTATGTAGCGTGTTGGAATCATATTTTTAAATAAATAATTATATATATATATATATATATATATATATATATAGATAGATAGATAGATAGATAGATAGATAAGCGGTGACAATGTTTATTGCTTAACGCAATTTTCAGGCCACGTGTGTTGTGTTTTGGCTCGAATCGAATATATGCTGGTCAATGGTGCATTATGGATAGAAGTTTTGTTGTATTATCCTCACGGTTTTTGGGGGTAGGCGGTAACAGATATGTTTCAAATTATTCGAGAGGCTATTGAATAGAAATAATTGTCGATCCTCTTGCAGTTATTTCTAGTTACAGTGATTGTTAACCTTTTTTTAATCATTACTTACTATTGCTTACTTTATTATTTGTTGTTCATTATTAATATTATTACAGTGACTTGCATTTTTGTGTGCACCCGTAGTTTATTAATTTTTTTTTATAATTTACTTAATTTGTTTACTGATTCATTGCTTTACATTTTTTGTTTATTTAATTTAAATTTTTGCCGTTCGTTTTTAGTTTTTGATTTTTAATAACGTAGTAAAAGTTTGTTTTCGTGTTTGCATTTTGAGGTGAGTTTTGACAGTTTATGTAGTAATTTGGCGTTGGTCTGAGAATTTTCCTGCAGACAAAGTTTTCAGATTTTGGAGCTATTGTTGTAGGTTCATGTCGTTTTCCTTATTTTTGATGACATTTTTGTTGATATTTGTTTTTTGTTTATAATTTCCCAGATATGTTTAGAAAGTATTGTGCTATTTGCGTATTAACTATTTGTAAAGGGTGTTTTGTGTCCGTAGTTTCTGTTTCCACTGTTTATATCACAAAAGGCGTTTGAGAAATAGTTTTTGACTCCCAGTGTTCAGAAAAACGGCATCAATAGTGGAATTTATTTATATGAATTTTGGTATGGTAAATCACGAGATTGGCAGGAGGAGTTGCAGAAAAGTGATTAGTCATCGTTTATCCGTTTATGTCCCTTGCTTTCTTAAATGAGGCAAACTTTATAAAGAAATATCGAACTTAGTAATTTTAATCCGAATTTGTTGTAGAAAGATGTCTATGTAGATTTATTCAGTAATTATTCTTATTTTTAATCCTTTAAAAATGAATTATTATCTTCTCTTCGGCGGAGTAATGGAGATCGGCTCGGATTGAGGAATCGGAGAGCCGAATTCCATTCGAATCCATTACATTCACTTACGTGCTATTAACCTTGGAAAAGGTGTGAATCCGCTTCTTCTCCCATCCCCCCAGCTATGGGTAAATAGCAGGACAGACCAGGTTCTATAGCCTTGGATGGCAACTGGTCTACCGCAGAAAGAAATGGCAACCTACTGCGGGATAAAAATCTACCTCGTCAGATCGAAAGATACATGATCGCCTAAGCGTGTATCATGCATAGGACATAACTGACTGATGTGTCCTGTCCCTTTACGGCATAGATGGCCATGGCTCTTTTTACAGACCTTCCCATTCACCGTTGTGATATTCATTTCCACAAGCTCCTTTAAATAGTTGACTCACTGTTTCCCTTTTGAGCCTCTTGCTTTTACAAAGTCTTGTGAATGCCAAATTTTCCAAGTTTTCTTTCCTAATTATGTGCCCTAGAAATTTCAGCTTTTCAAGGCTTACTTTTTGTTTCCCTCTTAATTTTCTTTGTTGCTTAAACGCTCTTTTTATTGTATTTAGTATCATATGAAGAACCATATTTCAGTTACCTCAAGTCTTCTCTTCATTTGTGAGGAAATTGTCAAGCATTCATTGTCATACGGAAGGACTCAGAATTACATAAAAATTGAACTCTCTCTTTGTTTTGTTATGAAATTTCTTAATAATAATACTAAGGCATCTACTTCTATTCCATTGCAACTTTGGAATTTCGGTGTCACGTGTTCAGTCATCTCACTTCTCAGATGTTTAAACTTCTGTATTTGCTTGAATTTGATTTCACGGATTCATAACTTGCATCTGAGGCTTTTCTTCTTGCTTATATTCCAAGTGATTTTGTTCTTCATGTCTTCGTTTTGATGTACAAGAATTATCTTCCTTGATGTGTAGACGAAGCCGGGATATGAAAAGCAACAACTACGTAAAAGAGCAACAATTACTATAACAATAACTGGAAAATATATTTAAGGGCATTTAAAATAGTCAATAACTAAATTACGAATTATATTTGTTATCACATCAAGAGAGGCTGTAGGATTCATTCTAGGCATCTTCGACGTGGATCGCATCCCAAATGCATCAAACAAGACGTGTTGGAAGACCTCATAGCCATTGTCAAGAAGAGAAAGTTGACATATATCGGACACGTCACAAGAGCCGACAGTCTTTCCACTAAAATCCTATAAAGGTACCACGCCTTAGGCAATAGATTGAAGAGGCAAACAGAGGAAAATTGGACTGACAACGTCTTTGAATTGGAAGATGTTTCGCAGAGATTGGCAAGCACTCAAAACATATAACGGGAGTTGGTCAGGTGATCAGTTACGTAACGACCTACGACGACACCTGGTCATAGGACTGATAACGATAATATCACTTTTATGGCATAGGTAAACTAATAATATAAATATATTTATGCCTAAAATCATGAAAAAATGTCAAGACATGTATTTCTTTTATGTTATTTCTATTTGACAAGTGTGTATCTCTAGATGTTAATGAATTAGGAAGTTTGTAAATGAAGAAATAATTTTCAGAGCATAACAGTTTTTTTAAATAAGTTTGAAATTCAATATTTTCCTGTTCACACTTTTATAGTTGTTAAAAGTGAATTTTTCTACATAATGCTTAAGATATACTCGCATGTGTCTACTTTAAATTACCATTCAAAAGTTAACCTTGTAATTTGTTTGTAAAGCAGTTTTTCTTTTTGATCAATTTCACGTTTATTGTTAATAATGAACCCCCCCCCCATCTGGGAATGTTTAAACTTCGGACCCTTAAAAAAAACGATATATCAAAGGGACAGCTTTTTTCTTGACATCGCTATTTGTTGTGGTATTGGACGTAGGATTTTTGAAGCGTAGTACTTCCGGCCATTTTGTAAAACTATCTACCACTATTAAGTAGTAAAAATCTTCTACTGGACCAGCGAAATCAATGTGTAATCTTGTCCACGGGTGATCCGTCTTGGGCCATGGTTTGTGTACTATAGGTGGTGCCTTAGCTGCTAACGCACACCCCTTACATCGATGAACCATGTTTTCGATATCCACATCCATTCCTTTCCAATACCACAACAACTTTTTTGCATGAACTATTTGCACGGTTCGGTGTGCCAGAGTGTATTGTGAGTGACAATGGTACACAATTCACTTCTGAAGAATTTAAGGAATTTTGTGAGTTATATCAAATTAACCACATAACGACGCCTCCGTATCATCCGATGTCTAATGGACTCGCAGAAAGATTTGTCGATACTTTAAAGCGAGCTCTGAAGAAAGCCTCAGGAGTTCCAACGGAAAAGGCGCTTCAGCAATTCTTACAAGTATACAGAATCACGCCAAACCAGAGAACACACTCAAACATGGCACCAGCTGAACTAATGTTCGCTAGGAAAGTTAAGTCAGTGTTTGACAAGCTTTTGCCAGGAAAAATAGAGTAAAAAATACCATGTATACAGCGAGAAAAAAAGATACACTCCCGGAGAAAAGGTGTTTTCAAGTGCTATAAAAACAACGTTGAGTTCTGGGAACGAGGCATAGTGGACAAGAGAATCGGTGACCTGATTTACATAATTAAAGGGCCGAAGAATACTCATAAAGGCACCAAAACCAACTTAAAAAAAGATTACGGTATAGAGCAAGAAGAGTGTATACCGGATGAGGACGAAGATCCCATTGATATAATGTATGATATGTTTCAGGTAGAACCTCCACAGAATACACCTGAACCAAGAAGATCCGGTAGGAAACGGAAGTTGACGGACCCAGTGAACGTGAATCCAAAACGGAAAAAATATTAAAATTAGGCAAATGGATCTACAAAGAAATAGCCATAATCATCAACCCATATAGGAAGCCAATTTGGAATCCAAAAGGGATTCCAAGGCTTGGGAGGAGGGTGTTGTGGTACGATCCACCTAATTTACACAAGTGGAGTACCGACCATATAAATATGGGTTGGTACCGGGAAGACGGGGGAAGCAAGAAGAGATCGAATCCAGAGACTCTGCCCCAAAACTAACTGTAAATATTGTGTACCTTTTCCTTGTTTCAATACATTTTGTTTACGTACATTTTGTGTTGTATTATTATTATTCCATGCTTATCCAAGTTTCAACACTATTATTTTGTACTCCCTTCATACCCTCTTTATATACAAGATTATGAAAACTCTTGAACCAAGTACAATGCGATATTATTATTTACCATTTTATAAAGAAATAAATGTGAAAATAAACAATAAATAATGTTTACCATCTTTGTTGTCAATTCTCAACAATAAAGAAAATGTATAAATCTACTTTCATATGTTTGGGTTTTATTAACGTTCTATTCAACGCTTTTTAAAGTAATAAACATTGACGAGGGAGTTTATATTTTTATGATTTAGTAATTTTTTTTATATATTTAGGAATAAAAAAAATGTTTTCATATTTATTTCTTTATAAATTACTAAATGATAAACGTTGCATTGTATTAGTTGGTTCGCATTTTTAGGATGTTGTAAATATAAAATTATTCTTAGAAATAAACAAGCTAATACATCGTGTTGAATATTTTTGTTGCAAATTCTTAAAGAACAAAGAAAATTGTATAAATTCATTTTCATATTTTGGCTTTATTAAAATTCTAATTCTCGCCTTTTAAAACTGTAACACTAGAGAAAGTGGCTTATCTCAAGCACGAAAACTGATTCGTAGGTGCATCACCTATAAAATATTCACCAAAGAAAATTGCAGCTTCACGAAACATATATTTAATACAGGTAGACTTTCCCGGGGATCTCTTAGCATATACAAATTTTAACTGTCACTCAGTCAATTAAAAGCGCTTTAAAGAGGCGACAGAGAGGGTGACGACTATCATAATGAACAGAAAACAGGTTTTGTTGGATTGTTTTACCAAAGTTCATGCCGCTACTCTGTTGGTAGAAGAAAACGGATTCAGAACATTTATGACAATCCAAAAAAAATTGATTGCAATAACAACAAACATTGCTCAAGGAGTGATAGTCTTTAAAAAATAGCAGTGTAAAGGGAAATACCGTCTTTTTGACACTCCACGTTTTATTGTGAGTAAAAAGGTTAAATTTTGCCGAAAATATAGAAATATATCTTATATTTCCGCGTATAAGGCGACGTTTAGATGAGGAGGTAAAAATAGAGTAAATTGTCAGGAATTTATTGATCCTATAAAGAGGATGTTATTATAAAGGCTGTTACTGGATCCTTAGAAATTCAAAATAAACGAAATAACAAAGCCGATTCTATATCATGTTTTTCCTATACTAGAAGGGAAACCATTGCTTCGTTTACATTTCATCACGTGATCTCTTTTGAATACTGATTCTTCTTCTTTTCCTCTTATTTTCTTATATGTAAACAGATACAAGTTGATTTCATTGATATACAATTATTCTTTGAATAGGCAATTTATTATGAAATTATATAAAGTAGAAATGGTTTTATTACTTTTATTTTCAGTTTATTTGATAAAGTGAATCTTTTCCTGTGCATTATTGGTTATCGCACCGAGGCCAAGGTCAGCTTACCGAAAAGCATCCTTCAGAATTTAAGGTTTCATTTTTAAAAATAAAACGACCCCCAATTTTTAAATGTGATTTTCGGGATTTAAAGGTCGTCTTATACGCGGAAATATATGCTAATTAAAAATAAATAATAAATAAATTTAATTTTTTAAAAAAAACTGCAAAATTAAATATTACCATAATTTTTTGATTGATTCACTTTTTACGGCTCATCAACCCATTGAAGATTATTTAACCCTTTGTTTGTCCAGGACATTTTTCGTATGTTCCGTGTTTCACATATGATGCACAGGACAGGCAAAGGGTTAAAGACCGAAAATATTTTTAGATTGTAATTTTGTTTTTATAAATAATAAGGATTTACTGATACTTCTTTTTTTAGAATTGTAATATAACAAGTTCCCCAAATTTTAAGGGTGATTTTGGGGATTTAAAGTTGTCTTATACGCGGAAATATACGGTAATTATGCTTATATAACTTGATTGATACAAAAATGTAAATACATCCCAAATTCATTTTTTTTTAAATAAACCATAAGAACAACTACATAAATACATTTGTCGGTAACGAGAATTTGCTTATGAGACGAAACTTTTTTTGAATTTTATTCCTACGTTCGAAACATAACGAGCATGAAGATTATGGAATAGAAGATGAGGCATATAAGTGAGCTAAAAAGTCGTTACGTTCTTATAAGATGTTTGTATTAATCTATCACATCTTGATCCCAACTGTACGTGTCGCTTTAGTTTTTAGTAAATTCTGTTGGCTGTCAATACTCTTTGTGTTGTCTCAGTAAATGTGGTGTTTACTTTATTTAAGTGCTTTACAATCTGTGCTTCACTATTGTTATTACTTCTTATTAAGAAAGATACCCTGATTCATTTCATTCGTTCTGCTCATACTAAACAAAGATCTTTAACTTTTTAATCTGACTTCGCTAGGCATATACCAGATGGTCTGGCTCATAGCCTTAAATAGTCTATGATTAAGGACTTCAACAGTTGATTAATAATTTGATACTAAGCTGATTAATATTCGGATTGACCTAATTTCGTTTGGCTATACAGCATTTGACCCTCCTTTGTTCATTTTAAGTTATCTTGTTAATTGTTTTGTAACTTATCGTTCTATGTTTTTTGTATGTATCCCTTAGAACCTGACACCGGTGCTGAATAAATCTATTAAGCACTAATTCTTCTCTGTGTATCATTTGCCTCGACGATACAACATATACCAACAATTATCAAGACATGGAATCAAATGTCATGTATTCATTGATTCACTTGTTTGGATATCATATCTCAATCCTTTCCAAATAATTTAAGACTCGTACTTACAAATGTCAATATAATTTCGTGTCTAGGTTTTACAAAGTCCAATAAACAAGATAAACAGAAATTGAATGGCTAAAATAATATTATTTATTCAGTCAGTTCACTATAACAAGTCGATCTGCTGTTGGATATCAAGTGGACAGAGCATGGATCAAGGACAATTTATTGTAAAGAAACATAAGTAAATTTGCATGTAAAAATATATGAAGCTAATCTGAAAAAAGCTATGAACATTTTTTGAGAGACAATAATGATGTAATGATACACGTTTTACTTATTAACCCATAGCTGGGAGAGAAGAGGAGGATTTACACATTTCCCAAGAGTATTTGCGCGTAAGAGAATATAATGAACCCACCTGGAAATGGAATTTAACTCCCTGGTTTTCTATTCTGGGCCATTATCCATTACACTAAAAGCCCATCCAAGCTTTCCAAAGCGGTCACCCATCTAGGTACTGACGAGGCTCGACGTTGCTTAACTTCGGTTATCGCATGAAAAACAGTTTCAGCGTGATGTGGCTATGAACTCTAGTAAATATTTACATAATTATTTGGCCGAATTAAAAATTAAGTTCTTCCTATCAATGAATACTATTTCTCAATTAACTCCATTCAGTAACTACTTAGTAAGAAATTTTCTCAGTTGTATCATTCTCCGCGAACAGAGACCCAGCTGAGAAAAACAAAATACTGAAAGGTGTCCGGTCCCGGGGAAACACTTATCTGCGGTTTTACCCGCTCATTGCACTAGATTAGTAGTCATAATGATGTCGACAGTTGCCGGGGCTAGGCAAATTTTGGTCTTGGCCCGGGTTACCCTACACTCAACCCGACCTTGTGTCACATCACGTCTCAGTAGGGTGATGTGGTAAATAATACTATCTCTAAAATATTGATACAATGTTATTCTGTCCTTATTCTCTGAAGGAATATTCGTGACAACCTCATAAAGAAAATATTGGAAGCATTCACAGTATCTATAATTAGTAAGTTGGATTTCCAGGACAAATGGACAGATACGAATAGAATATGACATGTTATTTTCCTTGTTGCTGATGACTAGTCCAACCAGTATACTGTCTGGTTTTCACATATATAAGAGGCGACAAAAGAACAACAGGCCATATGAATATATGAATGTTTTATTAGACATTTGATTGGATTCTGCAAATTGCAGTATGTGTTATCTGCTATTTGCACTAATAAAGGTTCAATGTCCAAGACCTTGAACAAAAGATCTTGTAATGGATGCATCTTATATGGAAACTGCCATGTCGTATCTATCCTCTTCCATAGCAAAGAATGCTGGACAATTTCTTTACAGAGGGTTAGGCAAAAGATGTGGTTCTACCGATGAATGCTAAGAAGACCATGAAATGATTGATACGACATGGCAGTTCTGTACTCTATTCTTCCTAAGAATACTTTTACTTTCTGAAAAGCATCTTTTGCTATTCCAATGTGTTTTCGGATTTCTGTGACATATCTTCCATTGTCTGTTATTACACTCCTCAGA
>CAHIKZ030002911.1:1877500-1907500 GCA_903632075.3 Acanthosepion pharaonis
GTCTTATATAGTACAGAAAAGTGTTTGAAATTTGCATTTTACTTGGCCTTGAACAAATTGGCATCTATTTGTAAAACTTCCCTTAACTATAACAAGCCAATTTATGAATGAAATATTCATTTAAAATTTTTGTTTTAAAGATTTCGAGTTGAATATATTTTTCTTTGCGAAGCGATAGCGATCGAGTGAAGCCTACTAGTATATATATATATATATATATATATATATATATATATATATATATATATATACTACTAGCAGTATAACCCGTCTTTGACTGGGTCTTTCATTATTGGGAATTTTTGCTGTTCAGTTGGAGTAGTTTAAGTTTAAAATCAGCCCATCCGAAAATCAATATTAGTAACAACATTTGGGTGCAACTGAGGCACATCCCCAAATGAAGAGGGCTTAATAATTTGAATGGGAGTGTCCCTGAAAAAGGGACTGGATAATAATAAATAATATTATTGTAATAATTTAAAGTATTTATTTTTATTAAAATTTTTATGAAAGATATATATCCAAGAACAGATAGCAAATAGTAAAACGTTGCTAAGAATTAAAATGGATAGGAAATAGTGGAGAGCCATTCTCGACAACAATTTGGATTTCAATTCCGGCACTGAAGAATTATCTATCAACCAAAAAATTGATCGAAATCGGATGAAAACTGTGGAAATGTATAAACAACATCCAATCACACACACACAAACATACACACACATTTTGAGAATTATAGATATAGATAGATATAATTAATTATATAATTTAACTGTATAATAATAAATAATATAATATAATAATTGAAGCTATTTATTTTATTAAAGTTTTTATGAAAGATATATCTCAAAGAAGAGACAGTAAATATCAAACCGTTGCTGAGAGTTATAATAGACAGGAAGTAGGGGAGAGCTATTGTTGCCAACAATTTGGACTTGCAACTGGCATTGAAGAATTATCTATCAAACAATAAATTTCATCGAAATCGGATGAAAACTGTGGAAATGTATAAATAACATCCGATCACAAACACACATACATACACACACATTTTGAGAATTATATATATATATATATATATATATATATATATATATATAAGTGAACACTGAAGTCAACACTTACAGGCGACAGGCTGTTTCATGCTAGACGCAATCGTCAGAACACTCGTGGCCTGGCGATTGCGTCTAGCATGAAACAGCCTGTCGCCTGTAATTGACTTCAATATTCACTTTTATATTTACGCTCTATCTGATATTAAGCACTTTATCCTATAAATATAGCGCACCTTAAGGGTATATTTCTTCATATATATATATATATATATATATATATATATATATATATATATATATATATATATATATATAATTAATCTTTATTTTTAGTGGATACACATATTTGAATAGCTCGTTGCTTGATTGATTGGCGAAACATTCGCTAGCCACATCCATTAAAATAATGTTTAAATGATAAAATCTCTTGGAATAATTTATTTAAAAATGTAAGATGTAATGTATTACATCTTACATATATATATATATATATATATATATATATATATATATATATATATATATATATATATATGAGGCACGTGCTGTCAGTAATTACTCAGGGTAGGCAGCTTGTGATCTTTATGCAGTAAATCTACAAAAAAATAAAATATTTTGAATTTTATGCATAATGATCATAGTAACCTTCATAATTTTGGGAGATTAGCTGCATTTTGTGCCACAGTAAGAAAATGTAGCTGCTGGCATATTTTTTCAGGGTAGGCGCAGGATAGGCCTACCTAGATAACATGTCCCTAAATATATATATATATATATATATACATATGTATGAATGTATATATATATATATATATATATATGTTTGTGCACACGATTTCTTTTAAGAAATCCATTAAATGCAATTGAAGCACTCAAATATTCTCTAGTCGCTATCATACACGCAAGCTTCTTCAAACAATAAAGCAATCAAAGTAAAATAAACCTTAACCATTTAACAAAGAAAATATAAAAGTCAAAATCGTTTGAGTCGAGAAAAAACGATTTTAAAAATGGTGGCGTCAGCAATCTCATTCAAGACTGCAAAGAGTGAGAACGAGGCTAATTAAAAAGTATCTAACGAGAATGCTATCACTGAAAGTGAATGCTTCCCTTATATGCTGTTTATTATTTCGATGATATAAAGCAAAAACGAAAAATACGTAGTATAAAAGTTTCGAACCGAATTATTTATTATATTGATTGGAGAAAATGCATCGATATTTTTTCTATTTAGATTCCTTCATTATTTCATTGGTAGTGAAAATGTTGGCCTTTCATTCGCAATTGTTTTTAATATTGTATCTTTCTTATATGTTTCTTTTTTCTTTCATCATATTTTTCATTTTTATTGCTTTACACACATTTGTCCTCTGTCATTATTTCCATGACATCTCTAAATTGCTCTTTTATTTTCTTTTTCACGTATGAATCTTGCTACTGGCTGATTAAAATGGGCGAAACATATTTACAAGGGAGCAAAGCTGTTAGAAGTCATCAGGTGCAAGAAAAGAACACACCGATGGATGGTGAAAAATCCCTTTTTTATGCGATAATTGTCGACGCGTCTGCCCCTCTCCCCCTCTGTCTGTCTGTCTGTCTCTCTCCCTCTCTCTCTCAAGCAGTTCTTACTAATTATGTGTAGCCATAAAATAAAACCTATAACCAACAAGACGCAAAATATTCCTCTAGATTAATTCTATCCAATCTATAATAAAGTCTGTACAAATAGGTCGGGATTAACTCAATCTCATGTGAAATCATACAATGTCAATGTACCATTCAAAATACCAATCCAAACAAGAGATTTTCTGCCTATCTTACAGAAAGAAGTGTCTTTGTAGATCGCAAAATTTATGTTATATCTATATTCCAATTTTATTTTTTTGCTTAAGTAAATGGAAAAAGTTTAGGAAAAATAACAAAAATATAAAATTTATTAAGAGCTACAAAAGAGACGGAATTGGTGAGAGCTATGACCGCCTACGTCCTGAAAGGACACGGCACATAAAGAAAATAATAATTCATATTATATATGTGTGAGACAATATGAGAAAAACATTATTGAGAGAGAACAATAAAAGAACAGGAATTAAGAAGATAGAAAGTAACGAATGACATTGAATTTAAAACTTTGAAGAACGAAATTGACTAAAAAGCAATAAAGTCGGATGACGGTTCCACAAATGAGAAGGAAGGGTTAATACCGAATATAAGGTTATATCTAGTAACTTTTTATTTGTAATCTAGGTAGCATAAAGATTGCATAGCTATTTATTTTGTCTAAACAAATTTTTACCTCTTTTCGTAAGTTAAATACCCCCGTTTAACTTACGAAATGAGGTAATGATTTGTTTTTTGAATTTCCCTAATAAATCATTTTTATCATTAGTTGTCTACCATCGCCAGAAGCAGTGCCATCTTAGTACCGAAACATGAAAGTTTTTGTGTAGCGATGCATTATTTTTATTGTAATTTATTATGATAAAAATATTATAATAATATTTTGCTCTTTTTTGTATTTAGCACTTTTAAAAAAAAATGCTACGAACTATAAATTTTTTAACCATCTGTTCCTTCTCTGATTTGGATATATATATATATATATATATATATATATATATATATATATATATGTGTGTGTGTGTGTGTGTGTGTGTGCGTGCGCGCGCGCGTGGAGTACACGCGCGTGGCCGCACGCGCGTGGAAGTGAGTTTATAACGTTCGAATCTCACTATGGGTAACTCTTGATTATATCGACCTGGGGAGATGAACTCAGCACTTTTGAAAGGGCATGAAACCAATTCCGTGTTTTAAACCAAAGCATGTGAGTGAAATTGGGTTGACAGAACCGTTCGAAAACTGTTGATGGTTGTCCTAGCACGAAGTCATAAGTCATCGTGACTGATGCATACTTTTAAAAAAATTGATTATGCGTGCTCTCTCCCTCCCTCTCTCTCTCTCTCTCAGAAACTGTAACTAAGGTCAGTTCAGCATAGTTGCAATATCATCCACAGTGGACTCTGTGGGTTGAGCGGGACAGGGATTTGCTAGCTGCCCTGGCAGACAGTGGCGTTCAGACACGAAGTAACCCATATACATACATAAATACATATATATATATATATATATATATATATATATATATATATATATATATATATATATATATATATATAACTTCCGTTATGCATTTCGTCTTTTCCCACCTGTTCATTATTTAACTTCTTTTCCTCCGTATGGCACACTTCCCCAGCTCTTCGGTTCTCTTGCAATTCTGCTTTCCTTTTCTTTCTTTTTAACGTCACTTTCCTAATTTTATTTTTCCTTCGCATTCGATGTGGTTTAAATTAAAATGCGTCCCCCGTCACTCACTTTTTTTTCTTTTCGAATAGCTTTAATTTTATTGTCATTATCGCTTTTTCATTTTTAATTATTTTTAATTATTTTCTCACATCAAATTAGAAATTTATTGAATTATTTCTGGTCATTCGCCGGGATTTTGTGAGTAGAACTTTAATAACTACGAAATACCTGGCGATAATTTCAGTATAGCTTGAACAATTGTAAATCAGCTACATTCAGAGACAGACAAACATAACTTGCCTTTCAAAATTGTAAAGATGTTAACTAACCAAAACAGATATAACATATTCTAAATATAATGAATGAAAGTACAACCTGCATGATTTCAATAGAGAAAGGATAGCATTCGTGACAATTTAAAGGAATAACAGAATCCAGGAATCAAAAATGCATTTTCCTTTAATATAACCCCAAGTGTTATTTTTAATACAGAAAACATGATTCCTTGAACAGGTTTCATAAAATATCGAAAATGCATGAAAGATTCGTTGGTTGAAGCAACCCTAGAAAATTGAATTAATTTATAATTCTTACTCTTATATTCTCCTTTGACTAATTTTGACCTTATACAATAATTTGAAAAATAACAATTTATATTAAATGTTATTTGCGACTTATTTGAACAAACAGCAAAACTGGTTTGGCGCTTTTAGTTTAGTTATACGTGATTTGGGATTTTGTAATATCTTTCACAATGTACATATATGTACGTGTCGCGCATTTTCTCTCTCTCTCTCTCTTCCTCTCTCTCTCTCTCTCTCTCTCTCTCTCTCTAGCACACACACGCATATATATATGATAAAAATATAGTTTAAGGTATGCTAAATTTATGGGTGCTTTTACCGATAAAATATAGCATACCTTAAAACTATATGTAAATAAATATGTAAATAAAAAGTGGACACTGATTTTAACACCAGTATGTTTCACGGTTGAGCGCAATCGTCAGGCCATATATATATATATATATATATATATATATATATATATATATATGTGTGTGTGTGTGTGTGTGTGTGTGTGTGTGTGTGTGTGTGTGTGGAGTGTAAAGAGAAAGAGAGAAGAGACAGGGAAGAAGGGGAAGAGAAGAGAGAGTGGGGGAATATAGAGAGAGGAAAAAGAGAGTGAGAGAAGAGAGAGTGGGGGAGAGAGAGAGGGAAGAGAGAGAGGTGGGGAAGAGAGAGATAGTACGAATAGTCATGTTATTTCGATGCCTCTATATATCCGAGCTAGACATTTGGCTTTTAAAGTCGTTTACCGTCAATGCCCTTTGGGAAATAAACGGTATAAACATTCCAATCCCTAATGACATATCGTCCCAGTCACAATGACGTACTCGTAGAGAACACGAGGGTTCAAGGCCGCCGAAAAACACAACCAGATTCGTTTAACATCGTTAAACACATTAGGTCACTAGATACATTTACTAATTTAGAACATCGTTTTACTCACATACAGACACACATTATTGATGTGAGTAAATTTTGTCACTTATCTGATCGATGTTTCAGCATCCCCACTCCAGAGTTTAGTAGACGGACCTTTTCGTCCACTCTTCAGGGGCTATCAACAATTTACTGCTTATTTTTTTTTCAATTTGTTCATTTGCGTGTCTTTATCTAGAATGTGTTGCATATATGTGAAGGCTATTCTGTATCATAATACTTTTGTAGATAAAATAGATTGTTAATAGATATATAAAAGTTCAAATGACTTGAAGTTTCGCAGAGACACCGTTTCGTTCATCAGGGTAAGATAAATCTATTGAATTATTCAATAAATATCACATTTATTTTTTATTTATTTTTAAACACATTACACAAAGTTAATTATTGAAACAACTAAATTTTAAATTTGTTCTGTATTATAAACCTTAAAACGTGACAATATCTAATCTGAAATTAGATTGATGAGGTATTTTATAATTTTATCGCTACAAAAAGGCATATATAGATATGCAAAAGTAGGTATAGTGATTTTAATGAATTAAATGACTTCTAGTATTAAATGAATCCTAAAACTACTATTATAATCCAAATATAATGCTTACTGTATACCTAGTTTTGCAGCCCCTGTCTATCTGTCATGGATATGTGAATATATGATGCCCCACACTGACTAAATAAAACAGTGTAGGTGTAGCGGATAGTTGAAAGCTACTGGTAAGCCAAGCAAGCAGGCCGCCGAGATTGCCGGGATGTGGATGGAATACTCGGGCTCACACAGCTGGGAGACAAGACTTCTTGAGAGTTAAATTTAGTTTTGCTAGAAACAATTTAGTTTTTACCGCTTTCAGGTTAGGCCTTTGTGGCTTCAAGGATTAGAGAAAATATTTCAAGTTAAGTGTAATTGTCAGAAACAATTGGTCAGTGATTATTTTCATAGAATTCTGCTTTTCATGAAAATGTCTGTCAGTAAGTTACGTGCAACGAATTCTCTGTGGAGTAAGGCCAACAATGAAAACCAATGACAGAAATATAATGCCGTTTTGTTTTCGATAAGAATTGTATATTTATATCTGTTCATCGCTCTAAACGTTGAAATATGAAATGGCCAAATTCGAGTAAAAACCTCGTCGATAACCTGATTGAGTGAACGATTTTTTACGGCTTATCAATCTTTTGCAGGTTATTTAAAGCCAGAAAATATTTTTTGATTCTAAGAATATTTTCGAAAGGATTTACTGATACAAGTCCTACTAATTAATCCATATCGGGAGAAGAGCAGTTAGATTCAATGGTATTTACGCGTTATGGAATATAATGAACCCGACTGGAAATAGAACTCCACTCTCCAATTAATAATTTCGATCCATTATACCAGCCGTACATCAAAGAACATGATATTGCCAAGCAATCACCCATCTAGATAATGACCAGGTTCGATGTTGCTTAACTTCGATGTTTCAACGAGAAATTGTCGTAAGAGTTTGATGAATGGAGAAAAATTTGATTACAAATATTGATCGGATAAATTAAAAATATATCATAAAATATATTTGAAGCGTAAAATCCAAGTCAAATGATTGGATTAGAAGAAAATCGGAAAACACAATAAAGACAACCTTTTCGTATTTTAAAATATTTCTTGGCGAATCCTAGTTCTTCTCTAGTTTTTTTTTCTTTGATAGGAAAGGAAATCTTTGTAAATTGATTGAATGACTGGCTGAGTGGCTTATATCTCTTTACACGAAATGCTTGCCATTGATAATAATAAGAGTATAGTCGATAATACGCGATATTTTTTCTCATTAATCATTTATGATGATAAAGATCAAGAAAACGAAGACAATAATCATGTTAGTAATTATGATACAATATTAAATATGTTAATATTGCAAATTGATGATGATATATTTGATGCTGATTTGGATCACAATGCTACTGATTTTGAAAAGATACCTAATGTTTAAAAGCATTCTTGAAGCTTTAGTTTTTACTTTAATTGAAAGCTAAATGATTAAATTTACTATTTCCAGTAAGCAAAACGCTCTTGTATATTTCAAAGAGAAATTCTAATGATTGGAATCTCAACTTTTTGTCGCTTTAACAAAATCGGTTATTTTGATACATTTTCACACATTTGTAAACAAAAGTTAATTCTCGGTTTCAAAAAATCTTCCAAAGATAAAATATACTTTTCTGAAACTTTATTTGAGGAATATTAGCTGATTTAAAGTGTAATTAATCTGATTTGAAACAAATATTTACTTTAAGTTTAAAATACCACAAACAGTAGCGTTGATTACGCGCTTATCACCATCGCTTGTCACTCGTAGTTAATAAGTGATGATAAAACGCCGTTACTGTTGTTCTACGGAGACTTTATCTGTTAAAATACAATCTAAGAAAATGATGGGTGAGCGCTTTTTTTTATTTTTAAGTACTCAGTAATATTAAAATGTTGGAAAATATTCTCCGTAATCTAATTTTAGGAACGTTGAATTTAAATTTGCTATAGTCTTATTTCCTGATTATGTCATGTATGGTCGACCGCACTTTCAAATAGGCACACGTTACGTAATATTTTGTATACATATTTTTTTTAATATATTGGATGTAAACAAATTTTATTGAGATTCTCAATTTTTGATTCGTAAATATAGTTTTCAATTAATAACAATATCACCTAAATGGATTGAAGTAATGCAGAATTTTAAACGATTTATAATATTATGAATTATTATAATTAAAAAAAATGAAAACAATTCTTGTAAAAATCATTATTCATCGAAAAAATTTTATTTAAGCCAATAGCGTCTTATTTATAAAAGTAATTAAAAGCTTTTTTAATTAAATAATTAAATAGTTTTATTGCAATATTATTTTAGAGCAGATTTTCGGTAACTGTATTTTTACAAAAAAAAAACCCCTGATAATTTAAATTTCCAAAGAGCCCTGCTTTTAACTAATAAAACAAATTTTTCGATTGATATTTAATTTCTCAAAATTTCATGAAATTGAGTAAGTGATGGTGGGGGTAACATATGTAAAGAAAATTATTTTTACCAAGATTTTCTAAAAAACAAAAATTTTAAAATAAGTTCATTCATTTGTGAATAAATTCTGAAATTTCATTAAAATCCGACAATTATTTGAATTTTGCAAGAATTTTCAAATCAATGTGGGGTTTTTTTTTCGGAAAAAGGGGCAAAAACACTAGTCGTAAATTAACGTCAACCGCTGCCGTAAAAAAAAACAAACAAGGTTTTTAAACAAAATTTCGAACGTACTTTAATAAAATAATAAAAAATATTTTGTTCTTTCCTCTTAATAATAAAACTTTTGACGATAAAGCTTTGTTTTTATTTTGTTTTATTTTTTGCATTTTTCAGCGAAAAAGTGCAAATTATTGGAGGTACCTTGTTTTATATTAACTGATTAAAATGAACTGAAATTTAATCTTAATCCAAAACCAAATCATCTGTTCGATTACCGAGTATGATCGTAGGATCGGTGCGCAGTTGAGCAACAGAACAACTCTATCCACATGTCTCAGTCATTTTTTTAATAGTTTTACATTTTAAACAGTGATATTGTTAATCCATTTTATCTCTACACGTTCTTCCTTTACCTAAACTTGTTCCTTGGTAGTGGAAATATTGTTCGCTCTTGTGACATAGCCATACCATTTCAACATAATCTTCTTGATGATCTTCCACCGAACCTGTTCTTGTAATTATCTTTAAATATATTGATAATACGTGGTTATTTGTTTTTGACAACTTCAAAATATGGTTATTTCATACTTAGTGGTGCTTGCTACTTGCAGAAGTTCCATAAATACTTTATAAAGTCTTTTTGTATAGTATTGTTGGGTATGACGATAAACTGCACCTGACAGCAAGGCACCTGATTAGGATATTGGAGGTTTTCAAGAGCATGGAACCACCACTTAATTGCTGTTGTTCCTAGGTTCACCCTGACCCGAGGTGACAGCACCTATTAGGGTCTCAGCTATGAGCAAATAGTAAACCTCTTCCAAACAAAACACTATATAAATATAAAAGTACATTAAAAAGTAAAAATACCGGCAACACATTTCCATATAAAAAGAAAATGACTAACAATCCATATTTGTAGTGAAATTACCAACAATACATTTTATCTATAGTTGAAGGCATACAATTAAAATAACTCTTTAAATAGATCCATTTTGGAAATAATAACTTTGCGTGCATCATTGTTATCTTAGAATAAAACTTTCAAAACAACGGGATTACGTGTCCGTCGGATATAAAAATATATATAAAAACGGTAGAAATAATCCATTCAGAAGAGAAAGACTTACAAGTTTGTTTTGATTGACTTTCTTTACTGTCCATTAAAAACTCTTGAAATTTTTTCCTTTGGATATTTAGTTTTTTTGTTTAACAAATAGGTAACGTCCATGGCTTTGGTTGACACTGTGATTTCAAGTACTGATCAGTAATTTTTACGATGAAGCAACCCCAAATAAAATATTGGCTACATTTTAGTAATATAACTAGCTGTGTATTAAGTAGGAAAGTATATTGAATGATATAATGATTTGTTTTTCACGGTTTATCAATCTTATGCAGTGTTATGAATAATCAAGAGTGGTCTCCCCTTGTTTTGTTATTCTCTTCTTTGAGAGAGCTATTTCTGTTTACTGGGACTATAAAAGGACACTATAAGTGAAACTTGTATTCTCAGCTGAATAAATATTTCTTAAAGCGTACTTTTATTATTACATGCAGATTATTTAAAATCTGAAAATATTTTAAAATTGTAAGTATATTTTGGTAATAATAATGATTTATTGATACAAGTTCCTTTAATTAACTGATAGCTGGGTGAGAAGAGATGCATTCATATATTCCCCAAGTGTATTAACGCGAAAATGAATATAACAAACCCGACTGGAATTAGAAATCTGCTCTCCAATTTTCAATTTCGAGAAATTATCCATTACCCCACCCACACATTCAAGCTTACAGCACCTGTTATTTTCAAACAGCCACTCGTTTAAATACTGATCTTGGCTCGTCGTAGCTTAAATTTGATGAGTGTACGAGAACAACTGATATTGCCGTAAACCTGGGAAAGACGAAAACACAAAATTAAAAGGAAGAAAGAAACTGGTTTCGATTCTAATAAAGTTTTACATTAAGCGGTAACTTGAAGCAACAGAAATGTGGTTTTACCTAATGATGCTGAGGATATGATGGACTGAACATGTGAACAATGATGAAGTTCTAGAGACAATAGCATGAAAAGGACACTTATAGTTAACATCAGAAAGAAACAATTGAAATTTCTAAGTACATAATGAAGAAAGATGACTTGGAAAATTTGATACACAAAAGACACATCGAAGGCAAGAGGAAAAGAGGAAAACAACATATAACCGATCTGATACATAGAAGAATCTGGTTCTTTTTATCTACTGAAAATACTTTCCAGATCTGAGCGGTAGTGAACAACACGTTCATTGGTATTGTTAACTTATTGATACTGCTAATCAATCTAGATATTTTACATGCTTTCTTAATCAGTTTTAATGGATTCTTATTTACTGAGGTAACGTATTTTAATCTGTATTTCATGTAGACATTAATGTTTTATGACCGATGAATAATGTTTTTTTTTTTTTTTGTAAAGAGTAGTGAATTTGCTTTTTGACACATTTCCAATTTTATCGTAAATAATGGTATAAACTAAACATTAAATTTCCACATATTCTTTATTTCTCGCATTAATTCTTCGTATTTTTCTCATCCCCCCCCACTCTTTACTTTCGGTCTTCTGATATAGCTGTGTCTGCGATCTGAACCACATTTCTTGTTGTTCATATTATTATTATTATTTTTAATAATATTCCATTAATTTCACTTATGTCATAATTATCTTCAGTGACAAAAGATCTTCCGGTATATTTCCCAGTAATGCCATGGTTTGAAATGTTTCAATACTTTATAAAATTCCTAAAGCATCCGATCTTACGCTGGCAAGATCCTGGATTTTTTTTCCAGTTTGTCGCCTTCTTTCATCATCTCTATGTATTCCAATGATACAGCCACTTCCACAATTTCACAGGTCCTGTTTTCCTTATTTAAAACTATCAGATCCGTTCTTCTTATCATATGCTTACCATCTCATCTATTTTTCGACGGAGACTGCTATTATCCTTACTATCATCATTATTTCTACTACTATCATTACTATAATTATTACTATCGTTATTTCTACTACTATTATTACTAAGCAAGGGATCATCACACCAACACTGGGGTACAAACATCAAAAACAAAATATACACATCAGGACACCCAGTCTGGTGTATACGTTGGTGGTGCTTCCATAATGGTGAGGTTTGTGTTCCGTCAGCTGTACCACATAACACCAGCGCATTTCATTGTTACCATTTACGCCCTTTCATTTTTTCTATGTATCCTGGATAATGCAACGTGTCATCGAGCCCGAGTTGTACAGAAATGATATGTGTGGTATACTATGGCCGCCACATGGCTCAGTAGGCGCCAAATTTTGCATGGTTGGCCAAAGAACTGTGGACATCAAAGGGAGAAGGTATGGCTCAGCTTCTCTACAACACTTCCGACCACATTGATTTATTGTAATTGAATGAGCGGTTTGTTAAACGATACTCGGAACATAATACATCACGTTTAGTATGTGTGCTGGGGGTGACATTGAAAAGTTCTTAGCACGACAAGTAAGTGAATTCAACTTCCAAAAAGTCTTACGTTTGGTTATTTGGTCAGATTTTGTGTGGTTAAAGGAACCGAGAACTTTTCAGTACCCCATCAGATAGTTATAACAGTATATTTGTAGCCTAAAATTTACTTAGTAGCTGAAGTTTGTTCTTATATTTTCACGATAGAAGCATTACAGAATTAAAGGCGTTAACGATGAAGGCAAATATACCGAACAATAAATATTGGTTGGACAGAATAATGCTTTTTACATCGTTAGGTTCTGTAGTTATTAATGTATCTATATAGATTCACACGAGGGAAATTGAACAATTTTATTTATCACATACAAATGTTGAATTAAGTTTGTCGATATTTTAATAATTACTTCGAAACTTATTAAATTAACATCAAGCAAACATGTAAGAATGTGTGCATGTGCTTTGCTTGTGCGCAATTCGACTCATTAATGAAGATCATATAACAATTTTAGATTGCTTCCTTTGATAAGAAACGTTCAATTCGAATGCCATCATTGCTGGAAAGAAAATGACTTCGGACAAGTGGGGTGAGTACTGAAGAGAGTTGATGCGGTTGCTGGATACAAGTGGAAAAATATGGATTCATTTTTTTTTCATCTGTCTATATTTCCGAGATGAGGTATTGTAACTATTTACGCTATTTACATTGTTCGGACTATTGTCCTCATCTTTATTGCCATATCCATGATGTTTCGGCTGTTGTACGGAGCCTTCTTCAAGTGATATGTGTTGGAATTTCGAACCGAACCCTTTATTTCGTCCACTGGGGTAGATTGATCTAGTTCCACATGCCATTCATTTTTTGGATATCTCAGTTTCAGTTATTTCCCTATAGTAACTCATCTCTCCAAGGTTTTGGACACCTCTGTTTTTGCCAGTTATTGAACTCGTAACTCTTTGAGTCAAGTCACTGGATTACTTCAACCAATGCTTTTATCCACTGAGCCATTTTTTAATACTTTTTTCACCCAATACTGGGCCTGAGAGTCACACAAGGTAGAGGGTTACTGAGAGGGATTGTTGTAAGGAAGGTGGAGTAAGGAATCAGGAAGTGTATATTATGAAGGTATGTAGGGTAGATAACGGTTGTTTTAATATTTAAGGAGGTTACGATTGCAGTAGTAGGGAAGCATTCCCTCGGGTATCTGTTCCACAGTTTGGGGGAAGACGCTGTAGGAATGGGACATACTCCTTACCAGTGGACCACGAAGGGAAAGGGAATGATTTACCATTGTGAGTATGACATAGTGCGTCTTTATTAGGAAGGTTTGTTCTGGTGAAACTCAGGAATGTACTTCGTTAGAACATTTGCCATAGTAATACCGATAGGATAATGTGAGGCGAAAAACGTTTCGTTTCTGAGATAAGGGTTGCAGGGTGGAAAATAATTAATCACCCACAAGGCCATGTAATCGCTTTTGAACTCCGTCAAGGCTGGTCAGTGAGAACTTGGCAAAGCCAACCCAGATATGAGAATCAATAGTCCAATTTTGGTTTGATTTGACACATGTAAAGATAGAGGATGGCGGTAGATGTAACGAACCGATAATTCTTCCAGTATCTTTAGCAATGACACGAATATTTGAGATCTGGAATGAGATTTAGACACAATAAGCATTCGAGGCAATGCGTTTCATTGAGTGTCTGACTGCTCATCAGATTTGAATCAAATCTGGTCTCTGCTCAGTGATGGAGGATTCGTAGAAAAATGATTGAAAGAATAGATTTAATATCTTGTTATACCTAGCGGCAGGGAAAAATGCTCTCACCTACACATTAAATTATATATATATAATAAAAAATTTAATGTGTAGGTGAGAGCATTTTTTTTCCATATATATATATATATATATATATATATATATATATATATATATATATATACTTCCATAATGTTTTGTATGTGTTTGTGTACTGATATTAGATATTAGTATTAAACTGATGGATGTAGATATTCGATAAAATCTGTATATTCATATCAGTACATAGGGTCATTTGTGGCACCTCGATGTTGTGTAATGGTTAGCAAGCTTATAACATTTACAACATCACGACATAGATATTTGTAAAACTGAATCATTACAATCGACATGTTTATAAACTTATTAGTAAATGTGTATGTGCAAATGTGTATTTTCTCCGTTTTTGTTGCTTTCATCAACCGTTTCTAAGGGAGATAATCTTTTAATCAGCTAAACTCAGCGGTGGTTGGATTATGAATGAATTACCAAGTTTTATGAACATGTCAATGTCTTTTGTTTAATGTATTCTGTTACCATTTTGATTAATCACGTGTTGGGCACAAAACCACCGAATTAAATAGAAAAAATGGCGTGTGGATTGGAAAAAAATAAGAGCAAATGAAAAACATTTTCTTTTTTTTTATTTGCTGTAGATCGATACCTGTCGCTTCGCTGACGGCAAATTAATTCAAACTTTAAATCTAAACTATTACTATATTTAAAATTCTATATGTTTTTAGAAAATATATTAAGTTTCCTTTAGAGACGGGCTTATAAAAAATCTCTCTTCATGTTATTCAGGCGTTGTTATCAGACAAGAAGACAAATTTGCTAGCGCCACACAGATGTTCATTTTAATTGCATTCATACTGTTTGTATGTACGTGTTTGGTTATGTATATTTTAATTTAATAACACTAAAAATATTTTTACAAAATTAGAAATATCTTTAAAAAATAATGAACTTTTCCGGAATTATTCAATAACATTTTTAATAGACTTAAAAGTTTAAAAAGCTTTTTTCTTGTCTCCAACTTTTATTTTATTGCTCCGACCAGAGTAGGATTTGTCTAGACAAAGTAGGAAAACTCAAATTAAAACTCAATTAAATCGTGTATATGTAATTGTCCACGCACAACATTTATGTATATGTACACATGAAGATGCAAAATCACACGGAGAGGCAGTGTGTGACGGACAGAGAATCGGAAAGAAAGCGTTAGAAAGATAGAGGATTAGAGAAAAATAGGGAGAACATAGTGTAAATGAAAGAGATGGTCACAGGGAGAAACTTAGCAAGAGAGTGTGTGTGTGTGAGAGAGAGAGAGAGAGAATGAGAGACCGGGGTAAATGGATAGGGGGTATAAAATATAGGATCACAAAGAAATGGACAAAAAAATGAGAGATCAGTATAAAACTGGGATTAGATTGAATAGATGTGAGAGAGAAAAAAAAATAGAGGGTCAGCGTGTAAGAGGGCCATAAAGATTTATCCAATCCAAAAGTAGATTTTTTTATAGATTCTACTTTATCTCATATAAAGACAGACGTATTTTATCGAAATATTTCCTATCAAGTACGAAAAAAAAAAATAAAAGTATAATGATAAATATATATCTACATTAGATGAACTATAGTGGGGGGTGCTTATATTCCCTTAATGGATTAACAGATTAAAATAGATTAAGACATTTTAAGTTTCGATTAAAATATCATTTCAAACTTAGCGTCGGTCTTGTAGGCAAAATGTAAAAACTTCTTACGAAAGGGTAGTGTAAATATGATAGGAAAATAACAATTTGTTCGATTTGACCGTTTCGGTTCACGAGGTGAATCTACACTCCTTCTGTAAGAAAACACAAACAAGGCATTTCGATTTTACACTCACTAATATGTTTTGAAATTTTTTTATAGATGCAATTGTTAAGGATTATTGGAATAGCTGTTACTAACTACTTCATTGTAATTGCCCTGTTCTACAGTTCACCATTGAAACTAATGAAGTTGCCTCTACTTCAAATCTCTTATCTGCACTTTTTAGTCTTGTAAAAATAAAGAAACGAAGTAGAAAAAGGCAAAAACAAAAACTACCCCCGCCGGAAATACGCAAGATTGAGCAATGGAGTAAGCCTAAAGGAGTCTATTTAGAAAATATCGTAATTGACTTCATCAATGTATAAATATCATATGAATAATATAATGAAGTTATTTTACAATGAATTGTTTATTAGGATTCTGAAATTAAAATCTGAGAATGTTTCCATTTCAGAAACCTTGTTTATAAGTTATTCATAAATGCGACGAATATCCAAAATAGACTTATTTTGACGAAAGTTCAAATTCAAAATATGGACGCTTGTATCAAAATAATGTTGAATAAAGAGTAGGTTAACTGTTATAAGCTTTTACTAAAGATATCTTAGTAAAGAAGTATCGAGTCAACATTCATGGTGGAGAATTGCAAACAGTCTTGGAGTTCACATTTCGTAGTTAATCTAAATTTTTATAAGTCAAGTAAACTATAAACCATAACACACCGTGAAATTGTTTCCTTAAGATTTAGCCTTAATGACTCTTGAATACATCAACCATATTACAAGCACAAAACAATGCACAGTTGACATTCAAGACCTTCAATGGTATAAATGTTTTTCTTCTTTTTTTTTTTTCAGAACAATGTCACAAAAGAAAAATCTACTGAAACTTCTCTCCTAGTTGTATCCATAACGATTCAAGTCAACACGTAAACATAGATGATGGGTAATTCTAACAAGCGAATATATCTGTTTAAAATTATCTTTAACGGTAGGCAAACATATTTTCTCGGCAATTATTAGGATAAGTAAATAGAAAAATGTGTTTATTTATGCAGTCTTCTAAGTACTAAATATTAACATTAATGCGAATAAAACACATTTTAGTTCTTATAAATAATGTGGTCGTTTATGTTTATACATACATTACTCTACAATTATAGGAAAATGCTACGATACGATTGTCTTCTTTTGCCTTCTAATATCAATCAACAAAATACTCAAGAAGGTAATTCTATGACAAATTTGGAGACGTGATTAGAACTGGAAGAGTATCGATTGATATTTTTATCAACGGCATTCACAATTACTACATGAATTCCAGTTAAACTAAATAAAATTATTTTAAAAAGCAAATGAACTAAAAATTGCTAAAAAAAATGATAAAATCTTCAAAGAAATTTTAACCCGAAAGAAACGACAACATTAGCAAAGATATCGAATCATTTCGTGTGATTTTTTTATCTCCAGTTTGTTGTGCAGTGAGATTTTTCTATTCTGTAAAAATTCCGACTTTATCGATCGAGATAAAATAAAATGATCTGAATTTTCGATAAAATTGTTTTTCCAAAAATCTTTCATTTTTTTTAAATAATTAATTTCTTTCAAAATCAAAGAAAAACATGAATAGCGATATGCTTAAATATATTTTTATAATATTCACAATAAATTCAAGAAAATTCTGGTTGAGCAAATTGTTACTTTATAAAAAAACTCAACCTGTTTATTATTTATTATAGGTATTTTGTATTAATTTGGTCATTCACTATTATAGATAAGTAGCAGTTGGGTTTCGATTTCTTGATTTGTCCATAAGTAGAAATTTTAATGTTATTATTCGAACCAATACGTGTAGAAAGGGAAATTTATTATTGATGCTCATTTCAAATATGAATAAAATGACTGAATTATTTTCAAGAACTGTTCTTAATTTCCCTCAGATTTTAATTAGTATAAATATTTGATTAAGATTACTAGCATAAATTATTGGTTCGAAGTATGTTTTTAATTATCCTTTTCTAAATTCAAATAATGATGGAACGATAGTGAACTCCTAGAGATTCTATCTATTTGTATAAACCTACTTCTTAAATGACCATGAAAAGAAACTCGTGTGATGCAATCTCATAGCACTTTAAAAATTCTATTTTAGAAGTTGAACTGACTAATGCTTATAAATTACAGCTTGTTAATTATTACAGCCATCGTTCCTCTTACGTGGGAATAGATTAGAATATTTTTGGTGTCGTTGTTTGGTTTATTGGCTTTTAAGGTTCATGTGGCACCTTGCATTATTAGAAATATTCATAGAAATATGATTTAATTTTTTTTTTTACTCGGTTTACTAAACAGGTTGTTGATTTTTTTTTAAACGGAAAATAATTGAGTTGAAAATAATTCACTAAGATTGTACTTAGACGATCCTAAGGGAAGAAGAGGAAAGAAGAAAAAGGAAAGAAGGGAAGATAGAAAGAAGGAAAGAGAGGTCAAGAAATGCAAAAAAGCGGTCATTAACAAAAAACACGTATCAGAAAGGTATTTAGGTCAACATCTTGGCCGATTTTCGAGAGACAATGAAAAGAAATATTATTTAGAAGGAAAGTCATTTTGATAAGAATGTCGGTCGAAGCGCATGACCGACTTTTGCGTAGAAAGACTCATTATCAATTTGGAGTAAAGGGAAATTTTAGAACAATGAGAACGAAATCTTAATCTGGAGAAAGGGAAATTTTAGAACAATAGAAACGAAATTTTTTTTAATCGGAGAAAAAGTGTCTTTTGGGTTGAGGGGAGTGACCGGTGGAACTATATACAGATTCTGACCTATTAAGAATTGGAAACCCATGATAACAAAGTGGGGACATTTTCAATGTAGATAATTAAGATTTTCTGACTGTCGGGTCTGACAAAAACAAGAGGTGAAAAAACGATTGTCTCAGCTCACAGATGGCGCCAATATTCTTCCCTGAAGTCACATCTAATTAGCGGCGGGCTGTTTGACAGAGCCCAGGTGAGAAAAAGCCAAGATTATCATTTTCGTACGTGCGAAAAAAAGGCCAAATTAGATTTTGTTTTTTTTAAAAACAAGAACGATGTAACCACGCCCGAAAATAGGAGAAAGGATGCTCGATCAATAACAATTGGTCGGAAACGGTCACGTGATCTGCGGAAGGAAAGAAAGAAGTGCTCGATCAGGAATCATTGGTCGAGAGCGGTCACCTGACATACGAGGGACCGGGAAAGATGGGTGTGCGCCTCCCCACCAAGGGCACTGTGAGGAAGTAGGGGTGAAAACAATAGCGATAATGAGAAGACAGAAATAAGGCAGCTATTGGAATTATTGAGAAAACCCTGACGCCGACAGACCCACCCCAGTTTGTTGCGGCGTCAATAAAAGCAGGACCCCAGTCGACAGAAATCAGTTGGAGTGGAGTTGCAGCTGGACCGCGGGCAGGGAAAGAGCCTGAACGCGGGCATCGGGCCCGATTCACTCGCCCCTTTGCGGGCAAAAGAATCCTCAGACAAGAAATCCTCCCAGCCCAAGTCGAAGACATGAGTTCAGCCCCGGACGGCAGCGAGAAGAGATCACCTCGGACGACAGAGAGTTGCGGCTGAGTTGCGGCAAGAAATCCTTCCAGCCCAAGTCGAAGACAAGAGAACTTCCAGCCCAAGCAGACGAAGAAGAAGATTACTCGAAAGCCGCAGAGAAGTTGCAGCCAAGTCGAAGACAAGAGAAGTTGCAGCCAAGTCGAAGACAAGAGAACTTCCAGCCCAAGCAGACGAAGAAGAAGATTACTCGAAAGCCGCAGAGAAGTTGCAGCCAAGTCGAAGACAAGAGAAGTTGCAGCCAAGTCGAAGACAAGAGAAGTTCTATCTTAGTCGACGAAGAAGAAGAAATACAACTCAAGTCGAAGAGAAGAATCAACTGCGAATGATCGATAGAAATTAGCCCCAGTGTCGAACTAAACCACACTCCGACATACACAATTCTAAAGAGTAGGCAATTCGAAATCTTTAGGTTGTGTGATAGAAGCTTGGTGCCATAGTCCACAGAGTGGGTCGGGAAATAAGAACAATTTTTCTTTATGTAACGGACATTAGATATAAAAGGTTGTCACCCTTTTTATCAGTAATTTTTGTCTCGTGTTTTTTTTTTCTTTTACTTGTGTTTTGCCACCCCCGTCGGACTCAACTTGTATCGGCCCCAATCCCTGCTGGTCCCGTCTGTCTAAGATCTAAACACAACGTGGGTAGACAGCCTGGAGATCAGTACAGTTGCTTCAGTAACCAGGTATTGGAAGCGAGTTGGGAAAGGCGAGGCTGGTGATCATCCAACCAAGGGGTTGGAGCGGCACGCTTGGAACCAGGAGGAGCGACCAGGAGGAGCGACGTCACAGTTGGCGCCGTAACCAAGGGATTCGACCCTGGGCCAGGTGTGTAACCGTCACATGTGGTGCCGTGACCAGGATCAACCCTGAGACAACCACGTCACAAATGGTGCAGTGACAGAGGGATTTCAACCCTGAGAAGACCACGATCGACCGCCGTTGCTGAGGATTCGGACAGAACTCAGAACGACCCGGGACCAAAGGAAAAGAAAGAACAGAATCGTCTGTAAGGTAGGACACCTTATTTTATTTCCCAACCTCGATTGTTGCTGCATAGACTGTCTTTCTCTGTAGACATGTCTGACTATGATTCGGATAGAGCAGTGGGGGGGTGAAGAGGAAGTAGGGGGGGGTTGTCAGTGGATTTAAGGAAGCTGTTGGGTGGACCGAGGGTCCCAGTATTTGATGGCAGCAGGAAGGAGTTTAAAACTGGCTGGCAATCCTCGAGAAGAGCCGAACCATCTACGAGCTTTCGGACCAAGAAACCCTGTATTTGGCATACGATGCCACAAAGGGAAAAAGCGTCTGAGTTCGTGAGGGGCTCTTGGAGAACCAACCCGCTTGTCTTGGGAAGAAATAAAAAGACTGCTAACCAAAGAATTCGCCGACGAAGGTACGGCCATAGAGGCCATGGGGCCCTTTTTAATCTGACACAGCTGCGGGATGAAACCCCGGGAGAATTAGGGGCCCGAGCGAGAAGCTATCGTCGTTGGCATTCCCCGAAGTGGTCAGGGATAATGCGGTTATGCAGGCCCAACTGGCGGACCTGTATGTAGAGGCGCTGAGCGACGAGCGTGTTCGTCACGACGTATTGAAGGAGGGACCGCTCGGGCTGTCGGCAGCGGTAGAGCTGGCCAGGGAGAGCCAGGGGGTGTGGGATAAAGTGAAGAGGTGTGGAAAGAAGCAGATACCAAGTCGGGAGGCTGGAGGAAGGGGGTAGGCGGAAGAACCCCGTGTGGAATCAGAGGGTTAAGGAAGAGGTGGATCGGGCAGAATTATGGGAGGAAGACCCCAATAGAAGGGCATGGTCGACCAGGCATGGTTTTTTAAACCCACGCCGGGTCGATATGGGCTGGTCTGCTGGACCTGTGGGTACGTGGACCACAGGGCGGCGGAATGTCCGACGAAGTGGGGGTTGCCCCCAGACTTCAATCAGGACAGATGCACCAGGTGTGGTAAGAAAGGACACCTGGCCAAGTGGTGCGGGCTGAGGAAGGTGCCCCACCGATATTAACAAAAGAAGGCTGAGCCCAAGAGACCGGCCCAGGGAAAAGCCAGCGGGCCACCCCAGAATTAAGAGGAGGGTGGCCCAGTTAAAAGGAGAAATAAAACTTGGACCAGTGGGTGGGCGAACCGCTTGAATAGAGGACGGGTTCCCCGAGGATAGACACAAGGCCAACCCAGTTAAAAAAGAGAAAGAGCAAAATGTTGGACATGTGGTCGGGCGGGCCACTTTGCGGCAAGCTGTCCAACAAGAAGGTGCTGGTTTTGCAGGAGGCCAGGACACCTGAAAAGAAACTGTATTTTTAAAAACGGCCATGGGAGACCGGGAGAGGTCCGGCCGGGGTCGCCCAGGTGCAGGGGGCGCAGAACTCCACCTCATGAAAAAAATGAAGGTGATTTATTACTACCGGCGCCTATGGCTGGGTTAACCCAAAGGTGGGGACCCAGGAAGAAGAAAGCTCAAGTGTTCTCTTCGCTAACGCAGGAGAAAGAACTATCCTGTAGAGCAGAGATAGGTGGTAGAGAGATGAGGGCTTTGGTGGACACAGGAGCATCTGTGTCATTGATGAGAGAGGAAACATACAGGCGGGTGAAATGGAAGAGAAGGTTACGGGAAGCGGACATAGAGATCACGCAGGCAGATGGAGCCCCTGGAGATAAAAGGGATGGTGAGGCTCCCGGTGAGGATTGGGAGGGTGAAAAAGCACCCAAAATTTTACGTAACCCCCGACCTGTGTACAGAGGCAATCTTGGGAGAAGATTGGCTCCGGAGCCAGAAGGCCCAGATCGAGTTTAATCCTACTGTGTTGGTGGTGAACGGCGAGAGAACGCCATTGGGATGCCCACCAGAGGAAGAGATAACCATAGTGGTGGAGGAAGATGTAAAGTTACCTCCTAGGACCGCAGTGTCAGGGAAAGGGTAGGCTAATGTCAGAAAAAAAAGGTACGGAGAGGACCTCTGCAGTTGGTCCCTGTAGAAGGAAAGGGCCTAGAAGATAGCGAGGTAACCCTGTGCGAAACGGTAGTGGAGGCAGCCGAGTTGGTGCCCATAATGATGGTGAACCAGGCCCAAAAGACTATAAAGGTTAGGAGAGGGGAGAAGATAGGGGAGAGCGCTTCCCCTACGAACTCTGAATCGGGTGAGATTCGAGGAGGAACGAAGGAAGCTAGTAGAGCAAACAAAAGGAATCTTAGATGAGGATATATTAGCACCGGATCAATTTAGAACCAGAGGGGGGTCTGTTAAGGAACAATCGAGATGTGGTGGCTCAGTCAGACAAGGAGCTAGGTCAGACCCACACAGTCGAAATGAAAATCGACACCGGAGACCACCCCCTGTGAAATTAAAACCCTACCGAACACCTATACATAAAAGACCCCTTGTAGAAGAGGCAGTAGAGGAAATGTTGGAAGCTGGGATGATCGAAAGATCGATCTCTCCTTGGAGCTTCCCAATAGTAATAGTAGGTAAGACAGATGGCGGCCACCGTTTCTGTGTAGATTTTAGAAAGCTGAATTCTATATCGAAGCCGTTGGCGGTGCCATTGCCATTGATAGACGACATTTTGGCATTATTAGGGAAGGCAAAGTACTTCTCTACGTTGGACTTGAGGTCCGGGTATTGGCAGGTAGCCCTGGATGAGGCTGACAAGGAGAAGGCCGCATTCGCGTGTCACCTGGGACTGTTTCAGTTCAGAGTGATGCCATTCGGTTTAGCTAATGCCCCGGGAGTCTTCCAACAGCTAATGTCAATAGTGTTAGGAGGATACGAGAGCTTTGCCATGGCGTATTTAGACGATATCTTGATATTTTCGGAGACAGTGGAACAACACTTTTTTCATTTAAGACAGGTGTTGGGAAGGTTGAGGAAACACGGATTAAAATTGAAATTGTCAAAGTGTCAGTTTCTGAGGGAAGAAACTAGGTATTTTAGGCTTCGTCATAAACGGAGACGGTATTAAACCCGACATGGATAAGGTAAAGGTCATAAGGGAAATGCCAGAGCCTAAGACAGTGAGGCAGGTAAGAGGTTTTATAGGAGCTATAGGCTACTACCGGCGCTTCGTCCCGGCATTTTCAAGAATTGCCATACCGCTAGTGGCCCTGACGAAGAAATACGCTAGGTTCAAGTGGACAGAGGACTGTCAACGAGCATTTGATTCGCTAAAGGAACAGTTGACGACCGTTCCACTGCTGACGTATCCAGACCTCAGCAAGCCCATGATATTATACACGGATGCCAGTGAGCAGTGTGTGGGGCAGTACTTACCCAGCCGTGTCCTGATAAGGAAGGACCAGTGCCAGGCATACCAGAGGAAGTACCGATATACTTCCTCTCCCATAAGCTCAGAGACACAACAGAGGTGGCCAGTAATAGAGAGGGAAGCATATGCTATCATGTATGCTCTCCAAAAACTGGACTACTATTTAAATGGTGCGGTCTTCACTATAAAGACAGACCACAAGCCTCTGCAGTACCTATTGCAGGCAGAGTGGACAAATAATAAGAAAATTCAACAGTGGGCACTTAAGTTAAGTGGCTACCACTGTAAGATAGAGTATTTGGCAGGAAAAGAAAACACGTGCGCAGATTTACTCTCAAGAATACCGAAACAACTGGAAGAAAGATCTGTAAAGGTAGAACAGGGAGTAGATGATAAAGCCTATAGAATAGGAGTAATTAACTCTAATAAGCTAAAAGATCGCCCTGTGTTAGAATCGGACGAAGAAGGGGACGCCCAGATAATAACCGATCCCTACTGGACAGAAGGAATTGAAAAGGAGCAAGCAGACAGTGAAATAGCTGCTCTGAGAGAGAAGGTAAAGGCAGGAGAGACCACCAAGTATGCCATAATAGAGGAAAGGCTGTATTATCTCTCAGGAAGGGATGAAGAAGTCAAACCCAAGTTGTATGTGCCCAAAAGTTTAAGACCAGAGATATTGGAACAGTGCCACGGAAGGTTAGGTCACATGGGAATTGATAGGACATGTGATCTCATAGGAAGAAAGTACTTTTGGCCCAAACTGTACGGAGAAGTCACTAACTATGTTCGAAGTTGTGTAGTGTGCCAGTCGCAGAGCAGAAGGCAGGAAATGGCACCCTAGGAGGAAACAGACGTACCAAACTTCCCCTTCGAGAAAGTGAGTATGGATGTATCAGGACCATATGGGGAAACTGCACAAGGAAACAACTATATAGTGAGTTTTGTCGATTGGCTAACAAATTGGCCTGAAGCATTTGCAGTACCCGACAAGAAGGCCAGAACTGTGGCCGGGTTGATAATAAGTGAAATCTTCCCTAGGTATGGTGCCCCTGTGCAATTGGTAACAGATAATGGCACGGAGAATGTGAACAGCATCATGAGAGAAGTTTTGACAGGTTTGAATGTAGAGCACATAAAAACATCCCCATATCACCCCCAGGAAATGCTAAAGTGGAAAGGTTTCATAGAACCTTGGGAGATGTATTGGCCAAGTTGGTCAGAGAAAACACTGGAAATTGGGACTTGTATTTGACGCAGGCTCTGGCGGCCGTGAGGTTTACGATAAACGAAACCTCAGATTTTCTCCTTATTTTTTGTTGTTTGGCAGAGACGTGGTCCTGCCTGTAGATAACCTACTGAAGCCCCGAAGAAGGTATATGGAGAAGATCATCATCAACTATTGCTGGAACAGCAACATAAGATATTCGTACAGGCCAGAAGAAGAATAAAGAGGGCCCAGAAGAAAAGAAATGAGAGGGTGAATGCTGAAAGAAAGGTGGTAGAATTGAAGGTTGGAGACCCTGTCTACTATAAAATCCACCAGAGAGAAGGAAAAACTGGACCAGAGATGGGAACCGTACTACCGGATAGTGGAGCAGACGGGCCCAGTATCATATGTAATATGGGATCAAGTGGCAGGACGAGCGAGGAGGGTTCATGCCAATGATCTGAAGAGGGCTGAAATAGCCAACCTGGAAATGAGCGAGCCGAGGCCTAAGAAGACAAGGAAAAGGAAGGTAACTCTGGTTGAACCGGAAGGAATGGAGACGGAGGAAGACTCCGAAGAAGATGAGGAGATAGGTCGACTTGACCAGATAAACGAAGCAGTCCGAGTGACAGAGTCGGAACCCTCAGCAGGGGATTAGCGATGTTCAGTCGTCGACTGAATCAGTGCAGAGAAGACCCCGTGAGATCGCCATCACACCCCCATGTCCGAAGAAAAGGAAGAAAAAGACGAAGAGGTCCAATCAAGCAGTCGAAGGCTCTAAAAAGAGGCACCCTGAACAGGACGAAGGGCCCAGCGAGTGGGAGGAGGAGGATCGAATACCCTTTCCCAGCTTAAGGAAAGGATAAGGAACAGGAGAAGTTTAGACATAGAGTCGAGAGGTATTGAAGACATTCAAGGCGAAGACTCTAAACAGAAAGAAGAATCAGGGGATGAAGAAGAGGACAAAAAAAACCTCCTGGACGGGAGTTAAACACAGAAAGAAGGTTAGAGGTTGAACAGGAATCACCTCAGAAGATGAGATCAGGGAGGGAGAATAACCCCAAATCTCAGTAGAACAAAAGGGCTGTGCAGAATAGAAGCATTTAGTGTCGACAGATAACGACACTGGCTCATCCAAAATCCTATTGGCTGACTATGGTAGATGTGAGTGGAGGGGATGGAGTCGCGGGCTGCACCTCACAAGGGACGGAAGAAGATCATTGGCATTGTTGATTGATCACCAGTGGTGTCATGAAGTACGACCTTTAGAGTGCGCGCCACGCACACCTGACCAGACCATTCTGTCTGCTAGAGGTTAGTTAGAGGAGGGAAGAGCCGAACTAAGAGAAAAGTTATGAAATGATTGAGTGATGAGTCGAGCGAGACTAAGTGATTGTGAAGAATAACAACAAGAGAATTTGTTACCTTTCAGGAATGATAGCTAGGTACAAGGTGGAAGCAGAATACATAGCATTAAATTCGGGGAGAACGAAATTCATGTTGCTATCAGCTGAAGAAGCTAGAAGGTGTAGAGATGATACCCTGGGGACTTGTACCTCGTTGAGCCCTATCTATAAAACTGGTAACCGCAGACTGTGCATACTAGAATTGTTTGAAGGGGGGGGAAGGAATCAAAAGAATCTGCCAAGTAGAGGTATTAACAAACTCGGCATTACCACAAGCTATCAGTGTTTCAGACGGGGTGTGGGCAGTAGCCACACAGAAACATATCCGCCTGTCTAGGGTATGTGGGGGAGAGTCCACAAGGACATTAAGAATAAGGCCACCGTTATCCCTGGTGACGCTACCCATGGGATGTTCGGCGGTTGGGGTGTCCATCTCCTTGCCCCCCTATTACCAGATGGAAGAAAGATATGAAGAAAAAGATTCACTCATAGAGATGATTGGTAGAGGCTTAGTCAATTGTACAGAATTATGGGAGCCGATAGTGAAGAGATTCTCTAATGTCACCTTAAATAAGATGCCAGTATTAATGAAGCCAATAGAAAAGATCGATATGGATCACTTAAGGGATAAGTTAAGTGCGTTGGGAGACGAAGGTGTAGCTTGGGAAGACGATGAGCAGATCGCGATAAGTTGGTCAATAGTGATGGGTACATTCCTAGTTATAGCCATCGGGGGTGTAATAATATGGAAGATTAAGAGTAAGAGAAGATTGGCGAACGACAGTCTAGTGAGCATGCAGCAACTCGAGAGGGAGATGCCGAGCGGTGTTCCTTACTCAGACAGGACTGGCGAAGAAATTGCTGAAAGACCAATGGAGGTGGCTGGCGTGAGACCACCACGTGCGGCGGAAAAACCTCCCACGGCAGAGAGGAAAACATTGACCAAGAAGAACAAACCCTAGTGAACACATCTGCACCTACAAACACACGCACACATTACCTTGCATGTAGAACAAAAGAAAATGAAAAGAACATTTCATTGCATGTAGAACAGAAGAAAATGAAAAGAACATTACATTGCCTGTAGAACAAAAGAAAATGAAAAGAACATTTCATTGCATGTAGAACAAAAGAAAGTGAAAAGAACATTTCATTGCATGTAGAACAAAAGAAAATGGAAAGAACATTACCCTTGCATGTTAGAAAGTAGAATAGAATTGCATGAGACAAATGCATGGTGCATGTTAAATGATGTAATTGGGTTTAGGTGTCATTTACGGGTAAATGACAAATCGGTTAGGGGAGGATTGTGGCACCTTGCATTATTAGAAATATTCATAGAAATATGATTTAATTTTTTTTTTTTACTCGGTTTACTAAACAGGTTGTTGATTTTTTTTTAAACGGAAAATAATTGAGTTGAAAATAATTCACTAAGATTGTACTTAGACGATCCTAAGGGAAGAAGAGGAAAGAAGAGAAAAAGGAAAGAAGGGAAGATAGAAAGAAGGGAAAGAGAGGTCAAGAAATGCAAAAAAGCGGTCATTAACAAAAACACGTATCAGAAAGGTATTTAGGTCAACATCTTGGCCGATTTTCGAGAGACAATGAAAAGAAATATTATTTAGAAGGGAAAGTCATTTTGATAAGAATGTCGGTCGAAGCGCATGACCGACTTTTGCGTAGAAAGACTCATTATCAATTTGGAGTAAAGGGAAATTTTAGAACAATGAGAACGAAATCTTAATCTGGAGAAAGGGAAATTTTAGAACAATAGAAACGAAATTTTTTTTAATCGGAGAAAAAGTGTCTTTTGGGTTGAGGGGAGTGACCGGTGGAACTATATACAGATTCTGACCTATTAAGAATTGGAAACCCATGATAACAAAGTGGGGACATTTTCAATGTAGATAATTAAGATTTTCTGACTGTCGGGTCTGACAAAAACAAGAGGTGAAAAAACGATTGTCTCAGCTCACAGATGGCGCCAATATTCTTCCCTGAAGTCACATCTAATTAGCGGCGGGCTGTTTTGACAGAGCCCAGGTGAGAAAAAGCCAAGATTATCATTTTTCGTACGAAAAAAAAAAGGCCAAATTAGATTTTGTTTTTTTTTTAAACAAGAACGATGTAACCACGCCCGAAAATAGGAGAAAGGATGCTCGATCAATAACAATTGGTCGGAAACGGTCACGTGATCTGCGGAAAGGAAGAGAAAGAAGTGCTCGATCAGGAATCATTGGTCGAGAGCGGTCACCTGACATACGAGGGACCGGGAAAGATGGGTGTGCGCCTCCCCACCAAGGGCACACTGGAGGAAGTAGGGGTGAAAACAATAGCGATAATGAGAAGACAGAAATAAGGCAGCTATTGGAATTATTGAGAAAACCCTGACGCCGACAGACCCACCCCAGTTTGTAGCGGCGTCAATAAAAGCAGGACCCCAGTCGACAGAAATCAGTTGGAGTGGAGTTGCAGCTGGACCGCGGGCAGGGAAAGAGCCTGAACGCGGGCATCGGGCCTGATTCACTCGCCCCTTTGCGGGCAAAAGAATCCTCAGACAAGAAATCCTCCCAGCCCAAGTCGAAGACATGAGTTCAGCCCCCGGACGGCAGCGAGAAGAGATCACCTCGGACGACAGAGAGTTGCGGCTGAGTTGCGGCAAGAAATCCTTCCAGCCCAAGTCGAAGACAAGAGAACTTCCAGCCCAAGCAGACGAAGAAGAAGATTACTCGAAAGCCGCAGAGAAGTTGCAGCCAAGTCGAAGACAAGAGAAGTTGCAGCCAAGTCGAAGACAAGAGAACTTCCAGCCCAAGCAGACGAAGAAGAAGATTACTCGAAAGCCGCAGAGAAGTTGCAGCCAAGTCGAAGACAAGAGAAGTTGCAGCCAAGTCGAAGACAAGAGAAGTTCTATCTTAGTCGACGAAGAAGAAGAAATACAACTCAAGTCGAAGAGAAGAATCAACTGCGAATGATCGATAGAAATTAGCCCCAGTGTCGAACTAAACCACACTCCGACATACACAATTCTAAAGAGTAGGCAATTGGAAATCTTTAGGTTGTGTGATAGAAGCTTGTGCCATAGTCCACAGAGTGGGTCGGGAAATAAGAACAATTTTTCTTTATGTAACGGACATTAGATATAAAAGGTTGTCACCCTTTTTATCAGTAATTTTGTCTCGTGAGTTTTTTTTTTCTTTTACTTGTGTTTTGCCACCCCGTCGGACTCAACTTGTATCGGCCCCAATCCCTGCTGGTCCCGTCTGTCTAAGATCTAAACACAACGTGGGTAGACAGACCGGAGATCAGTACAGTTGCTTC
>CAHIKZ030002911.1:1912500-1917500 GCA_903632075.3 Acanthosepion pharaonis
TTTTTTTTACGAATTGGTCAAACCCAAATTCAAACAAAATCATTGTTTTCAATCGTTATGAGTCTATCGATTGAATAGAATTTTATTATAAACAATTGTCTTGTAAATGGAATTTTTAAAGCATTCTGAATGCAAAAATAAAGAAAAGAGCGTGCAAGACAATAAGAAACACTACCTGTTAAAAAAAAGTGAAGTTTTGCTGAAATCGGTTGAAAAATGTAGGAAATCCGATCCCAAATATAAAGGAACACCCACACACAAACAACCTGGGTTTTATAATAAGTATAACTCGATATGAGTTGTCCCCCTTTCATTCTGGCGACAGAATCGTGTTTTTCAATTGATTTCGTGCAAAAAACAATTGTGTTTTTCCAATTTTTGGCGCTGTCAGAACCACCGCAAGGTAATTTTACGCAGTCCTGTGAAGTTTTGTTGAAATCGGTTGAAAAATGTAGGAAATCCGATCCAATATATAAACGTACAGACACACACACACGCACACACAAAATCTGTGTTTTATAATAAGTAAGATTTTATAACTAAATTTTATAATATTTTAAGGATTCTAGATTATTTGCTTTTTATCTTAACGCTTCCAGTATTTACAGTGTTTGTTCACATTTTATGTAATATATATATATATATATATATATATATATATATATGTGTGTGTGTGTGTGTGTGTGTGTGTGTGTGTGTGTGTGTGTGTGTGTGTGTGTGTGTGTGTGTGTCTGTGTGAACAAGTTCTTAGTTCTTGAATCCACTTTTAATGTCTGGCCAAATAACCAACCATGAGAATTTGGGTGGCGTACAATTACTAATTTATCGGATCGAGAATGTTTCAGCACTGCCTCCCATGCACGTGTATATATTAAGAAAAAGACAAATGTCATGGTGTAATATACCTGAATATATTTGGTATTTTCCAAAATCTACCTGAGATCGGTTACCTTAGCATTTGTCCTATTAGGTTGAGTCATTCACAGTTCTTTTTTATTGATCAACTTTATTTTTCAAAAATAATGTAATTATATTTTATTCAATTATGTATTCATCATTATTTACATATTATTTATTGCCAGGAAGCTGTTCGATATCTATTCATTGAATGATTCATTTTCCACAGTTTGTCAACCATTTGCAGTTTATTTAAAACTATAAAATATTTTTAGATTGTAAGAATTTTTTTAGATAATAACGGTTTAGTGATACAAGTCTTAGTAATTAACTAATAGCTGGAGGAGGAGAGGTTGATATCTGCCTTTCCCAATGGTAGTTGCGCGTGAGCGAATATAATGAACCCAACTGGAACTCGGCTCTCCAATTAACAATTACGAACACCACCTGCACATCCAAACTTATTGATCACCTGGTATTCCCAAGTGGTCACCCATCTAGGCACTGACCAGGCTCGTCGATTCCTAACTTCAGTGATCGTACAACCACCGGTGTTTCAACGTGATGTGACCTTGTTGGTACATTTTCCGTAAATCTCAGAAGGTTTTGATGAAAAAGTTTTCGACGAAATCTTAAAACTGGTTATCATTAGGGAAAGTTTAATCTACTGTGTACGCTGCCGGCAAAAAACTAAGATGTATTAGTATTCTCTAAATTTATTTTTTAACTGCCTACCAAATTCGTCATGAATATTGGTTCCCAAAAACGGAAATTACTTATGACAGAAATACAATCTGCACAATATTCACAAAATTTAAAAAGATATATAAACTCTTCATTTCAATCTTTGTATATATCTTCTCTCTACTTCAAGAAATGAATAACAAGAATCAATCCTTAACCTCAGAGTTATTGACTAAACTTGAGTTATCAAAACAAGAACAGGTTTACTTCTTGCGAGAAAAATATTACTCGCATTCCTATTGGTCAAGTTCAGTTTTAATTCTGTGCTATATTTAACAATTTCCATCTAGTCAACTAAGTACACTGGAAGTAGCTATGCCTCAAGATAATTTCCATAGTCTTTAAGACGTGCGTGGATGGCAAATTAGGCACCGATCGAAGGTTTAAATTCAGATGATTACAAACGAAACGTTGATGCAAATGAACAGAAGTGAGCAGTAATTACAAGGTGACAATATGTCTAGCAATATCCAATTAAAGGTTTTTCGGGTGTTAAGTTATATCTGTGGATTCCTGGCACCAGTCAAGCGAGAATTCATTACAACACTTTTAATTTAAAGACGTACAGGTAATCAGATATTATATCCAGGTGTTCTTCAGGTGAAGTTTCAGCATGGGTTTGACATGTCGAGGTTTGAGCATTTAAAAATAGACTGGTACTAAAGTCTCAATAAAAAAAATCAATTGCAATATTATCACAACCCCCCCTCCACACACTTTCATCAACCGGATAAAAGCAGGTTATGAATATTGTAACATTTAAACTTTTCTGTAACTCTTATCTGTTTTAAAATGACTGTCAAAATTCATTTATTTTTTTAAATACATTCTGATCACCGAAGTTAAGCAACGTCGAGCCTGGTCTATACCTAGATGGGTAACATCTTGGGAATACCAGGTGCTGTAAGCCTGGATGTGCAGGTGTTGTAATGTCTAATCGTTCGAATGGTTAATCGGAAAGCCGAGTTCCAATTCCGGTTGAGTTCGTTATATTCATTTACAGGCAAATACTCTTGGGAAAGATATGAATTCACCTCTTCTCTCCCAGCTATGGGTTAATTAGTAAGACTTGTGTCACGAAACCATTATTATTTTCTAAAATAAAATAAAATTGTATACAAAATACTTAGATTTTGGCATTAAATAATCTGCAAATGGTTGGTATGCAGCTAAACAAAAGCAACAAACAGAATAAAATATATTTTACAAGCATTAACTGACTCGCTAATTAACTTCGTAAGTGGCGTAGTAAATAAAATTGGGATTATTAGTTATGCTTAGTAAATTGATGGCCGCAGAGTGCTCCATGGATGTGATCTTGTACCAAAGTAATATTAGTACTATTAATGTCAATAAAAAACAGATTTTATGAAGCCATAAGTGGCTGTCGTACAAGAGAAAGCTGTCTCAAGTAATAACTTGTTTTCCATAGGGGCTATAAAAATATCTGAACAAAATGTTACCTCCAAATAATCAATAGAGCAATATTTTCCAAACATGGAACTGCTTTTGGAAGAAAATATGGAAAAACATTCAACGTTTTATAAGCGGCAGAAATTCATAATTAAAAAAAAACAAGAAAAAGCAAAGTCACACTAGTCCAATGTCAGAAAAAAAAAACAGATGATTCCGAAATCTCAATCCAAAATTCCATTAACTATTACCAGATAACAAGGCACATGTTTTTCTAAACAAAAACACACTCAAACATGTGGGTGATGAACAAATAAAAGAAACAGACTGAATCGCCATTGCGTGAAAAAATATTTTATGTTACAATTGGGTCCTTTGTAATTCATATATATATATATATATATATATTTATAAGATATATCTTATGTAGTCAGCAAAATATTTAAATATCAGTAGTTGGTGTTATTTATAATCAGACCTTATTAATAGTGATTGTCTTTTTGAAATAGTTGCAGCATCAATTATTTCTCAGCTCTCGAGGCGAAAACAGATGACTGATAAACTTTATCGAACCTTATTTCTCTAGTGGTCCCTTGATTTAATCTGCCTCTCACTGTCTGTTTAGATATCCTTCTTAACAAGGTTCCCAGATTGCCTTAAATCATTGGTTCAACGCTAAGCTGATCGATCATATCTGTGTCAAATATTTTTATGTCACTTCAAATTATCGGCACATATATTCAGGCCTTGTATCTCTGTCTGGTCTCTGTGTCTCTCCTCTCTCTCTCTATCGTTACCTTCTAAATCAGGTGATCGCATGGTTTATTCATCGTTGATTAAGTCCATGTTTTATATATATATATATATATATATATATATATATATATATATATATATTACATAACAGGAATTTCAAGATTACATTAGGTTAATGATTATTTTCACCTTGTAAATTGAAATAAAATTTACAAGTATTTTCAAACCAGTCAATGGATAATAAATATTATTTTTCTTAAATTTAGCCAATGGATGATAAAATATTGCTTTTTCAATAATTTATCATCCATTAATCAGAGAAAATCCTTGTAAATTTTATTTCAATTCATGTGAAAATGATCATTAACCTAATGTAATCTTAATTCCTATTGTAATATGTTATTTTATTTGATTAATATTAAATGTCCATGCTGCAGTCTGCACCATTCAACATCAACTCTGATTGACACCCATATATATATATATATTTTTCAACTTCCAGCGTTTGTTTTATCGTTTCAACAAAGACGCACTGTTCTCTCTCTCAAACCTTTGAAAGTTCAACTCAAATTGCCAGCACACACACTAACTGTCCTTCTCAAATGATTTTTCTTCCAAGCCACGTCCCTGAGCCCAAATCCCTGCACCGACGCTTTCAAATTTTGTTTCAGTTCACATCCTGACTTCCATGACGTATCACTGGTTTTTATCTCCATTCCAGCCTTTATGGAGCAGCTGAGTGTTATTTCAACATTCTGGTAGTTTACATTCATTGAACTATCGTCAAATCTGACAGTGTTTCAGCCTGCCCTGATTTTTCCTCTGAAAGTCATCAACAAAATGTCACTTCTACTCGTAGAACTACCACTGCCCTCCCGCTCCTCATATAGCCTAATAAACTTTGTTTTTCTGTTATTTTTTCCTGTAAGCCTGTTCACATCCATTTCACAAGCCCACTAACGTTATACATTACTTTCTCTGTCCTCTTGTCCTGTGAGCACAGATTTCAAAGATTCTTCATCACGTACCAGTTCACAACGTCTTCTTCCTTTATGTCAAGCATGCCAGTTTGCCTTTGTTTCTGGCTCATTTAAACCTCGTCGTTGTTCACATAGCCCACCCACGGCATCCTCAGTATTCTTCTGAGAACGAAATTTCGGTGATTTGAGGATTCATTCACAAATAACTGA
>CAHIKZ030002911.1:1920000-1942737 GCA_903632075.3 Acanthosepion pharaonis
TGAGAAACCTTACTTTTTTATTCATGATAAATTAATGCCAACCTGTTCCTCACACAAAAAGCAATCTTATGTTATATATGAATTCACATAAAAAAGAAAACAAAACAAAAGAACAATCAAACTCCACACTGAAAGTAATAGAAAATTTGTCATCTGAAGAAGCTATTCATATACATTGCTCTCAGGAATGAATACAAAATTTCAGGAACAAATTATACTACATCGAAAAATTTGAACATACACAGATTTTACTTTAATCAACTGACAATTTCTAACCAGAAAAAGAAATTGGATACAGGTAGCATTTCTTCACATAAACATACATATATACGTATAACCTATCTATATGCAAATATGAAATAAAATTTTGTATACACACAGGTTCATTAATAAGTTGATAAACTAATGATGCAAAAAACAAAAATAAAAAACAAATCTTTTATTTTGCACAATATTTATTTTTTAACCATGCATAAAAAATACAATTAAGTGGCAAATATTAACAAATTATATCAAACATTATACATTGAAAATTAAAGATCAAAATCAAGTAATAACCAAATTCAGACTATGAACTTATTGATATCACTTTGCAGTATAAGAGTAAAAAATATGCATATACAGATGAAGCTGCTAATGCCAATTGAGATCACTTTGGGAAATGGTCTTTAAGATAATAACCTGATTATAACAAAGTAAAGGATATAAAGTAGAACAATTTACATTCATTGTTAGAATTAACTTTCCATGATAAAAAAAGGACTCAGAACTTTGATTATCATCAGTGGATAAATTTTAATTCATTTAAAGTAAAATTTTGGTACCAAATGATTTTTGATAAATGATAAAATTAAGTAAAAGGGTATAAAAATTCAACAATTTGCATTCATTATTATAAACAACTTGACATAAATAATTGACATAAAATAGCAGCACTATTTGTGAATTAGTGAAAGTACCCTTTATGAAAGGGTCAAGGTGAGTAATTTCGATGGGTGGATTTTGTGGTTATCTTCCCTGAATTTATGAGTAACACTTTGGAAATCTGAAATTTCACATTCATCAGTTTCATTGAATTGATGCATTTTCAATTATTTGTAATAAAAAAAATAATTTCTCACAAATAGTTGATAACATGTCTGCTGTATGATTTTTAGGCACAATGAATATTTGCAGGTTGAGTGGAATGCTGTCAAATAAGGTCAAACAACTCAAATGATTTATGTTGGCATCTTCAGGTGATTTTATTTTCCCCTATATATTCTGCTTTTCATGTTAAAATCTTTCACTATGATTTTTGGTAAACTTGAAAAGAGTATGGGCAGTCTCAGACTGTTCAAATTTTGAAAAAAAAAGTTTGCTTTCATGATATGGTACATTATCAAAATTAAAACACAAAGGAGGAAAGTAACCCATCCAAAATATGCTTCTTTGTCATCAGTATTTGATTAATAAATAAGAAAATGTTATGATAAAATAAAATAGAAAATTCGTTTGCTATTTTCCTTTAGCATTAAGCTATTTTTAACAAAATTAGACAAACAGTGATAAAATCAATTAGGGTATCAGTTTTCTATTGTCTTTTTGTGCTACACTGATCCTTATATTAGATATATTTCTACAAGCCAATAAGTAACAAAAATAAAAATTTATAAATAATATTCAATTAACAAACAAGAAGATATTGTTGATTTTAATATGAACTATTTATATAAACTATGATATCATGAGTAGGATTTATTAAACAAATTATCAAAACATTCATACTTTCTACTGTGATTGCCTTCAGGATATACTTGTGTCACTTGTATAAACCCAACTGGAATTTCCTTCAGGACTTTTTCATGCCTCTAGTGAATGGGAATTAGTCTAACCTCACCATTCTACCATCTTGGAAGAATCAATCTTGTTTAGGCAGTCAATCTTTGGCAGAAGCTTCTACAGACTTTCCCAACTAAGACAGCTGAAAACCTTAATGTGATCCACAAACCTATGTAACAATCACAATTTTACTTCCTACACTTCTAACATGCCTGGCTAAGAACATGATGTCAGTGGTTCCTCTGGTGGATCAGAAATCATACTGACTTTCAACATAGAGGCATCTATTATGAAGAAATTGATCCTTAGAAGAATTTTGTTAGTAGAAAGCAAGGTGAAGCCTCAGTGATTTTTGCTTTTCCACCTGCTCCTCTCATTTTTTTTTAAGGAAATGAACATGCTAAATCTGCAATTCTATAGCTTCTCTCAGTCTAGATCAAATAGTAGCCATCTTTTCTCATATACACTGCCTGGATTTTCTCAGAGAATGTTCATGTCATTCATATCAGTGGTTGCTTGTCGTTCCATCATTCTGTTCACCCACCATTGGTCTCTCATACCTTTCAACATGCTTTGTGCTTGTTCCTTGATCCAGCTGTAACAGTTGTAACTCTCCACCCCCACCACCATCCAGTAAATTCTATACCAAATCCAACATGTTGCTTTCATTTGCAATCTGATTGTGAGAATAGTTTTAAGGATTTAGTCCCACGCAGTTTTCTTCCTAATTTTATCAACAATTTCAATTTCACAGTTCTATTTAGAGCTGTAATGCTATGGTTATTTATTAATTTATATTAAATTTTTCAATATTTTTGAATGTGAATAAATAATATTTAAATTACTTTTGACCTATTTTGAGTTTACTATGAAAATGCATTGCTAATGATCCATGATAAAAAATGAACTGCAGGTCAAAATTTATAATGAAAAGGCAATGCAGATGATTTACTATGAAAATTGATTATGTCAGAATATATTATGCAAGTCAATACTTTCATAATAAAGCTGAGATGAACTAATTGAAATTATTAAATTTCTATGATATATTTATATAAACAATATACAAAACTAAGTGCAATACAAATTTTTATTTATAGATATATACAGTGGGCTATGATAAGTTTTAGCCACCCTAGATTACAACAATTTTGGTTTGTTTAATAACGTCTTTTTTTCAGACAATATCGTGTTAGTATCAAACTACTCTCATCTATGAATAATAGTTGACTTATATCTTGCCATGAAAGTTTGTGGAAGTAAGGAAATTAGTAAAAGGGTAAATAGGATGGTATCAGTGTGGCAATTTTAATAGAGAAATTGCTTTCCAGGTTAATCATCAAACGGTTAATAATATTATGAAGAAATTTAATGAAGAAAGTCATTGTCATGTGGGACAATGTTCAGAAAGACCAAGCATTGTGTCTGAGCGAACAAAAGGGCACTGAATAGGGGAAGTCATCAGAAACCGTCATCAGACACAAAGATGTGGGAGAAAGACACTGAAAGAGCTAGGCTATCAAAGAAGAGTTGCAAAAGAAGCCCTTGATTTCAGAGGTTAAACAGGAACCTTTTTATGAACTGGGTGAGAGAATTTGAGAGCAAAGATTATCAATTTTGGCAGTCTGTAATTTGGGCAGATGAAAGTAAATTCTGCCAATATTCTAATTTAAGATTAGTTTATGTTTGGAGAAATCAGAATGAGACTTGGAACACTGAATGTCTACAGGTGACTGTGAAACATGGAGGGATTGGAGTAATGGTGTGGGTACTGTCTGGTTTGAGGGAAATCTGAGCTGATTCTTGTTGACAAACAGATGAATGGTCCAAAAATACTGTCAAATATTAGAGAAAGGACTACTCCCACTATTTGAAACCAATCAGATTGACAAGAATGTCTGCGCTTCCAGGATGGCAGCCTTCAGAGAGTCAATCATACAGGAAGGTGGCTTGTTGGTTCGCAATGATCACGCCTAAGAAATAGCCGCGGTTGTAGCCAGGAGGAGGGCGTTCATAACCAGCGACCAAGGTGTTGAGAACATTGTTGAAAGGGGTTCGATGCCTGCCGTTCCTGGCTTTGTGCGGTCGAGCCGCTGGAAGACGTAGCGTCCGGGTGGCGATCTTGTCCATTTAGGGCTTCACCACGCTCCTGTAGCACTTCTTGGTAGATTCAGCGTTGAATCTCAGGCCCTTTGAAAGACGAACGGAGGCATGACGTACTCTCGCCGCATTACGCGCTAAAACGACCCAGGCGTGGCTGCTCAACAATGTTCTCACCACTGGTCGCCGGACTTATGGCCGCCTTCCTCACTTGACTGCAACCCTTGACTATTTCTTTCCGGGGCGTGACTGGAGGCCAAGACCAACAAGCACGCCCAATAACACGCCGCTATGGACATGGTCACCAACGCGTGTGACTCATTTCGCGTCCGCCTTGAGATGGCTGTCGTTGCTGGCGGCTGTTACATTGAAAATAATGTAGTATGTAAATTAACTGCTGCTAACAACAGTCGGGTCTCGCATATACAACTTTTGTTTTTATTGTCGGCTTTGCTTTTCTTTGTGTCAAGTGTCGGATTCTGCTGCAACACCCTGTGTTGCAAATATTGTTTGTTTATGCTGAATAGGGATTACGTAATTAAATTCCGAAATCGACGCAGTTCATTCTCTTGGTTAAAACTTTTCGGGGTTACTGTATGACATATATTGCAGATTAAATAACTTATACTCACTTGAGAAATTAGGTATTGGTTTTAATTCTTGTGGTTGCGAATTGAATATCTGTTTTGATATCGTCTCATTTTGACGGTCAAAGAATAGATCAACTGAAAGTGTCCTCAAACATAGATCAGTAAAATGACGTCACTAAATAACTAAATTGACAGGTAAGGAAATTAACAGTCTGGTCTTTCGTAGACCACGGTCATGTTGCTAGAAATTGTCAAGGCCCTCGACATTGGTCCTAATGTTTCTGTTTTACTGTCTTTGTAGCCGAGTTTATGATCGTCTCTCATAGACAGATTCTAAATATTCTGAAAGAGCGTGAGGCAAACGGTTAATTGCTTCACTTACCGCGTCAACAAATGATGTAAATAATTTAGAAATAAATAAAAAGAAAGAACGAATTTATGGGTAATCCATCTGTTTTATTAAGTTGAAATCTTGGCCAGCACGATTTTTGAAATGTCAAACGTTGAGTCATTGTATCAACTTATCAACTCTACATACTTTTTTCTAGCTTTTCCTCACTTTCTCTTTCTCTCAATATATATATATATACTAATAGTACACTTGGTTAGTAAAAACGCTTGATAGCATAATCTCAGTAACTATACCAAAACAAATTGGTACCCTGAAAAAATTAAAAAAAAAGAATAAAGAACTTGAAACATCGGAAGAAGGCGAACAAATCGGTCAGTATTTAAGTTTTTAGTCCAAAGAAAAATCCCAAGCGACTAACAAACCTAAAACATAGAGTGCTCATTGGCAGAGTGGAATAAATAAAATAAATCCTAAGAGCCAGAACAATATCAATATCGTGTCATTGCTCATCTATTTTAAGTATTATAGCCCATGGAATTGTTGACAAGTTTGTGCCATTTTATTTAATAATTAATTATATTTATTATGTTTTCACACAATATATCATTTTATATTGATGAGTTGTTTTGTATATATATATATATATATATATATATATATATATATATATATATATATATATATATATATATATACGTCTTTCCTATCGTGAACGTTAAATGAGGGTTAGCAGTGGATGATGTCTGCCTAATCCTTTTATATAGTAGAGGCTATTGTGGAGAAAAATCAGGAAAGGAAAAACGTATTTCATTTGTGCTATCTAAGTGCAATACTAGCTCAGCTCAAGGTGGTATATGACAAAGCCAACGACAGATGTACTTGGTTGAAGCAGGATTTGATGGCGTCTCTGTTTCAGAGCTTGACGAAGATGATCACAATGCTTCAGTGGACATGGGGATGATTCCTATCCATTATATAGTAGAAAAATTTTTATCCCTTTGAATTAAATGAAATTTAAATTTGAACAATGAATGGCCTAATCCAAAATATAGAAGGAGAAAGCCAGAAGATGGAGGCAATACTTGGGAAGATCATTGAGTAATATTGAAATGCATCATTTCCTCCTGAAATTATAAATAATGATTAAATCAATAATCATTTTAACAAAATGTGCATACAGCAAGATGCGTAATTCAATAAGTAATATATATATATATATATATATATATATATATATATATATATTTATAAAACTAGGTAATCCGTATGTGGTAGACCCAAAGGAGGATGATAATCCGAGAGCTCAATGTAAATTCAGAGCAAATATGTTTGAATAAAAAACAGACCACTTTAAGGTTCCATAATATTTCACCACGTTTCAAAGGGCTCTGGACTTCATCAGATTCTTATCTAAAGGTTGAAAGAAATGAAAAAGAAATTTAACATTTTGACGGGCCGTATTAAGCATATGTAAATTAACGAAGTGAGGAAGTATAGGAGAGAAGGCAAGGAGGGGAAGTGAGAGAAGACATGAGTGAGTTAGATGTACCATTTCAATTTTTTTATCCCTAACTCCCACTTAGTGTGGGCTAGACAAACGCTTCACTTGGACTTATGTTATCTTTAGATATGATGTAAGAGGAAAGCTGGGACATAAAAGGAAGACGACAACAATAAAACAATTCTGATGAGAGAAGTTTTCACTAATTTCAATGCTGTTATTTCTAGCCTTAAAGGGTATCTTTGGGGGTTAAAGTTTTATTATAAATCTAAATGTCTACAAAATTCACAAAGAACTTAATTTGATGTTTGTTGGAGTTTTGGGTATATTTTCTATGAAATAGTCGATTGGAAAAAATTCATAGAAAGTACATTGAAAGAGAGTAATTCATTCTATATCTAGTAATCTTTTATTTTCCTAAACTTTTTGTTGTTGATTATTGTTGACATCTATTCGTTTGAATTTTGTTCATAAATTAAACTCGTGGACTGTTTTTAAATTACATAATTATCAGAGGTTATTCCAATTTAAATAACCTAATCAATGTTAATGATTCTTAAAGGGTAATATATTTCAATTTAAACTAAATTATCAGTTTAAATTTACTCGTATTATTTAGACTCAGTTGAGAGAAGGTTTCATTCAAATTCTTAGACTTGTTATTTCGGTATTATTATATATATATATATATATATGTGTGTGTGTGTGTGTGTGTATTCATATATATATATATGTGTGTGTGTGTATATATATGTGTGTGTGTGTGTATATATATATGTGTGTGTGTGTGTATATATATATATGTGTGTATATATATATATATATATCCCATTCTTACCATATTTTCATTCATCTTATATTTAAGCAGCTAATTTCATCAACGACCTTACAAGGATCCATTATAAACTATGTTGATGCCAAATATTTTCTCTCTTGTCTTAACGTAGTAGTAAGTCTGAGATTTAAGAAGAATCAAATTTGTCACTAATTCAAAAAATTGCCTACAATCTGTTGTTATCTTGGGCAAGAAATGCTTTGTTATCTTAACTTCAAAAACAAACTGCTCTCTTTTAATCGTCTTAAAGAACTTCTTTTGTTTTATGTTAATAAATAAGGCTATTGATGCTAACTCGAAGAGAGGGTCATTAAATTCCTCTTCTGAGCTGCTAATATTTTGCTGACCGGAAGTAGAAATAATAAGTTGAATGAATTCACAATCTACTGCTACAAAGATAACACCAGAATCCATCTTGCACATTTTATAAGTCTACCATTCGCCCTAGCATTGAATATTGTTATCATTAAATTGATGTGGCATCCTGCTTTGTATTTAGAATTTTGGACAAAATTAAAAGAAGAATCTTCAATAAGCTTCCGTTCTAGCCTCAAGTGTAAGTATATAAAACTGATCTACCCACAAGCATATAAGTATAAAAGTAAATGCGGCTCTGTTGGACACAGGCCAAGTGTGAAATAAGCAGTGATGATTAAAACTGTGCCACGGACGTAATGGTCAGCCTGATTTGTTCTTTGACTGTATTGTTGCTAAAAGAGTATATTATTTCGCCAACTTCGTCAATGTTTGTTCGCAATGTGTTTGTCAGACCTGTCCTCTCATTCAGAGTTATATCATTTTTTTAAATGACATAAAAGCCAGAAATTGGAGGGTCATAGCCTTCAAGCAATTTCCAATCGTTAGATCAAAACAGGTTCTTGCTGTCATGTGTGAGCCGTAACTGCCTAATATTTACTTTCTAGTTGTGGTAGCGTCTAACGCCTTACGCAGCCTTGTGGGAGATAAATAAGAACCCACCCTTGCTGCTCTTTTCCTATTAAACGGCCGTTGCGCGACTACGCCTATATCACGTTGAAACATCGGTTCCTGTATGAGCACCGAAATTAAGAAGTTTTGAGCTTGGTCAGTACTCTAGATGGGTGACCGATTGGGAATACCAGTGATGCCAGCTTGATGTAAGTGGGTGGTATAATGCATGATGGGTTTCACTATTGTTTCTCGAGAGCTGACTTTCAATTCTAGTTGGTTTTGTAATATTCACTTACGATTAAATACCCTTTGGAAAGTTGTAGGTAAGTCCAATTTCTCTTCCCCAGGTATGGGGTTAATTAGTAAGATTTGTATCACCAAAGCATTGCCATTCTAATACTGTCCTTCCAAACTTTTTACGATTTAGAAATATTTTCTGGTTTTTTAAATAAATCGCAAAGGATTGATAAGACGTAAAACGAATCAAGCAACGTTGCAAGCCTTTGATACTTTATCGCTATTTCCATGGCAAATGTTCGGACGTGTCTCCACTTTTTCCACATTTCCATCAATTTAAACCTTTTACTACGTACTGCTTCTAAGGAGCAAATCTCCCCATTTACCCTGTATACCAAAATAATAAAAAAACAATCCACCTAGCTTTTCTCAATAACTATTACTTTGTGAAACAGATCACATTGAGTGCTTCCGAAATACAGAATCTTACTCACTTTAAGTCATGAGTCAGTCATTATCTGTCTTCCATCCACTATTTTCAACCTTTACAGCTAAGTTGCGTCCATATCAAAACAGACTCCGTATTCTAAATTGTGTTTGAAGTTCATTCAAACACTTTTCAATCCCGCTGATTTGTGCGACAGACTCCCATGTGGTTGCTTCCACGAACGAAACAATTTTAACCTCTTCAAGTCAACCGTCAATCGTTTTCTACACCCAGATTGGCATAATTTTCGGCTTACTACCAACATCTGCTCACATACCCTCATTAGGGGTAACCTCATATTTTGGAGGACTTAAAGTTTTGAATTGGATGAAAAATGTGTACAAAATACTCTGAGTAACGTTGGTTTCGTCTCTCTCACTGCCATCCATTTACACAGGCTTCACAGGTAGGCCTTTCTCGTTGTTTTCCGGCATTCTTTTCTCCAATATCTCCCTGTGAGGATCAAATTCCTCTGAGTCGACTTCCCTCGTTGTGTTCCAAAAATGTTAACTGTCTCTCTTTCTGTTATAAGACAACATTATTTTGGACTCACCAACGAGGGTGGGCTGAAAGATTTCATAGGCTGACTAAAGAGCATGCCAGAGTTTGCGAAATCTTGCATGCATTCATTTTTAATTCTTACTAATAACTGCATTGTTTTTCCAGAAAGTATTGTGGGGTGAAAAATACAGGCTGACTCCAGAAGGAATGATGCTGGTCCCAGGAAATCTTGCATGCATTAGTTTCAATTTTCTTATCAATAACCGTACTAGTTTTCTCAGTACGTTTTGTGGGCTGAAAAAACTATAGGCTCTCTAAGAAGGAGAGTGATGCTAGAATTGCATCTCAAGGCTATTAATGTCATTCTTTATTAGTAACTGCATTGTTTTTTTCCAGGAAACTGACATCTGACTGTTCCAAAAAGACAGCATCCTGTTGGTCAAAAAATCATCAACAGGATATTGACGTTAATCATCACTGTGATGATGCTGGTTCTCAGCCAAATCTTTTTCAATGTTGGGAAACAGATAATAATAAATCAGGAGAATAGGGAGAGTGATCAACCAGTTGAAAGCTGCGGACACGCATAGCAACCATTGACACCAAAGACGTGTGATGGTGCAATCTCTTAATGAAGCATAACGCCTTCCTCAGTTTTCCTAGGTGTTTGGTCTTGATAGCCTTTCGTATCTGCCTGAGCTAGTTCGCACAGTAATCTCCATTAATTCGTGGCCTTTTGAAGATAGTCAATGAAGACAGCTATTTGCATCCCCTAAAATTGAGGCCATTACCTTCAAGCAGATGAAAACGGCGTTACTCTCTTTGGAGCAGGTGAGGAGAAATGTTTCCACTGTATCAATAAATCTCTTTATCTCTGGATCAAAGTGATGAATCCCACAATCATGACGGGTTAGGAAAAAAGAAATCAACTGAACTTGCTCTCAAATAATATCCGATTTTCCTAAGACATGATCAGCTCATGACTTTTTGATCAGGTGCCGATATGTAAGGCCCATTGAGTAAAAAACATCTGTCACGCTCTACATTGTGCAGAACAACTCAACTTTCTCTCAGGATATGCTAGTAGCGAGATGGATATTATTGAAGGCCACGGATATATTTCTTTTTATGAGGAAGTTCAATGTGCATTTCAAAAGATTTAGAGTCAAATGGCCTGTCATCCGTCACCATGAGATGAACAAGATCAATATTTTCCTCAGTCGTGGTAGTCGCAGACATCGAGATCGAGATTCAACACAGTCGTTTTTCTCTCACCTCCTAAATTAATTGCCCATTTTTACTCACATGTTGGTGAGTCATCGCCTAATGTCATATGAATGTCCGTCGGAGCTAGCGTTTTTTCTGCAGTTACTTGATAACATAACGATGTCAAATTTTTCCATTTTTAAGAGTATGCTGCTAATATATACATTTGAAGTCTTTGAATAATCAGATGTCAGTTTACCTAAAATAAACAAAGGTTATTAATAAGAAGATTTGAAGCTAATGAATACAAGATTTCACAGTTTCTAGTATTATTCCTTCATAGTCAGCCTACAAACTTTTCTAGCCCACAACCGTACCTGGAAAGAAACAATGCACTTAATAAGAAGAGTTGAAATTAATGAATGTAAGATTTCACATTCTAGCATTACCCTTCATAGCCTACAAACTTTTCAGCCCACAACATACATCCGGAAAGAAACAATGGTTATTAATAAGAAGAATCAAATTTTAATGCATGCAAAATTTCACAGCACTAGCAATACCCTTCATTGTCAGCCCATGTATTTTTCAGCCCACAATACTTTCTTTTCTTCTATTTCTTTTCTTCTTCTACTTCTTTTTGTTGTTCTTTCACCGTCTGTATGACGACTATGGATCACTGCAGACATACTTATTCTAAGGACACTTAAATCTGTACTGTACACGCACGGGAAGCATGATTGCAAAAAATATATTACCTTATCTCACATTTAAATTGACCTGGATTGAACAAAATAAAGACAAATACAGAAAACCACCGATCGAAGCAATGGTTCACTGCACAATGTATCACATGATTTTAAGATAATATGAAAAGAAATAATCACAAACGCCATCTAAAAACTAAATATACATTTACTAAAGCTACGTTTTTCTTTGTCCTTAGTTTGTCTTTCTTTATAGCAGTGGGGAAATAAATATTCTATTATTACGAAAATTGTATTTTTGAGAATGTAAAGCCTTTAATCAAAGTTAAATTTTGATACATTTGTGTAAGACATTTTATTGCAAGAATGTTTAATTAATTTCTTATTCTAACAGAAAGAAATTTATTATTATTTTATTAGTATGTGTCTTATACATAAATGTGCAGAGATTGTTTCTATTTAAGGCTTTTACATTTATAAAAATACAATTACAAGAACTCCCCGACTATCAAAAGAAGGGTTTTTTCTGTTGATACCGCTATTATTTTAACTACCTTACTCCTCACAATGTTTACTGTTTTAAAAATCGATGATTAGAATCGTATAAAACCTGAACATATTTTAACAGCACTTCTCAGAATTATAGGTTTCATTGTATAATAGGATGTGAATTTAAGAACATATGCAATCTATCTCAGATATGTTACGCTAACTTGCCTACACGCAGATGTTGTAAATCAAGATTTTACTGAACTACATGGAGGTATCGTCTAAATTTTGGCATCCTATTTTAAAAAGCGTAATTAAGGTTGATGAGAATACCATGACAGAACATGTGGGCAACGACGAAGTTTTGAAAATGCAACCAAAAGACAGTTAAACTTAACATCAGAAAGTGAAACTTGAAACTTTCTAGGCATATAAATATAAAAGAGGGTTTAAATTTGACACCACAGGACAGAAACAGCGCATAATTAGTTGTGTAAAATGGTTGGTAGAACAGGAATAAGAGACAGTGTTATCTGTTTTAATTTTTAAATATAACTTTGAATCATAACTGCAACTATTCCACTCCAAAATTCTTGATGAAGCAAACAAATAGCAAAAACATGTCAAATTTATAAAGATTTCCTACGTGATATTTGTTTCAATCACACACAAAACATACACATATATATGTGTGTGTGTTATTAAATGGACTGTCAGACAATTATTTTAATATATTTTCTGTTTATACATTATTCAAACTTTTTATTAAGGGCTAGAAAGATGAAACAGTAGAGATAGAAACATGGCTTATAGAATAATAATAATAGTTATACGAGTTGAAATAAAGTTATATATATATATATATATATATATATATATATATATATATATATATATATATTATTCCAGACCATTTTCCAACTAATTCAAGATGAGATATGCCTCTCTAACCTTCTAACTTTCTGTCCTGGTGCCTCAGGTTTCACGTGCGATTTTATTTTCGTTCTTTTTTCTGCACTTTGACTGTCATAGGTGGAATCCCTTCATGCTAAACGTTTTATAAACTGAGTTCAATCTTTCTAATTGATCTCTTTATCTCTGAAGAAATGCTGATCCATCTGTTGTTGTGACCTCTTAACCATTTTTCCTCTCTACTGTTCCCTTTTTTAAACGTATTCAGCGTTTTCTTTGATGTCTGGCTGAATGCACAACAGATAAATATATTGAATTAATACTGGAAGTTCTAACAGATTTTTCCTCTCACCATTGGTCAGTTTAAGACAGTGAATATACAAAACGATATTAATATGTTCTCTTCTAGTTGAATAACTCAAAGGGTTTTTCAATGATCATATAAATGGTATCAAGATGGCTAAATGTCAATATATATATATATATATATATATATATATATATATATACTTGCAATATATTTGACTTGGATGGCAAAAATATGCAAAAATGAAAACATTTTAGTAATCAGTGTTTGTTGTCAAACCAATTCAAGATATAAAAAGATCTCAAAGCAGCCTAAAATAAACCAATGTTCTGTGGGCTCCAGATGACTAGGATCAAAGGTGGGGGAATAGCCACTGAGGCCGCACCCTTCATTGCACCAGAAGGAGGGATCATGTTTCTACCTGAGGCCAAGTAAATTACGGTTGCGGGGCCTGAGGGGGAATCTTTGTCCCTGCCCCTGGGTGTAGCCGCGCTCGGGTCCCCACATTAAACCGACCTTGTGTCACATCTCGTTCTAGTGCGGGGGAACGAGAGTAAATACCACGACAGCATCAAAGGGCTTTGTCTTCAAGGCAGAATACAGCAGCTTCTTTTTGGCTGGATGGGTCCAATTTTATTTGTGGCATATAAGAATCCTCCATCCACCCAGAGAATTTTCGTTCCACAGAAGAATTGAGGATACCGTGGAGGAACATGTGAGCAACGACGAGGTTTAGAGTACTGAAACAAAAGGCAACCAATACTTGACATAAGGAAGAGACGTTTGTGGTTTCAAGTACGATGAGAAAGGAATGCTTTGGAAAATCTGATACCACAGGACAAGAGGGACAGAGGAAAATAATGTATAAATATCTTAGTGGGCTTGTGTAAATGGGATGGCTGAACAGGCCTAAGGAAAATAATAGAAAACAAAGTTTATTAAGAGCTATAAGGATGTGGAAGATGAGGGCAGTGGTAATTCTACGGGGGGCAGAAGCACCCTACTCCTCGAATTTTGATTGACCCTTCGGTTGACCCCAACTTTCTAAGTTTTATAGAGGAAAAATCAGGGCATAACCACTGTTCTGGTAGTTGGACGATAGTTTCAATGAATAGCTGAGTTTAGAACTACCAAGTGTCTCCAAGAAATAGCACCTGGCAACCTTTCCATAAAAGAATGCTATGATCTGAATTGGAATAAAAATAGTGATGACATGTAAGTTGAATACATCATAAAATTCAGGATGTGGGATTTAGTAAAACAATTCAAATGTCTGCTGTATGGATCAGTAAAGAATTTAGATAAGAGATTGAATTTAGAATAGATCATGAATAAGGTAGTTTCGCTCAACACCACCAATTGTTACAAACGAAAAACATCAACCTGGAAACTGAGTTTAATCAAGATTTTCCTATGGATGCCATGTGCATGGAGTCAAACCTGTTGAGAAATGGTCTTTAAGCGTCAGTTGCATAGAACCGCTTTTGCAAGATCAAGGGTTAAAATGATTTTCAGTGATTTAGGTGTTAGGCTCTGCTAGGGACTATCCTCCTTGATCCTCGTGGACTGACGCTACAGAATCACAAAGAACTGAAACCAAATAACAGCAACATCACCAAGGACAGTGGCGATTCTACGGGGGGAAGAAGATACAATTCCCTCCTCCACTGAATTTTGGCTGGCCCCTCAATTGGCCTCCCCCACAGTTTCTAAGTTTTGTAGAGAAAACCAGACAGACAAAATTACACTGTTCTGCTAAATTACGTTTTATTAACTCCTTTGATTTGTTTTGTGTTAACCTCTTGTGGTCCAAATAGATTGGAGAGGGAAAGAGGATGCGAAAATAGATTATTAGAACCATAATTAATATGAATGAAAAGTTATTCATTAATTAGTGAAGCATCATACTAAACTCATTCCTGTTGTATACGAGCAGTGGTGTAGTATGAAATAAAGACGCTGCTTGAATTTGCCCTCCGAAGAAAAATCAGCCCCAAGTGGCACTCCCCACTTTCTAGAACTGCCACTCGATGGAGGTCGCGAAACGTCCTGAGGTATATCTTGAAGTAACGGCTTAATAAAGGTTTGAACTCAAAATATTGGGTTGATTTGCCGAATTGCATATGAATTGCCTATCGCGATCCCGCGTATAGTGAGTTCACAGGTACTTTTATTATTTTCTCGTTAGCTATAAAGAAATAAACTCGAAAAATTTTCGAAGGTATAAAAATCGTAAACACTGCTGATAGACATCTATTTCTACTTCTTCTATGTGACCTGTCACCATAGGATGTCGGCGATCAAGGCTCACAATTTCCTAGTTTTGTATCGTTCAGAAATGTTTTTTCTATACTTTCCGCCTTCCATCCGTTTACGCAAGTTAGTTAGCTTAATGGCTGTTGACATACTTTGACTTGTTCTTTTGTGTGTCATATTTCCAAGTTTTACTTTTCATTATAGCCTCCAGAAATTTCAATTGCTCTTTTCATCTCTAAATCTTATTTATATATGTCTGTTTAGGTGTAGACGACCGCTATCCTCTACATCTTCCTGTCCCTTTTGTAGCTCTTAATAAGTTTTCTTTGTTGGTGTCTCCCAACCCTTGCCTTTACCATCTATTTACTCAAGCCCACTGGCATACTCACGCACCGCTTCTCTTTTCCTTTTCCTCAATCTGCCTTGTGAGTATCAAATGCAAGCCTCATTCTTATTACTGTCAGAAGGTATCAATCATTCTTTTCTGATGTTCATATTTATTCATATGCAGACGGTTTACTGTCAGGAGAGATCTTTGATTATTCAAATTTCTTTCCCTAATATGTCAAGGTTGCTGAACATCTCTAACATACCTTTGTGTCCTACTTTGTTGAACACCTTTGCATAGTTTCTATAACACTGGTGCACCTTCTTCTGCATTCGTATTGCTCTTTCTGATAGCATATTCCGAGCATGAATATCGCATTCCTTGTTCGGACGTCTTTAACGAACCCACACTGTTCTGGTCGTATCTCTGGCCTGATTCTGTTGTGCGCTCAATCCATCAGAATATAGATGATGAGTTTTGTTATGTGGCTCATTAGACTGATTGTTTGGTGGAGTTCACATTCGTTTGCCCCTGGTTTCTTAGGCAGTCTTATGAAAATAGATCTGATTACGTCTTCTAGTATATCACTACTGTAGATTTAATTTATTATTTCTATATTCTTGTCTATGCTGAAATCATCTAAGTCTGCCAGCATCTTGATTGCAATTCCGTCTGACCCGGCCACTTTGTTTCTGTTCAATTTGACTAGTGTAGATTCCACTTTGTTTTTTAGTATTTCTGGCCAGTCGGTATTTCGGTCTGTTGTGTGTGTTGGGTGGGGGGATAACTAAATAGAGTCCTTGATTTAAAATCCTTGAATACCAAATGCTTCTAATACAAATTCTGGGAGCAGTGTAAAAACACATTTTTTTGAGGTGCAAGCTGCACATTTCACGTATTGTTTATATGATTGTGAGAAACACATGTGAAAAATTTGAGGCCATTTCATACCCACTTTCCCTGTCGCATCATGATCAACATTTTGCCAAATTTTACAGAACACCAAAAAATAAGTGCCATTTATTTTTTGCCAAGATAAAATTAAATTGTTTAATTTAATTTAATTAATCTAATTGTTTAATTTAATTCCAATATTATTTAAGGGGACATCATATTAAAATATTACAAGTTAATATTGAAATCTTTTTTGTGTGGAACAAGGAATTCATTTTCCTAGACAAGAAACTTTTCCTAATATATCCATCTCACTCTTTGTATCCCATCGCTTCAGTGCAAGCTCCTGTCATTACTTTCATCCCTCTTTCGAGGGCCTGGGCATTTTTATTCTTCTTTTGCCAACTTGGGAACTACTAATGGTGTCTCAAGAATGTCATAGAGAAACAATGTAAGGATCAATTCATTCATCCAGTTAATCATAGAATCATAGTTTTTTGTTTGGGAGTCATCAATTTTCTCATCTTGACAACAGGAGGCACATCCTCATTACCATCTTCACTGCCATCATCATCATCATCATCATCATCATCATCAGTGTAATTATATTTACGTTGTTTGGACTGTTGTCGTCATGTTTATTGTCATGTTCATAACGTTTCAGCCGTTTTACGCTCTGGCCTGAAATTTCGAACTGAATCATTTATTTCGTCCACCAGGGTAGATTGATCTACTTCCATAGGCCATCCCTTTCCGGATGTCTCAGTTATCTCCCCTTAACTCAACTCTCTAACCAGATTTTGAACCCACAACTCTTTTGGTCAAGTCACCCGATTCAACCAATGCTTTTATTCACTAGACCATATCACTCTTATTAACTTTACACTTCACATCCTGAAAGGAGACAGGGGGCAGTATAAGCTAAAGATATCCAACAACATCATTCTTTCCTGAAATGCAGATTTTTTTACCCACATTCTGGTTCTTATTAATTTCAATTCATCTACTGTACAATTTTCTCAACCATTCCTCAACAGTTTGTCTGGTTAAACAGAGGAAAAGTCTGTCTGTCTCCAATAGCTTTTTCTCATTTTTCTGAAAAATCATAGGCAGCCATCTAGATAACTATTGAGACATATGCAAACTTTCCTTCATTACATTTATATCGCCAGCAGTTCTTTAACATCTTACTTTTGCAGGGAAATTTGTCCAATGGAAGATTATTTGCAGAGCTAAAAAGTGCATGATTTGTTGCTGCCTTTGTTAATACAACAGCCATTTCAATAGAAAATTGATCAGATAATCCCTTAAGAAAAGAGAAAAAGTTGAATCTGCTTTCCAATAGGACGACATCAATGCTCAGGACTACTTGGTTTACCATCATAGTGATAGAAAACAGCATTGAAAGGCAACCCATTTCTGTGAAGCTGACAGATAAAATAATGCAGTGGATAACCAAGTGAGATTTCAAGATGATGAAAAACTCCATTTTCTGATCCTACATTTAGATTGGTTCCATCACTACTGACACATACATTGTGTTGCTGGGTAAGTTTTTTCTCCACCAGAAACTCGTCAATAGTTTTGGCAGTCTGTTTTCTTTTGTGTCTAGTCTTAGGAGTCACATGTATGAGATATTCATTTCCAGGTTCAACAATGATGACATAATAATTTTGCACCATCATCCTCAAATTCCATTCATTGGTTTTCTAATTATTTATCATCACATGAATGGCAGTCTTCTTACCACCAAAATACAGTGACATCATATTTTCAAAACTACACATCAAGAGAAGTTTGTCTTTGTCGAAATGTGTCGTTAATATAATTTTCCACTTTGTCTCATTATTTCGAACTTTGCTCTTTTGAATTCGTCTTAAGCACATTTTACGCCCATTGGAAATCTGTTGAAGACAGATCGACCAAATGTTGTAATGTAGGTCGTCAATTATTTGACTGTTGATCTAGCTTCATTTGCCAATATCCTCATGTCGTCTGGAGGCTACATCCCCGAATGTGGATGTTACAAAGTTTGTTTATGTCTTTCTGGCCTAGGCATAACCTAACTGATCCGTTCGTCTTGGAGACACATATAAATGAGTTTACCCATGAGGTGGGTTTTGTGATGGACGATATGATGCGGTGCTTCTCAAGAGAGTCCAATTCAGCTTTGGACGTCTGTAACCCTATCAACATTGGTTCGTTTCTCTTCACCACGTGGAGTGTGGCACTGGTGAATGTGTCTGTGTCTCACATGCACCTCTTTTATTGCAGTACCCCCAAATGCGAATAGACGTACTGGTGTCATTTCTAGTTACACACCCTGTAGTCTTTTTGAATACCTCGAGTGGTAGGAGATTGCTCATGGCTCCAGTATCAATTATGACATTTACTTCACCTGTTTTATTTTGTTTCCCACTCTCAAGTTTATATATGCCTCTTTTGCATTACTACGTATCTCTACTCTGTGTCTTTGTCTGTGACTTTTGTTTCCACTACGTGGGAGTACATGTCATTGATGTATTCGTCACAACTGCTTTTCTGTTGTACCGCCGCTGTTTTTTTTTTTGCGAAAATAGATAGCATGACAAGAACGGTCAGAAAATTAACGGAAAAATTTTTTTTTCATGATAAAAGTATATTTCATTATTGAGAAGAAACACTAAAGTATTTTTTGAGTAATTTTTTAAATTTTTTACTCATTCTTAGCATGTCCGAAATTTTAGTTAAAAAAAACTTGTTTACAAAATAACGAACAAAAGCTCGATATCAGCCATATTTTTTGAAATTTTAAAAATAAGTTAAATTCTTCGTTTAAAATTCGTTTAAAAATTAATTATACGTATTTCAAAATTTATTCGAAGAAATTTAGAAAATTTGAAGTTTATTTAAAATATTTTGAAAGAAACTTTTACCTACTTTCTTCGGAGAAAAATGTTTTTTAAGATAAAAGAGAGCCGATCTCAACATCGCCGCAATTGACAAGTGCTGAATGATGACGTCTATAAATTATTGACAGCTGACGTGAGATTCAAGTTCTCGTACGGAAGGATAGAATGGACATATCGTTTTTTTTTGTTTTTTTTAAGCGGACCTACTTAAGTAGTACTTTGTATTATTTAAAGTAAAAAAAACTTTCGCCATTTCAATTTTTTTTTTTCAAAGTACTGTACCAAAAGTTTGTTGATGGTATCTGGAGAAATTATAAATACTATTAAAAACATTAAGATACAAGTGCTGCACTGCTGTTTGAGGGCCCATATAGACCCCTCTAAAGTCAATTCAGATTTGCTATTATAAAAAATTTCTATCCCCATTAAAAATAATCAAACATAGTAAAAGTCATTTTGTCACAGCCTATATTCTCGGAAAAAATAAATAAATGGATTTTTATATTTTTAGAATATATATATATTTAAATGACTTATCTGGAAAAATATCAGGGAAAGTTTATCTGAATCCCATGAAACTAGGTATTTTCTGAAAGCAAACAATATGTTTCATTTAAAAGTAAAATTGGCCAGTGTAAATGACTGAAATGTTTTTAGTTTTCTAGAGGCAAAATGTGAATCTTACTTATTATAAAACCCAGATTGTGTGTGTTACGTTTATATATTGGATCGAATTTCCTACATTTTTCAACTGATTTCAACCAAACATTACAGGGCTACGTAAAATTACCCTGCGGTGGTTGTGATAGCGCCAAGAATTGGAAAAAACAATTGTTTTTAGCTATCGATTTTCATGAAAGTACCTATAACTTAATAAAAATGATAAAGAAAATGATGCACACGTGTTTCAGCAGGAACAGTTTGCTAAATTAAGGGGCCGTATACAGCGAAGAACAACCCTTAAATACTAGACAGAAACTCAAAACAACATTCGTTAAGTTGTACAAGCTTTTCCATAATTTTAGAAGAATTAACAACATAATGTAAAAATAAAAATAATGGTTACAGAAATAAAAAAATAATTGTAGGTAATTGTTTTAAAAATTCATTTTTCATCGAAATATCTTTTTGCTTTCAGACAATATTGTCCATGTTTATTGGAATAAATAAAAGCAATTAAATCTTTTGAAATTAAATAATATTTTTGTTTTATTGAGTTTTGTATGTTACACTTCAGAGACGATTTTCAGGTAGAGGGGTTCCAACTAAAAAAAACAAAAACATGATTTTGTTTCCTCAAAGCATTGTGCTTTTAACTAATATAATCACTAAACTTCTCAAAATTGAAATTATAGTTTTCGTACAATTAGTTAGAGGGGGTAATACATAGGAAAAAAAAATTCTGCGATGACTTTACTAAAAAAAAAATTTCTAATAAGTTCCATCATTTGTGAATAGTTTCTGAAAGTTTCATTAAAATCCGACAATTATTGTTATTTTTGCAAGATTTTCCAAATTAATGTGTGTCAAACACGAAAAAAAAAAAAAACGCGCTAAAATTTTTATATATTATTTTATCAGCCCATTTGATAAAAAGAGAAACAAGGTTTTTTAATCAAAATTTACAATGTTTTATTGTTTATTTTATAATATTGGTATATTTTATTAATGAAATTTTATTTTAATTTATATCAAAATTTTCTTTTTAGATGACGAATTATCATTATTATTTTTCTTTTTTCGAACTCGTGTACTCAATTGGGTCGAATTTAGTGAAAGTTGTTTTTGGAAAATTCGGTAAATATGTTTTTTTTTACATCTGTTACACCTACTTAATTTTATGAAGTCTATCAAAGGAAATAAGCCTATTCCCCATGATAATTTTGATTTTATTGTGTACTTATTATTGTTTCATAATAAATATATTGAGCTCTTTGTGACTGAAGTTTTAATATTTTATATTACTAGGATCCACTTCTGGATTATATACCAACGGATTTATTACTTGTATATATATATATATATATATATATATATATATATATACAGAAGTATGTATGTACAAGGTACGTGTGATAGAAATAGAGAATGATAGAGTAGGTGTCCGTGTCTTTAGTGGGCGTATTTTATATGTAAAAAGATAGATAGATAGATAGAATGGAAGAGAGAGAGAGAGAGAATGGAAGAGAGAGAGGAAGGGGAAGAGAGAGAGGGAAGGGAAGAGAGAAAGAGATAATAGGGAGCATGTGCTGATTTGGTTTGGCTCTATGAGAGACTGAGGGAAGAAACGACAAAGACCGTGTGCAGATGTGAGAATAAACAACTGGATCTTCCCCCAAACCTGATATATTTTAAAATTCAAGTATCCAGGACTGTTGCAAACCATTTTGTGTCTCTATTTGTGTGTGCTTTCAAAGTTGACAACTGTGTGTTTCTAAATGGATTTTGCTTTCTTTTTTTCTCTTCATCAATTCTATTTCAATTTGTGCCAAAGAATTCGTTATAAAATTACAAATGATTTGTTTTAGTTTTCTAAATTTGTTCAACTTTTTATTTCTTCCGCACTTCCCATCTGATTAATGGCACTTTGTGGTATGCCACATCCTCCGCGAAGAGATGATAGAACAAGTGTCTCATGCCTTTCCAGAAGGCATTGTTAAAAAGGAAGTCCTGACTGCCTTAGCTGGCTTACTAGCCTTTCATTTATTATTATGTATCAATAATATTATTATACTCAATAGTATGTTGTATTAAGAATCGACCGAAAATCAATTTGTCTCCATTTCTATACTCAGCACACACACACACACACACACACACACACACACACACACACACACACACACGCGCGCACATCGAATGTAACAGAAAGCAAATTGTCCCAGTTGTGCAATGGCATGGAATAATTATTCGCCCCACAAATATTTAATATAAGACGTTTATCCATCTTGGACACCATTATTCGTAAGAATCACTGAAAAAAACTTTGAGTTATTCACTGAAAACAGTGTTTAAAATCGTTTTGTGTCAGCCCCACTATATCTCTCCCTAACTGAGCAATGGTGAGAGGAAATGATCATTCAGGCTCTAGTACACGAACATTCACTCTGGCTTGAGTCTTCGTGTCTATTCAAGAACCATCAAGAAAAACGGTGAATAAGTTTAAAAGAGGAGAACAGAAGAGAAACTGGATCAGGAGGTCACAACGGCAAGAGGGATCATCATTTCAACTTTAGAGCTAAAGGATCAATTAGAAAAGACGTTTGGTATGTAAGAGAAGAGTCTCACCCATGGCAGTACAAAGAGCAGTGAAAAAAGTCTTGTAAATGAAATTGTACATAAAAACTGTGAGGCACCCTAAAAACACACTAAGGGACAGAAAGTTAGATGGTT
>CAHIKZ030002912.1:0-184180 GCA_903632075.3 Acanthosepion pharaonis
CTCCAATGAGGATGGATTATCCAGATTGCCACTCAAAGGTGAACAAAAGAAAAGGAAATGGACACAGTTATTCTATAAAAGGAACTCTTCAGTGAAGACAAGTTTTAGGTTGTTTAATGTTTATCATTTAAGCAAGTTAACAAATGGTAATATTTTGTTGTTTCATGTTGTACACATTGCTACTTACATTGCATCTCAAGATGACACCACTGTTGACAACTGAAGAGAATTATGTTGAATGGAAAAAATGATTTAAAAATATTGCAAATATACACAGACTTAAATAAATGTAAACAAGGTCCAGCAGTTTTTCTCAGTTTGATTGGGCAAGCAAGAGATTGTGTTAGGGACTTGTAACATCAGGAAATTGGTCAGGAAAACACAGTCAAGAAAATAATAGCCAAACTGAACACAATGATAGACTGGCTCATGCAATATGTGGGTCTATGTAATGAAAGAGAAAATCACCTACCTCAAAAAACAGTTTGTGTTTTGTGTCTGGTCTGTTGAAGGAAAAATAGAAAATTGTTAGCAAAAACCTGCTACTTTAAGTATCAAAAGAACTATGCTAATGTTCTTTCCTCCCTGATTGAATAAAAGCCATGAGGAGAGAACGATTTTTGAGCTTGGTGAGCAAAAGTGCATTTCCTCTGTTGTGAGTGGAAGGTTGGATTTTTGACCCCATTTTTGGTATTTATTTACCTGCTGGACTGTTTATGATCACTTTACCTTTTGTTACTTTTTGAACACGGATTTGTGATTGAACTTATTGTTGGCACACAATTTTTTTTTTTTTTTTTTTACTGACTCTACTGGTTAATACTCTAATTGTCTATGACTTATGAAAATATGAAATACACAAAAAATAATTTGGGAGGAACCTGCCACAACTAATGGCCTGATAGGAGCACCATATGTCAAATCTGAACCAGTTTTTGTAACTGAAAATGAGAAAATATTTCAAACAAAAGGTTGGCATGGATGATTAAATTATAGAGTATTATAGTCAAAAATTTCCCAGCAGAATATGTGAAGTTAATATAGCTTCCAATCCAATTGGCAAGGATAGAAAAATTATGAGATGCTTTAATTGCAATGCTACAAAACACTTCTCAAGAAACTAGTGAGTTAATGAGTTTTTCAGAATGAGCATATACAGTACATGTACGAAAACTGTCACTGGGAAAACATGGCTGGACTTTTTTTATTCATGCTTTATCTGACCAAGACAAATACTTAGGTGAATATTTTTTGACTGAGACAACATTCAAATTTGGAGATGAAGCTGAGATTACTGCAGCTAGGAAAATCAAATTCTGGTAGTTATTGGCAGAAAAAGTGTTATGATTGAGTCCTGTGTAGTGTATAATGAAATTCCATTGTTATTGTGTAAAGGCTCTATTAAGAAAACTGGAATTATTTTAAATGTTGTGAATGCTACAGCAAAGGTTCTGGTTGATACAATAGATTTGGTTTGCACCTCATTAGACCATTACTGTATTCCACTTACAAATTTGTTAGTTGACAAGTGGGGTGAATTGAAAGTGTTAGTGGTGTTGCACACACTTCTGTGAAAACCTTAACACCAGAAGAGAAAAGAAAAAAAGCAATAAAGCTACACAGACAATTTTGGTGCACCTAGAAAATTCTTGAGTGATAAGGGAGAGGAATTTTCAAATGAAACATACAAGGAAATGAATGAGAAACTAAATATAGAAACTGCAATAACAGCATGGAATTGTGCAATGGCATAATCAGATATTGGCAGAGGCATTTTACAAGATTATTGCAAATATGAAATGTGAACGAAAAATTGTACTTGCATGGGCAATAAGTGCCAAGAACACATTACAAAAGAATGGTTTTACTCCAAACTAATAAGTATTTGGTGTTAACCCTAATCTTCCATCAATATTAGAGGATGAACTTCCAGCTATGGAGTGTTCATCTAATAATAATATATGTCAGAACATGGAAGCTTTACACAGTGCCAGATAAAACTATAGTGCAGCAGAGTCAAGTGAAAAGATCAGGAGATGCTCAGACATAAGGTGTGCACTTATTCAGATGTGGTGTATAATAATGGCGATAAAGTTTATTATCGCAGGAAAAATTTTAAAGGTTGGAAAGGTCCTGGGGTTGTGCTTGGTAAAAAAGGACAAACTATATTGGTATACCATGTCCCAGGATGTTGTTGATGCTAAGGAGAGAGAGTTGAGTAACTTGATTGATAATAATGTATTTGAAGTAGTTCCCTTTGAAAAATAGACTATACTATCTTCTTGCTGGATAATATCTGAAAAATATAAAGATGCCAAAAAGAAAACTAAAGCAAGATTAGTGGCCCGTGGCTTTGAAGAGGACACTAACAATCTTAGAAAAGATTCACCCACGTGTAGTAGAGAGTCTGTACTTCGTATTTTTGACAGCAGCCTTGATGTCCTGGAGGTTACAATGTATTGATATAACAGTGGCATTTCTACAAGCTGATCCTTTGGAAAGATAGGTATTTCTATATCCACTGTGTGATGTCTGTCCAAAAACTGAATTTTGGCATCTTAAAAGATGTATCTACAGATTGAATGATGCACCCAGATCATGGTACAAGTTAAAGCAGTTCTCTTACAGCTGTGAGTTACAATTAGTTTATATGACAATGTCTTATTCGAATGGTATAAAAATGGGTTACTTGTAGGAATTTTGGTTAGTCATGTGGATGATCTTGCCTTCTGTGCTAATGATCATAGAAAAACTAAAGAGAATATTTAAGATCAGCATGCATGAAAATGGATTATGTAAATATCTAGGATTGGAAGTTGTGCAAAATACAGGAGGAGTGCAAATAAAACAAGAATTGTATATTTCAACAATAACACCAATTAGCGTTGCTAAAAGTCACACCACAAGGAAGACATGAATTGACTGCAGAAGAGAAAACTAATTTAAAATGCTTAAGTGGAAAAATAATGTGGGTTGCTTCACAAACAAGACTAGATATAAGCTATGAAACATGTGTTATGAGCAAACAAGAAAGCATCCAACTGTCAAAATGCCTACAAGAGGCAAACAAAGCACTGTCTAAATTGAAAGCTAAGAAAATTACACTACAATTTCCTAATTTGAGTGATCCTAAAAAAAATAATGAGTCTTAGCATATTCAGATGCTAGACAGGTCTTCCCAGGGTGGTATTGTTGTTTTTATTCAAGGCAAGAACATGAAAGTAGCACTAATTAGCTGGCAATCTCAAAAGTTGGACAGGGTAATAAAGAATCCATCAGCATGTGAAACTTAGGCATTGTGAAGCAGCAGATGTCTCTTCTTTGTTGCAAGAATCTTTTGATATGGTTGTATTGACACCAGTACAATGCTATACAGAAAATGGATCACTGACTAGTGCTTTGGAAACTACAAACATTATTAGTGACAGAAGATTAAGAGTTGACATGGCAAGGTGAGACAAAATGGTGTCAGAGGGGGAAATAAAAATGTTTTGGTTGAATTGGAATGGCAGATTTCTTGACCAAAAAAGGTGCCTGTGAGGAACGAAAAGACTTACCTCCCACAAAGCAAATTTGCATGGCGTGTCAGGTCCTGTTGAAAGATCACAACCGGCAGTAAAAGAGAAATGGATTATTTCAAAATTCCCATATCGCAGACAGACGTACAAAGGAAAAAATAAAAATAAAAAAGACTAAGAATTCAAACAAACTTGAATTTATAAAACCGGAAGTCTCAGGCGAATGAGAAGTAAGTCTCATATGCAAATTTTAGTTGCCCCCGATGCAGGTATAAATAGCGATCTGGGAGGAAGACGAGAGAATGCATTATTGCCATGACTGTGTATATACTAACGAGAGTGAGAGAATAGGAGGTCACTAGCAACAGCTCTGTTGGTAGACTGGAGGAAAACAAGCACTTTAAACTATTTCAGTCATTGCAAATGATGGACGAACTGAATTACCAACAAGCTATTTCGGCAGTACTTTGACAATTATGTACCGGTTCGATTTGAAATTAATACTGGAATTTGAAGGCTCTCCCACTGGTCCATCTATTGTTGAGTGGTTTGAGAAGGCGGAGCATGTCTGCAAACTATTCAAAATCAAGGAACCCGCATTAGTCATCCTGTTGAGACTAACAGGAGGCGCTTATGCAGTCTACCAGTAACTCGGAAACAAAGCGAACTTGGATGAAATCAAGTATGCCCTTTACACAGCATTTGGCACAGATGAGTCCATTGCTTGGAGGCAATTTATTGGGTAGCGACTCCTCCCCGAGGAGACAATTGATGTGTACCTGGCCAATTTAAGAAAGTTGTCAATACCATTCAGGGGAATTAACAACCGGATACTGGTGTGTGCATTTTTGGAAGGTCTACCCATTATTGTCAGCCGGCTTCTGCGAGCATCATCAAAACTGGGGGAGATGGGTATCGACCAGTTACTGACTAGAGCCTGAACCATTTTGAAGGAGTCAGAGCACGTCGCAGCAGCTGCACGGATAGAGGAGGCTGTGTGTAATGCAGAGGAGAATGCTGCCAGTGACTGTCGCGTCCCCATGACTCAAAAGGGCCCCAAATGCTACAAGTGTGGTGGTCCCAACCACTTCTCCCAAGAGTGCAGTAGTCGAAGTAATACTAGCAGCAGGAATCATAGCAAAACACGTTGCTATCGCTGTAACAATCTGGGCCATCTAGTGCAGAAATGTCCGGGAAAATGAGCTCACTGGCAAGGAACTGTCGCCACCCTTGCCTCCTGTCAATCAGTAAGTACGGATTTGCCCATAGTCAGGGTACGTGTGAATGGCATGCAATGTTTGGCTCTCATTGACACGGGATGTTCCCGTTCAATAATCAGTGCAAACCACTGTCAGGTCTGGAAGGAGCGACATGTGATGATTAGGACTATTGACAGGACGTCCCATGCGTGCTGCGGAGTTGGAGTGATTTCAATCCTAACAAATAGAGGTGATTGTACCGAGGTGGATGCACTGGTGGTTTGTGACAAGCCTCTGGGGTACGATTTGTTGCTCAGGAGAAATTGTGACTCATGTGCCGCCATTACAATTGAGGAACAGGATTTCTGTATAGCATATGACCAAGGAACAAAGACTTGGACAGCGGAATGGAAGTGGATAGGAAATAAAGCACCAGATCAATTACAGAACACTGTTGCGGAATATATGGTGTCAAATAAGAACAGAGCTACCTACAAAAGTGAATTGGAGATGTGGATCATGAATGGCTGGCTGATACCATATCCGCTAGACCGATTGGGGCCCCCAAGAGGATTAATTCTCTTAATGGCCGTTGCACAAGTCACCAAGGCTAAGGTACAGCCAGTGATGGACTATAGGGAGATAAATCAACATATAGATGCCTTTATGGCGGATGCAGATGAATGAGGGAATGATGGCAGCAAGGAGCTAAGGTGGCACTGCTTGACCTGCGAAAAGCGTATCTTCAAATACAAATCCATGTGATGTTATGGCCTTTCCAAACAGTTATTGTCAAAGGAAAGAGGTACTGCTTGACGCATCTGGGGTTTGGTCTTAATGTGGCTCCCCTAATTATGAAATCAATCAGTAAGACAGTGCTAGATCAGGATGAGCTGATGAAAAGAGCGGCGTTGGCATATGTTGATGATTTTTATGTAAATGAGGACATACTTTCAGCAAATGAAGTCAGGCACAGAATAGAATCTTTTGGCTTGTCTAGCAAAGACCCTATTCAATTAAAGGATGGGGCCGTTGTACTTGGGCTTAAAGTCTGTGGGGAGAAGAACACATTGTGGTGGAAGCGAGGGAGCTCAGTTCCAGAACTCCCCGCTACACTAACACGAAGCTCAGTATTTTCTGTATGTGGGAAGTTAGTGGGGCATGATAACAAATGGGTGGCATGACACTATAAAAGACACCCCTCTTACACAGATGATCATTGAGACACTGACTAGAGTGCACCAAGACGACCCCGTTTGGGGAGATTGGTGCATGAATGGAGAAGAAGTCGACGCATGGGTTGATGCAAGCTCACTGGCAATAGGTGTGGTGCTGGAAAATTGGGGAGTTATACTAGACGATGTGTGCTGGCTTCAAACAAGAAATGATGTGCAACATATAAATCTGGCCGAATTGGATGCCGTGGTGAAAGGTATAAATCTGGCATTACAGTTGCGGGCCAGGGTGGTACACCTATACACGAACTCGGTATGCTGCAGAATATTCTGACAGGGCCAAGTGAGGACGAAAGCTGCGAGCGAGATGCTAGTGTGCAGGAGACTGGCTAACCTACAGTAGCTAATCAAAAAATATGGTTTGGTAGTTGACGTCACACCAACTACGTCACAGAGGAACCTGGCCGATAAGTCGACTAGAATACCAAAAAGATGGCTTGACATGTTGAAACAGGGATCAGAGCCACCGCCATGTGCAGCTGTTACAAGCCAGCTGACCATCGAACAAATCCACGCCATACATAGCAAGAGCAGTCATCCTGGCGTTCAACATTCGACTTACTTCGTCCAGAAAGTATGTCCTACAGTGACAAAAGCAATGGTTAGGTCAGCCATACAAGGTTGCAAGGAATGCTGTGTGGTGGACCCTGTCCAGTGGAATAAGGGCAAGATCGGGGTAGACAAAAACTGGTGGCGACTGGGCATGGACATGACACATCACAATCATTTTCTAACTTTGACGGATTGCGGCTCAACTTGTTTCACTCTATGGAGCCCACTGGTGTAACAAGATGCATTATCGATTATACAACAATTACAAGCTATCTTCTATGAATGTGGTCCCCCCCCCCATTGAAATATTGACAGACAACGCCCCAACCTTCTGTAGCCAAGATTTTCAGGACTTTGCAGTCAAATGGGGAGTACGAGTAAGGTACACAGGCACATACACTCCAGAGGGTAACGGGATAGTGGAGCGGTGTCACTGCACTGTTAAAAGGATAGCAGCCAGAACACAGTGCTCCATTCAAGAAGCTGTATATTGGTACAACGTCACACCCAAAGACAATGTAACACCATCAACTGCGCCAGCCAACGGAATATATACAGACACCGGATAAAGGAGATAGATCAAGTAATGCCAAACATTCCGAAGAATACCAAAGAACTATATAAAATTGGTGATCTCGTATGGGTCAAGCCCCCAAATGGATGTTGTACCACTAGATTTAGTAGAGGACAAGTTGGAGTTATTAGCTCCCAAACAGTCCGGGTCAATGGTGTGCCACAACATATGAAAAACTTTCGCCCGCGACATGAGTTAAGTACCTCAGAAGAGCATCACAGCGAAGATACATCATCTGATAGTGATTCAGAGGCAACAATGTTTTGCACACTGCAGTCAGATGGCCTGCCTTCTGTATCAGAGAATACAGATTTGGAATGCGAAGGTCCCACAGAATGTAGACGTGGCAGTACTACCACCGGATGCATCTCCTCCACCTCTACGAAGGAGTATTTATCGAAGGTGTTCTCCCCCACCCTGACATCTATATGATCATGAGATCAGGGGGGAGTGTGAGGAACAAGAAGACTTACCTCCCACAAAGCGAATTTGCATGGCACGTCAGGTCCTGTTGAAAGATCGTGACCGGCAGTAAAAGAGAAATGGATTATTCCAAAATTTCCATATCGCGGGCAGACGTACAAAGGAAAAAATAAAAATTAAAATGACTAAGAATTCAAACAAGTTTGAATTTATAAAACCGGAAGTCTCTGGCGAATGAGAAGTAAGTCTTGTATGCAAATTTTAATTGCCCTCAACGTGGGCATAAATAGCGAGTCTGGCAGGAAGACAAAAGAACGCATTGTTGGCATGATGGCGTATGTACTAATGAGAGTGAGAGAATAGGAGGTCACTAGCAACAGCTCAGTTGGTAGACTGGAGGACTGGATGAAAACAAGCACTTTAATCTATTTCAGTCATCGCAAATGATGGGCAAACTGAATTACCCACAGTGCCTCTACACTTAAATTATTAGAAGTACTTGGTACATCTCAACTTTGAAAAAAAAAAGAAAAAAGTGTACTAAATGTGTTGCAATGTGGATTATCTATTATCTCCCTTGAACTATTTCTCTAAAAGGAACTCTTCAATGAGGACAAGTTTTAGGTTATTTAATGTTTATCTTCTAAGCAAGTTAACAGACACTACCAGTTTGTTTTACATTTCATAACTGGAGGGCTACCTGTTATATGTGGCAAAATCAGGACAGCAACAAGACGTGGCCCAACCCTTTCACTGATCCTGGAGAAAGTCCAAATGGCTGTCAATCTTACTTCACAAAAAGGTATAAACTATCAACCTCACCAGGAGTACTAACTTGTGGAATGAGGGTAATAATCTCCTCAAATGGATGCTGAAGATGCTGCATGAGGGACACATATAGCCTTCCTCTCAACCGGGCGCTGATAGCTCAGGGGTAAAATCTCTGACTGATGCCAAATCAGTCAGGTTTCGATCCTGGCTTGAGGCAATCAGATGTCTAGCCACACTGATGAGCTCTAAAACAGTCTATCTGTGGATGACAATATGTGTGTGTGTGTGTGCGTGTGATAAAAATATAGTTTTAAGGTTTTTTGTTAGGATCAAAAAGGACTCTCAGTAAAAGGGTGCATTTGTCAGGGAAGGTGGAATGGAATGTGACATGGTGACCAAATATGTCACCATTTTATCCCTGTCAATCCTTGTTTTCCTTGCTGCAAGTTACACAGTAAAAACAAATCATTAGAACAGGTGACACAACAGATTTGGTGAGAACGATTTTTTTTTCTTTGTCCTGTCTTGGTGAGTGAAATTTAATCTTAATTTTTTTTCACATATCTTTTCCTTTAAAAAAAAAACATGGCTACTTCATCAGATGAGTTAAATGATTTTGCATCAACAGCAATAACAGTTTGAGAAATCTCAACTGAATTTAATAACAGCTCTGACACAGCAATTTCAAATTCAACTGGCTGCCCAGAACTCAGTAAGTTCAACCAAAAACAGTTCTGTGGGATTTTCTGGCATTTTGCCATTCAAGTATGATCCTTCTAATAACGTCATTTTTTCTCCATGCTTCCAACATTGGAGGGACACTTTTGAATGTGACTTTTCACAAAAAGATGACCTGTTGCAGAAGGTGATTCCCTACCACTGTACAAAGTGGCCTCAAATAGGCCCAGACAAAGATCTTCAACCTTTTTCCCATTGGAAATCATCATTGTCTTTTTGGAGAGCATGTGATTGTTCCATTGACTTTACAAAATAGGGTCCTAAAACAATTTAATTTTGGTTATCAGCTGCATGTAGGCTTTGGCATATAGCTATGTCTATTTGCCAAATATGGACAAGCAATTAGAAGGCCTTGCTCATAACTGTACAAAATGCCATTTAGCAGCAAAATTAACAAGGAAATTGGAGCTTTTTTCATGGCAAGTTCTCTTGGTCACATCTTCATATTGATTTTGCAGGACCTACCAATGGAAAATGTTTTCTGTTACTAGTGGATGCCTATAGTAAATGGCCTGAAATTTTTCTGATGAGTCGTATCACCTCTGAGGAAACCATTCTGAAATTACAGTACATCTTCAACAGATTCAGAGTCCCAGAGACTTTAGTCTTTGACAATGGCTCCGCTTTCACTTCAACAAAATGTTCAAATTTTTGCCAGCAGAATGGTATCAAACATATAATCACACCACCATTCCATTCACAATCAAATAAACAAGTTGAATGATTTGTGGATACTATTAAGAGGGCTCTCCAAAAGTTAAGGGCAGGGGCAAAGTAACCTAAATATTGGAGACATTCCTAACAAGTTACAGAGCCACACCAAACACCAACACTCCAAATGGTAGTTCACCTGCCAAGGATCTGATGAACCACAAAATTTGGCTATATGTAGATGTCATATATCCAAGTGCACAAACTTCTCACAAGAGAAACACAGCAATAGAACAACAATTCAACTGCCATCATAGTGCAATAAGTCATACCTTCAAACCAGACCAACAGGTCTTAGCAAAATGACTACTGAAATGGCACAGAGATGTGAACACAAGGTTACATCTTGCACCAAACTGGAAATGTCACTTATGATGTCAGAGTGCAATCTTTCATTTTGGTATGACATGCAAACTAGCTACGCTTTTCTAAACTTACAATATCCACAAACCAAAGGTCAGATCTTCCACTCAACATTTTATAGGGAAATTTTACAACATCTATGCAAAATAGAAGAAGTGTAGAGCATAGACCTAGATCTCGAGGGATGAAAACTAGAAAGTCAGAGTCCAACATTCCATCAAATGGCTTCAAGTGAACCCCCAACACAAAACTTAGCATAATAATATAATTGTAATAATGATATAACCTAGGTATGCTCCTACACCTGATGTTTTAATATGTAATGTCTGATTTTCTATGTAGATTTTGCAGAAATTTTTATATGTAGATTCTGCAGCAATTTTAATATGAAGATAAGCTTCTGCTAAGTTCACCTTTTTCACATAATGGCTGTTATTGAATAATGTAAAGAATTATTCTGGAAACGGTATTATATAGTAATTAGCTTCATGAGCATCATTTAGACCAATTACATAATCAGTACACATATAATAAGGTCCATTTCTATACTCCGACAATTGGTGCTGCTCAAATGGGATACTTGACAGGTGTATCGATACCTCTTTTATAACCAATTAATTCTAACCACATAGTTCATCATTTTTTGGATGTGCTGCATATGAACCTGGCTTTTTGTATCAAAAAATCACTCTCATATTTGGTAACTGTTGTAGGCTTCCTAGGATTTGTGAACAGTGATCTAAGCCATTTTCAAATACTAACAGAAACTACTGTTTGAATGTATTGTTATATATAATTTGGAGTACAATAAACTTGATTGCAGAAATCCTTGAGAGATTTATATTGTCAAAGTTCTTTAAACTTTTTCTCAATACCAAGTTTTCCTGAACTTAGTTAAAATTTTGTTTTTGCTGTCTTTAGCCATGGAATAAAGAATGTGGAGTCAGCTTCTCTATTTAGGTGAAAGTTTATTATTTCTAACCTGAGACAGCATTGATCTTTGAAAATCTAAATATTAAAGCTTTTTTTTTTTTTAAAGCTTCAGGAAATTCAGATGTGACAATATTTAGCTATGTTAATTGGCTAACTAATTAACCATAGAAATTAAAACAGGAAATACTTAAGGCGAAAAAGAACTATCCCGAAAGATATCCTGTTCGATGTTAAAAAGATTTTATTTTATTTATGAAAAAGATACTTTTCACAAAAGACAGTAAACCCGTGGAAAAAGCCATATGTGAGGTTTTGTCAGGTTGATTAATGTCTTGCCGAGGGAGATAGAAAGAAAGGCAAATATTAAGATATCGGCCAGACCATGGCGGTCATAAAAATTTCAGCTTGAGACAATCGCTGATACAGGCAGGGAAAATCAATGTTAGTTATCTTTCCAAGATGTCGTTTTTTTTTTTCTTGGCCACCAGCGAGGAAAAGCAATGTGGCAATTATAAAATTTTGGCATTGTTTCGACATAGGTGAGAGGATTGTTACTATTTACCTTATCGTGTCGCTTCAGACGCTGAAACATTGAATAGCAATATGGCGTTTGTAAAATTTTGGCATGAGAACAGAAAATAGACAGTGGAGAATTGAGATTTGGCGAAATAAAAGAATTTAATTTCTCAACAAGCCAAGGATTCCATTATAAAGCTAACTTCACGAAGGGACCAGATGCAAACTTTGACAGTGATTGATGGAGTCAGTAGAGAGTGCTGGCAAAGTGAATTCTGGGTGGCCAGAAGATATGATAGAAATTTAATTGGCAATATGGAATTCGTAAAAATTTTGGCCAATTTTGGCTAGATTACAATTTTAAGGAGGCCAGCTTAGCCACACCCACACGGCCAGGATTCCATTTGTTGAGTGGTAGCAATAGTGATAGGCAGAGGTGAATGGATGAGAAAGACGGAGAAGTTATTAACGCCCACTGAAGGGATTGGCATAAGATATCAATGTGAGAGAGAAAGAGTCTAGGAGGATAGCTCTCCTTTGACCTTCCCTCATGGACGACGGAGACCCCCCCCCCCGAAATGGAAAGTGATTAATTTTCCAAAAATGGGAAGTAATCAAATTTCCTGGCCTGACAACAAAGATATTTCTTGTTAGAAATCGAGATTTACCGAGAACCCCAGGCCGCATCTGGCCCCGCACCGTGTTTTGGTCGGTACCCATATAAACAAACATCCTCAGATTGTTCGGAGAGTTCTGAGTTGCAGTCGCGGTTGAGCTGGTTTTGGAGTTAGTCAGAGTTTAACCAGAGTGTTGCCTCGCAAAAGCTGACCGAGAGATTCCACGACCTCCAACTTCACCTATCCTATCAATAACAAGTTATACTGACGAACAAAACCAAGCCAACACAGAAGAACCAAATCGGTTGATTTAAGATGCCAACTTGCTTGAAACATAGAAGTGTCAGATTTTGTAGAAAACGGGCTGGGAGAAAAACATACTCCTGTATATAACAGAAGGATAAAGTTAATTTGTTATTTCTTAACATACTTGAATCTCTTGTGTTTTTCTTTTATTTATTTTTTTTTCCTTTGTGCTTGTGCAATACCACCTTCAGTCCGGACTCGGCCTACACTACTGCCCGACGCCTGATTGATCTCGTCTACCTAAGATCAAAGTCACAACGTGGGTAGGTTAGACTTGAGATCAAAGCAGTAACCAGACATTGCAAGTGACCTGGGAACAATAGAGCTGGTATTGAACTGGTACAGCTGGTGAAGCCATTAACATCGACGACCAGAATTCGACCCTGGATGGGACAGTGTCCCATATTGATATCCTGACCATGGGATTTCACCGAGTAGTGATGACCACCGATCGAAGAGTCAACCCCAAAACACTGGTAGAAGAATCATTACAGCTTCACGCCGTGACTGGGAGCTGACCACAGGCCAACGTTTGGGTGTCACACTGATCTTGGCATTTTTTTTTTAAATTTAGTCTTTAACTGAAGCCTTTTGCATAAACAATGAGTTTTTTTGGTTGACTTCAGTATACACAACTGACCAAAAATATGTTTAATTAAGAAGTTTAATATCTGGAAAAAAGAGACATTATCTAACGGGTTCTTACTTTTTGCACAGTACTATATATATATATATATATATATATATATATTTATCTATCTATCTATCTACCTACCTATATATATATATATATATATATATATATATATATATATATTTCTTATTTATTGGCATACTTATTTCTGATATTTTACTTATATCTTTAGATATTTGATACCCTAAGTATGAATTTTCTGGCAATTAAACTCACATTTATCTTGATTAATTGTCATGCCAGCATTTCTCAATCTGCTTAGAACCTGTTACATCTTATTCTTTAGAATATTATTATATACAGATTCCAGCTCAGTCTTGTCAAAAATTTCATGCCCACAAACAGGCCATTTCAACATTTGGCAAAGTGTCCGAACATATCTGATGATTTACACCAACTTTGTAGTCATCACAAATTCTTAAATCTCCATTTGTTTTGCATATAGCCTTAATTTCAGTCTTCCCATTTTCTCCCCAAATTTCTTGGGTATTAACATTACATCACTGCCCATATCCACTTGCATTAGTACAGTTATTCTATTTATTTTCACCCTTTCTCTACTCTTGTGTCTTCCCATCATAAATTTCGGTATTTCTTGTCAGGGTATCTACCTTCTCCACTTCTACTGTTTTTTTTATATTTGCTTACTGACTGGAAATGTTTTTCTTTTTGCAATTAAAACACATCTTTCCAAAAGCCAGGCATTTATACTTATTCATTTCATGTCCTTTGTCACAAAAACGACATTTACATACACTCTTCATAGTATTGTATATCTCCATGTTAGTCTTAGGGGTACTGAGTCTCTGAATTAACTCTAGTTGCTGTAAAAATTCAAAACACATTTCATTACTCATGTTCTCAATGTGAAGCTGTTCCAAAATTTTGTACTTACTTGAAACAATTAAACTCTGGCAGTTAAACTCACATTTATCTCAATTAATTCTCATACCAGCATTACACAATCTGCTCAGAACCTGTTCCAAAATTTTGTACTTATTTCAGACGTCATATCATCCTTCAATTAGCCTTGACTGTATTAATTCCTCTTCTATAGACATCCACCCTGTACCCAACTTTTTTAAATTCACGGTACCTTGATGCTTCTTTTAGCCTGTGAATGTACTGTGAAATGGTTCATATAAGTTCTGCCTGATTTCAAGAAACCTTGTCCTCTCAGCTATGACCAGTTTCTTTTTTAGATGTACATTTGCTTGTACAATGTTGGCAATTTCTTCAAATGTCAAATTTTCTAGCATCTTCAGATATACCATTATAGAGATTTTTTTATGGCCTCACAAGTGGCTGGTACTAGAAATAAATCCGTTACTTCATTTACTCCTCCTCTATCTTTGCTGTCACTCAATTTCTTGATTCTCACCAACACCTTGAAACATCTCATCCTGGTCTCAACCAGTTCAGGATCCTCTAATAAGGTTAGATATCCTATTGGCAATGCCATGTTGTTGTATTGTGTATTCGTTCTCACAAGTGTGCAGTGTAATCAAGGAAAGATTACTACTGAGTGTCGAACTCTTTCCAATTGAATACAGCCTCATTTGCACATCAACACAATATTATTTTTTTGGCAAAAATAATCATTTTTATTTCTGAAATAAAATGATCAAATATTTAAGTTTTGGTATTTTGTAATACAATATCAAAATATCATAAATGATTTCTTTTTCTTGTCATTAACAAATCTGCTTATTTTGTTATTATATTATTTGATATATTTTTGTAAATTGAAATCTTTTTAAGCACAAATTATTAAACTTTGACTTAGTCAATGCTCTAATTTTTTTCTGCTTACAGCCTACAAGCAGTAACATGGACCTCTATGGCAATACTCCACATACTGCAGACCACATGCTACCTAATGATATATACCCAATTGACCCATTCCCAAATGCGTACAGTCCAAATTCTACCCATATGTATGAACAAGATAAAGATTGGGCTCTCATTTGCCAGATGGGGGGAAGCCAAAGTCTTCAAATTGGTTCTAACAGGATCATAGCTGGCACTGAAGAATTTGATTTGAAGCCACACTTTGAGAACAACACTGATAGTTTTGCCTCAAACAATTTCTTTGACATGCCAGGTTCCCCAGAACTCCAGTATAGTGCAGACACAATGTGGAGCAAAGATAAAGATTTTGATGAGATATTTCAGGGTAAAAAAACTGACCATGGACCAACTCTGAAAAGTTAACTGAACTTTGGTGAGTTTCTGATTGATGAGTTTACTGGTGATGAGATCTATTCATATAACAGTACCACGGGTAACAGCAGTGATATCAGTGGCAACAATGTTGCCATTGTCAGTGGAGCAAGTAGCAGTAATATTGGCACTACTAACTCTGCTAATAATGCAGTATCCAGTACTGGTGCCAATCTTAAAGACTTACGTGGTCAGTTCCTTGTGTCAAATGTAAACTGTAATCAATTGCAAACATCCTCTGTACTTGCACAGAACTGGGAAGACAGTTCTACTGGTTCACCTCTGGGGGTTCCAGGTGTCAGTTCTTGCTTCAATACAGCTATTACAAAGTCATCAAAAATGTTCCAGCCATTGAAACAAAGCTCTGTGGTACCATCATGCACTGTGACTTGCGACACAGTGAGTAACAATAAGTCTAACAACAAGTTGTTCCATACAAGTGGTACTAGTTGCATTCCGATGAATAAACCTCTGAAAAATGAGGAGGTTTCATCAGTTGATTGCTGCCACAACTCAACAATTAGCAACATGGAATCTCATTCCTCTCCTGATGTGCCATTTAAGAACTCTTTGCAACAGCTTTTGTGTGAGAGTCCTCCTGTTCTGCAGACTACAATACACAACCTCACACAAAAAAAAACACAGCAACAAAAATCTCCAACAGTGCAACAACAGCTACAATTACCACACCATCATCATCATCACTCTCATCACCACCACCAGTCACAAGAACAACAAAAAACAGCTAAAGTACAGCCCCAAATAGCAATAGTCTCACCACAGACACAACTGCCTCAGACACCAATGCAATCACCAACAACACCTAAAATTGTATCAGTTGATGATCAAGTGGTCACTAATGATGTTTCAGTTGATGATCCAATGGTCAACAGTGATGATACAAATGATGTGAAAACTACAGATGAAAAGTGGGAACAAATTATTCAGTTTATCCACAAGGAAGATTCTCCAAAGAGTGTCAAGAGAGAACGCATCAGTAAGTAAACATTTGATAATTTAAATTGCAATATTATTTGACACTGTTTTGAATAAAATAGTTCCATGAACTTTTTAGTGAAGTTCATTTAATATAGTAGAAAGCTAAAATAATTGATGGGATAAATTGTTTGAGATGGTTATCTTAACAGGGAAATAAATATTTTTCTTCATTCTTTACATTTGACTGCCTCAGTAAAATCATGTTATTTTCTCCATAAAAGAGAAAACAAGGTACATTTCTTAGATAATTTACTTTAAGTAACTTTCAATTTCAAGAATTAATTGTTCAATAGCATTTTTAACAAAATCTCTGGATTCTACCTGGAAAATATGTTGAAACTAATTTTACTAACTTCTTAGTCTGTATTGTCAGCAACAAAAAGATTCACACATAGGTTGATGAACATATCTTGTTCTTCTATGTAACATGTCCATTCAGGACATTGGCAATCATGGCTTGCCACAATTTCCTCTCCTTTGTAACTCTTAGTAAATTTTGCCTTTTTGTTATTTTTCCTAAAGTTAGGTTATGTGCTGTTTTCTTCTCTCCCTCTTGCCTCCAATATATACCTTGTGAATGTCAAATTTCCAAAGCCCTCATTATGTACCCTAGAATTTTCAGCTATTTCTGAGTTTAAATATCTCAGTTTAATTCTTCTGTGTACATTTTACTTGTAACTTTTTTTTTTTTTTTTTTTTTTTTTTTTGATTAAAACTGTACAATCTGTTTTATACTTAATTATGTTCTTGTACAAATGGGTGCTGGAAAGTTTTCAACCTGACTAATTCTGAAAATCTGACCAAACATTACAATTTTCTTTAAAAAGCTTTTCATCAACCCCTTCTCACATTCTAGTTACAAATTAATTTTTTTTTAAATTATAGACATTCTTTCTTACATCCAGTTACAAAACTACTTTGATGATTTTGTCAGCTTTCTGAAATGACAGTTTCTATATTAGATTTATTTCCTTATAAATCTCCTGTAATCTGTATGTGGTCTGCAACTGACATATTTGAGAAGCCTTGCTATCAATGCATTTCTTGTATATTTATACCTTTTTATGAAAAATCTCTGAAAGGAAATGCCCATAACTTGGCATTAGCTCTTTGGAACTATACATGTGCTGGTAGGATAGCAATAACTGGTGCAGAAAAAGGAGAATATATATATATATATATATATATAGGGATGAGTTTAAACTGCAGCAGCACAGCAAAATTCAACAGCGCCCATATTTAATGTCAAGGGGTCTTTAAAAAACAAACCACAAATGTTACAAGTTTATTTCAATCTTGCAACATTTATATCTACCAGAAATTAAATGAACCTCATATGTCGACATATACATTACATAGTAATAATACATTTCATTTTAAAACAGTAATACTTAAATAAACTGGTCCCCTCAAAAAGAAAAGAAAACTATATGTATGTCAAAAAGTGAGGGCTCAATTAGATGTATTTATATTATAAACAGCACCCCCCCCATCTAAAATAATAGGAAATTAATGTTTTGTTTTTTTTCAAATTGCCTAAGCAGAGGAAGTTCTTTTGAATACTTGGCAACAAAAATTAGTTGTTAAAATATTTTTATCTATAAGAAATTACTAATTAATATTCATGTTGGAAACTAAACTATCATTTTGATATTTACTCTACATAATTTTTTGTTTCAATAGTTATTTTGATCTTATGTAGAAAAACTTTTTTATACACTATTACAACAATCTCATTCTTTCCACAACATATTCTAAGCTAATAATGTTGTAATGTTTGATTCTTTTTTGAAAATGTTCCACTGAAATTTATCATTACTAATAATCTATAATTATCTACTCATAATCTCTGTTGTCAATAAAAATACTTGATTTTAAAGCTTTTTGTTTCTTTTTATCAATTCTTTAAGAGTTTACATTAATATTACTTTTTACAAATAACAAACATAAATTTTGCAAATTTTAAGAAAATTGCCACTGAGCTCTCATTTTTTAAGTGTGTATATATGTATATATATATATATATATATATATATATATATATATATGAATGAATATCATCATGATTGGCTTCACAAAACGAAGATCAAGAGGAGTCTGTACAGGTTGATTTCAGGCAAGTTTTGGACTCATGAGTAAAGTTGCAGGACAGGCATACTTGGTCATAGCAATTTCATTCAGCTGGATATATATAGAAAAAGTTTTCAAATTAAAAATTATAATGTTTTATTTTATGAAAGTATTTATTTATTTATATATATATTTGATATTTCAAATTGTCCTCAATTTTTCATCAGAAATAACTGTTTGTTACAAATAAAATTAAAATTACTGTTTGTTAGCAAGTAGCGTCCTTCATGAGACGCGGACATCACGTGATATGGAACGTCACTGTTCAGATATTCCTAACTTAAATCTAACTGTCATAAATATTTAAAATATGTTGTTTAAAAATTTAAAAACTATATCTAAAAAAAAATTGTTTAACTATTGAAATATTTATAAAGAAAAAACACCTAAGTCCCTATTCAACCCTAGTTTATGCTCCTTTTAATTTTTAAAATCCAACTCATCCGAGTTTTTTTTTTCCATGTGTGAATGTGGAAGTAAAATCAGAATCTATCAATAAACATTTGCAGTTTTCTAATATGTGTCCTGATTGATTGTAGTGTTTAGCTATGGGGAATAAGGGTTGTTTTGACGTATTGTTTGTTTATGGTTATTAAAACTGGAAATCCCAATGTCGTATTTCCAGACTCACCAATATATCCACTATTAGGACATAAGTTGCAGAATAAATAATAAATTACATTATGGCTATTCCATTAGGTTAGATGGCTGTATCCTGATATTGGTCATACAGAAAATATATTATCTATTATTAAATGTTTGCAAACTAAGCAACGAGGTTTGTTACATTTGTAATTTCCTGATTGGTTTCTATTGTTTAGATATTTGGTAGAGGTGAGGATAGCTGATAGGTTAGGTGATAATGTTTTTTGCATTTATGGGTGGTTTATCAAAAATATCTTTGATCTTGTTGTCTAATTGGAGGTTCTTGTAATCCTTTTTTAAATTGTGAATAAGTGTGTGGGAATATTGATTGTGTTAAAAAAACCATGGGAATCCGATTGTTGTTTTATTTTTTCTTGTATGTGAGAAGTGTGTTACGATTTATCAGGATAGTTTTATTTAGTATTTCTTTTATTTTTTTTATTGGGTATTTGCATTTTAGGAATTGTTTTGTTAAGTTATTAATATTGTATAGAAAATCTAAATGGTCTGAGCATATGCGTTTGATTCTTAGAAATGAGCTGTATACAATAGATTTTTTTTAATTTAAATTTTTTGACAGCTGTTAAAGTGCAGGAATTTATGTTTGGTTTGTGGGTTTGTTGTATAGACTGGTAGAAAGTGTATGTTTGTTTAATTTTATCATAACGTCTAAGAAAGGGATGGATGTGTATGAGTGCTCCATGGTAAATTTAATTGTATATATACATGTTGTTGCAGAAAGTGAAAAAGTTTTTAATTTTTTGATCCATGAGTCCATAGTAAGAAAATGTCATCAATATATCTAAAAGTAATGTGATGGTTTATATTCTGAATTGTCTAGTATCTTCTTTTCTAGAATGTCATAAAGATATTAGCATAATTAGGTGCCATTTTTTTTGCCCATTTGTGCCACTAGTCTGTAAATAGTGTTTGTTGTTGAATTTAAAATTATTATGTGTTAAGATGAAATTTATTAATTGGCATATATCTGTAATTTGGTAGTTAGGTAATTTTTTTGTTACTAAGGAACTCATAGCAAGCTGATACTCCTTCAACATAATGGAATCTTTATGTGTAAAGGGACGAAACATCCATCGTTTTTAGGATTGTATCATGGTGACTAATTAATGTTTTGTAATTTGTTGAGAAAGTCAGTAGTGTCTCTAATATAACTAGGTATGTCAGGCAATAAAGGTTTTAGGATATTGTCTATGTTATAATATAAGTTCTACAAATTTCCCAATGCCTGATATTATGGGTCTACCAGGTGGCATGATTTTAAATTTTTTGAAATTTCATAGATACGGTCTTCATTATTTGATTGTTTAATTTGATGTGGGTTAGATGAAAAGTGTTAAATTTTTCTGAAAGGATTTTGGGAGTTTATGTAGTTTTGGGATAGTGTAGAATTTGCTGTTTTAGGGTTCTCAGGAAAAAAGATATTTTATGTGTATTTTTTATGTTGTGGTTCAGGTTCTGAGGAGAAGTGATAATTCTGTTTTGAATGTTCTAGTTGGGTAAATGTATAAGGGTTTATAGAATCTGTTATTTGAAGTTTGATTCTGCTTCTTTAAATATATATATATATATATATATATATTAGGATATTTATTTGAAAACATGTCAAAATTTATACACAATTTGCAGTCATGTTTCAATGCATATCAATGCATCTCTTCATACCCATTTAAATTAAATTTGAACATTTATTTAGATTTTAAATCCAAAATACAACCTTTTTTACAAATGTAAAAAAATTGATATTTTTATTATTTTTTTGGGCTTTACTTTGATCAACCAATCAAATATGTTACATAAAATTTAAAATAAAAGAATTTTATTTATTAAAAAATTATTTTTTATTAAATGGATATCATGATTTGTATATTTTTATTTCTAATGGCAGCCAGACTAAAATAAAGAGGATAAATATTTAAATAAATTATACTTATGAGACAATGTTGTTTCCTAAGCAATAAAAATGGGGTGTGGGGGATAATTTAACAAAATGCTAAACAAGTTATATGCTTTGTGAATTTCCTACATAAAAAATTTTTTTATAGTTTCTTTAAGAAACTAGGAAATAATTTAAATGTATAGACTTATTTGGTACATTAATATGCAACTGTTGAATAAAGATTCTAAATATAAGATGTTAATGTTAACCAATCAATGTAAAATGTCAAAAATACCAACCAAATGCCAATCATCATACAAGATGTTACTAATACTACCAGGAGATTAATACAAAATTATATTAAATCCTAATTAATCTTACAAATAGAAAGATAAAATATATGGTGCAATGTTGTTACAACTAAAATATAAGAAAAAAACATAATCAAATTCCAAAGTTTACAAAAATCAAAATGTAAAAGGTAAACTATAAATTTACAATTTACTGTTAATCAAATTCCTTTGATTTAATAAAGGAATTTTTATTCTTCCTGCCACAATTTCCAATTCTTCATGTAAAAAACAGTTTTTTTAGGGTTCATAGTTCTCCATGTAATCCCATTTATTTTTAAAATTTTCCATTTCAACTTAGAGGAGATTTATTATTTTTTTTAAATTTTCCAAAAAAATATTCAAAAATGATGTATTATTTTAATCCCTTATAGTAAAAGGATTTAGATAATGTTGATACCACCTAGTCTTGACTTAAATTTTTAGTATACCAATATAGAATTTTTCAAATCGTTCAATATCTATTGTACAAAGTAAAAAAAAATTTTATTAAACATTTATTTGAAAAAATGGGCATTTATCAAAATTCCTACAATTACATTGGTCAGTATATATAATAATATTTTATTGAAAAATTTATATCATTTTAGATTATTAAATTTTTTAAAATTTTTATTATTGTATCTTTTTTATAATTTCTCAAGATTATTGTTTTGCAGCTATAACTTAAACTTTGTGTTTCTGTTAAATTATTTTATTAAAAATGTTAGTGAAAGGAAAATTTTTAAAATCATTTAAAGATGTTTTTGGCCTAACTTCCACCGACAAATAATTGAATAAATTAAGGAAAATTTAAATATTTACCTATTCCTATTATATCTTTGAATGGCTATGTGTCATATTTAAAATTCATTTCAAAGATACTTTTATAACCACTATTCAAATAATTTATTATAAAATAGTCCTACTATTTATCAAAACATATATTTGTCCAGATATATTCAACCATTTATTTCATTATCTCGTATATGTTGAACCAGATATTCTCACATAAAAAAATCTATATGAATATAATTGGGTTCAGCCGTTATTTATTTTCATATATATTTATATATCATTGTTTGATGAAATAATATCAAGAAAATCTACTTGTTTAAACATTAGTATTTATTCTGATGATAAATTTTAGAGAAATTTTTGTAACCAGATTTTCATAAAATATTTAAATGTTTAAACAAAGCCAATAATTAATTGGAATTTTTAATGATCTCTTTAGTATAATTCCCCTCATTTTCATATATTTTTTTTATATTAATTAAGATTTAAACTTTTAAGGAAAGGCAATTTTCATTTTTTGTCCTTAACTTTAGTAGAATTTAAGAATATATTAAATCATTATTATCTCCAAATAAATAAAATTAAGTACAAAAATATTTAATTCTAAATAAAGGTGTAAGTTTAGAATACAATATAAATAATAGTCCAAAGAAACCAACCTACAGAATATCATGACAAAAAAAATATATGACAGTCAGTAATATATATAAAACTTAATAAAATTCTAAAATTTTATAAAAGTTCATTATTATATTTATCTAAAAAAACTAGATATAAAAATATTCTTTGGAAAATGAAAAATCATTTTAAAAAGCCAGGATAAATAAGATTTTAGAGATGGAAGGTAAAATCCAGTTCAATATCCAACATAATAAAAATAACATTTTTACTAATATCTTTAAACCAATTAATTCCTTCTGTGGTAATTGTGGAGGAACTAATAAGTCCAAGGCATTGTTTGATCTGTTTTTGACCTGATGCAGGATAATTTTTCTAATCCTTAAATTTTAAGTCTGGTAGGGTTTAAAAATCACACACACAAATATTTTGATCTGAAGTCTAACTTATAATAGGAAGTAAGACACATGATTGTTTTGATCTTAAGTTTACTAACCCTATTTAAATTTATAAGTTTGTCAGTAAAATTTCTTTCTTACATGTATTAATTTTATCAATACTACAAATATTTATCAAATCTATCTTATAAATTTGTAGTTAAATATTTTTTGATTAATGCATTGGGATTAAATTTAAAAAGAAATTAGTTTTATGTTTATTTAACAAATATTTGCTTGAATTTATAAATAGTTTAACTATACAAAACATAAAATGAAATCTTAAACTGAATTCCTATTTTTATGAAAAGTGTTGTGATCCAATAATGTTTCATTACAGATAAAGTTTCAAATCCATATCACATTCAATGAGAAATTTTTGCCAAACTCACAAACCCATAAAAATCTGAAATATCTCAGAAACATGAGGAAAATGAAACCTTTTTATCATCATTCTTTTAATTTTAAGATCATCAATCTTTAAAACCAGTTTTTTTGGAATATTGCCATTTCTTCTTTGCGATGAGAATGTTTAACAAAATTCTGAAATCATAGATTTTGTGTTATATTTATTAAATAAATATAAATGTTCGGTTACTTTATTTTGTCACCAGCCATCTTTTCAAATTAAATATGTTTTTCAAACATTGGAATTGTACATTGTTATGTTTTCACCTAACCTGGATATCAAAGGACTTTATTATAATATATATATATATATATATATATATATATATATATATATATATATATATATATATATATATATATATATTAAAATAAACGTGCAATCAATTTACAAATACATGAATTATTCACACAAAACTAATGCAAAGGTTAATGATTTAAATGGCGAGACATCCATCATGCAAACAATTCAAATAATATACAAAAACCTCCAGATCCGTTATGAATGAATTGATCCTTGTTTTTATAAATTTCTGCCGTATTAGTTGTTATTTTTACTACAAGCTTTCGTCTGTTCCTACAGACATCTTCAGGTATATAATAGATGTTGTTCTTGTTTTTTTCTCTTAATAAGAGGACATCGAAAATATAAATTGTATCCGAAAATGCTATTGAAAATGAGTTATTGTTTTTGAAATCAAAAGCAACTGAGTTTGATTTTAAATTTTTTTATATAAAATTGTTGTTTGAACAAATTATACCATTTAAATTTTGCATGAACAATGAATAAAAATAATTGATTGGTTTAAATTTTTAACTAAAAAGTGGATCTTTTTTGGCATGAATTACTTCAATTATTGAACAATATAGTTCATGCCACTTTGACAGTAAAAAATTTACCATAAAAAAATTTGTTCATTACCATATTTGGTATAAAGGCATTTTTTTAAAAAAATTTAAAAAAATCAAACTCAGCATTGCTTTGGCGCGTTCAAAAACCAATAACTCATTTTCAATAGCATTTTCGGATACAATATACATATATTTTCGATGTCCTCTTATTACTTTTAAAAAAACAAGAACAACATCTATTATATACCTGAAGATGTATATATAGGAACAGACGAAAGCTTGTAGTAAAAATAACAACTAATACGGCAGAAATTTATATAAACAAGGATCAATTCATTCATAACGGATCTGGAGGTTTTGTATACTATTTGAATTGTTTGCGAGATGGATGTCTCGCCATTTAAATCATTAACCTTTGCATTAGTTTTTTGTGAATAATTATGTATTATATATATATATATATATATATATATATATATATATATATATATATATATATATGTTATATATATATATATATATATATATATATATATAATTTATTAAAATTTAAACATAGGCACTAGAATATTTAAAAAAGAACATTTTTTTTTTTTTAACAAATATATATTATAAAATTTATATTTATAATATATTGAATATATCATATTTTAATATATTTAACAAAATATTTATAAATTTTACATATATAATTATAAATTTTGTTTATTTTAAATATCTTTATTTTAACATTTTTTTGAAAACTCTAATAAAAAAATAAGATTTACATTAAAATTTATATTTTATATTATAACAAATAATATATAAACAAAAATAATAAATATAAAATTTCAGAAAAAAAGTTTTTAATCAGGTTCAAAATATATCATAAACCTAAATAAAAACATTCAGAAAATAATATTATATATGTTTCATTGTTTAGATTTTAATATTACAAAATTTTATATAGGAATTCAAAAATATTTTTTTTTATATAAAAATACATTTTTTTATTCATATTTCGTTTCATATGACATATTTTTAACCCAATATCATTTTTTGTTTATAAGACAATTTCCCTAATATCACTGTTATATACAATAAATATGTTTGCATTTATATTTTATTTTTTTATAATTTTTTTTTAAAAAAATATTTTAAATACCCAAATATATATTGAATATCACCAAAATTAAAGCATATACAAATATATATATATATATATATACATATATATATATTATATATATACACAATATAAACACACATACATTTATAAAATTACAATAATCATAAATAATTTTTAAACATTTTAAAATAAAAACTCTCCTTAAAAATAAAATCAATTTAAAATTTTTATATATAGTTTTAATTTTCCTTACATTTAACATAGTAAAAATTTTATCAAAAAATATATATATTATAAAATATTTTATATTATATAAAAAATTAAAAATCCAAAATTTTTCATATTTAAACAACATAAAATAAATTTTTATTAAATTTTATTTTTTGAAGAATTAAAATAAAAAAAAATATGTTTTATTTATATTAGTAAAATTTTATTAAAAAATATATTTAAAATTTAATTATATTTACAGTTTTTTATTAATAAACAGATTAAATATATTGAAAATTTATATATCTTATAATATAAAAAAAAAAAAAATGAAATTGATACTTGTAAAAAAAAATTTAGTTTTTGAAATTTTACCAAAAAGTTTTATTTAATATTTATATAAAGCATCAAAAAATTCATTTAATTACAAATGATAAATTCTTGATGTTTATAATATATATAAAATAATATATCATATAAAATTGAAAAATAAAAATAAATAAAAATGATTAAAAACAAATTTTTTTAAAAATTTGGATTTATAAATATATTTTTTTCAATTTTCAAGATAATATGAAAATGAAATATAAATTATTTGAATAAATCTTAAAAGTAGTTCAATTACTTTAAAAAAATTGATAGATGCCAGAACTATTTGTTTATATAAATCTTTATGGGAAAAATAATTCCACCCATATCAATATTAAATATTATTCTGCTTGATATTTTTTAAAAATAACAAATTTCAAAAAAAGATTTAATTTTTAAAAAAATATAAAGTAATAAACTTTATATTTATGCAATTATAATATATCTTTTTTTTTAAATATATAAAAAAAAACAAAAACCTTTTAAAATTAATTCAATTTCAAATAAAATCAAAAATAGTTTCATTTTAAATTTTTATTTAAAATTCAAAATTTATTATGTTAAATGTTTTATAAATTTTATGAATTTTATTTTTAAAATACAAAATATTTCATTAAATAAAAAGAAAAAACATTGTAACAGATTTTATAAATTTATATAAAATTGAACTCAAATGAAAATTTAATAAATAAAAAAAATATTTTATTTCAATATTATATATTTTAAAATATATATTTTATATATTTACACCTTTAAAAAAAAAATAAAAAAAAAAAATTTTTAGTAAAAATTATTAAAATTTTTAAAATTTTAAATAAAATATTTCAAATGATAAAATTTATTTTTTATTTATATAATAAATGAAAGATTTTTTTATAAATAAAAATTTATGAATAAATTTTTATTTTTCAACAAATATAAATTATAAATGACAATGAAAAATATTTATTAAAAAAAAAAAAAAAAAAAAATTTTAATAAAAAAGTTTTTTGAAATTCCTATGTTTTTAGTATTTTTTTTAAAAAAATTCAAAATGAGAAAAAAAAAAATTTTAAGAAATTTATATATTTAAAAAAAAAATGTATCAATCCAATTTTGAAAAAGAACTTAAAAAAACAAAAATAGAAAATTAAAAAATGAAAAATATTTTTAAAATTTAATTCAATGTTTGAACAACTTTTACATCATATTTCAACATTCAAAATTTCTTCAAAACAAAAAAACCAAAAATGAAAAAATAAAAGAAATTTTAAAAAAACAAAATAAAATTTAAATTTGTTTTTTATTTAAAATCATGGAAATAAAAAATTTTACATTTTTTTAATAATTTGGATAGAAAATTAAAAAAATAATAAAAAAAAAATTCAAAAAAAATAAAATGTTTTCCCCAAAAAGGAATTTTGAAAGACATTTTTAAAAAACATTGAAATTTTTCAAAAAAAATTAAAAAAAAAAAATAATAAATATAGATTTAAATTTTGAAAAATCAAATTTATTTAAAAAAAATTTAAAAAAACTTAAAAGTTGTATTTAAAAAAATTTTGATTTTTTTTGTAATTTTTTATTTTAATTTCATTATAAAAAAAAAGAAAACAAAATTCTAAATTCAGACAAAATTATTTTGATTAAAATTTTTGTTGTTAATTTAAAAAAACATTTTTTTAAAAAATCATTTTTTTATTTATAAATTTTTATTCTTTTTTATATAAACCATTTTCATTTTTTAGGAAAGATTTAAATTAAATTATTTTTATGAAGGATGTTTTTTATTTTTATAAAAAAAAATTTTATATAAAAAGAAAAATATAAATATATTTTTACTATATATAATATTTAAAAACCATTCAATTCATCAAAATTTTTTAAAATTTAAAAAATTATTTAATAAAAAATTTTTTATTACATTATATTAAATGTTAAAAAATTATTTATATGGAAAAAAATATTGAAAATATAAAAAAAAAAAAAAAATTTAAAAAAATAAATGAAAAATTATCAAAATATTTTAAAATAAATAGAAATAATGAATTAAAAATATGAAAATTATAAAAAAAAAAAAAAAACTTAAAATTAATATTAAAATTCAATAAAAATAAAATTTTATTTTTAAAAAGATATTTTAAAAAAAAAAAAACACATTTTAAAAAATTTTTTAAAAAAAAATTTTTATATGAAATGAATTTTTTTGAAAAGAAAATTATAAATAAAAAATATATAAAAAAATAAAAAAAAAATTTAAATAAAAATTAAAATTATCAAATATTTTTTTTTAATTTCAAAATTATATATTATATTTATTTATATAATTTTTATATAAAATTTAGAATATAATTAAAAAAAAACTCAAAAAAAAAATAAATGAAAAACAATTAAACTTTATATCAGGATTTTCAAATTCATTTTAATTATCAAATTTTAAAACAAGATAAAAAAAACATTTATTTTAAATTTTTATATCAAAAATATTTTGATTATGCATTTAAATTATAATTAAAAAATAAATAAAATTTGTATTTATATTTATTATTTTCATTTATTTTAAATTTTTTTAAAAAAATTTTATAAAAATTTAATAAAAAATGGGAAATAATAAAAATGATTTGAAAATAAATGCAATTACTTTTATAAAAAAATGAGAAATTTTTTTTAAATAATTAAATATATTAAAAATTAATCATTGAAAAAAAAAATAAAGTAAACCAAAAAAAGTTTAAAAAAAAGTGGAAATTTTTAAAATCAAAATTTTTTAAATTTGAAAGCTATCAATAATTTTTTTTTTTCATGGTTTAATTTTTATTTTTATATTTAAAATAGTTATAAAAGCATTATTAAAAAGTTTGTTAACAATTTATCCCAAAAATATAAACATTTTTCAAAAAAAATATGAATAAAACAAACATAAAAAAAAAATTTATATTATAAACTAATTAAAAATAAGCAAATTCATTGATTTTTAAATATTTAATCTCATTTGCATTTTTTGATTTTAAATAAAACAAAATATATAAATAATAAAAAAATATTTGGAAATTTTAAATAAAAGAAAAGAAATTTAATAATTTTAATTACATAAGAAATTTCAATATTTGACCGGGATTTTTCAATGAGAACTTTTAATCTAGAAAATTTTATATATAAAATATATATTTTAATAGATTTTTATATATTAGAATAGAATTTACCAGAATATATTTTAAAATAATATTTTTTTTTTTTAAAATTTTTTAATGATTTCTGCAATTTTATTTCTAATTTTGGAAAAAATCAATATGTCATTAAATTTTAAAAATATTTTTTATTAATAATTTATTTAAATACCTTTAAAATGAGATATTTTATGAAACATTTTGAAAAAATTTTAAAATTAGAATTTTCAAAAATTTGAATTGGCAATCATAAGTTTTGTTTTTCAATTTTTTTTTGTTTAAACAAAAATTTTTTTATTCAAAAAAAGAAATTTCTAATCAATAAAGTTTTTGATATAAAAAAAACTAAATTTAATTAATCATATTTATTTTATTTGTCAAAATATATTTTTATTTTCAAATAAAATTAATTTTTGAATTAAACTTAATATAAGTTAGAAAAAGAAAAAAAAATTTGAAAAAAATGATTAAAAAATTTAAAAATGATTCAATTTTTAACTTCAAAAACATTTTTTTTATTATTTATTTTTTTGTTATTTTTTAAATAATATTATATTACAATGCATATGGAAATTTTCAGATTTATTTTTCCAAAAAATTTTATAAATTTTAAAAAACACAAAAATTCATTTAAATGTATTTTTTAAAGAAAAAATATTTTTATTATTATATATTGAAAGCAAAAATTTTTTTACAGATTTAATTAAATTATTTTATATTTTTTAATAATTTTTTCATTTTTAAGATGGAAAAATTTAAATCAAATAAAAAAAAAATAAAAAAAAATAAAATATAAAAATTTTAAATTCTTTTCAATAAAAAAAAATAATTATATTTAAAATATTTATTTTAAATAAATAAAAAAAAATAAAAAAAAAAACTGATATTTAAAAAATTTTTTTTGTTTTTGAAGAAACAAAAACAAATTTTTATTTTACATTTTATTTTTTTTTAATTTTATAAAAATGAATTTTTATAAACAAATTCCAAAAAATTAAAGGAAGAAAAATATTTTAAAAAATTTTTATTTTTAAATTATAAAACATTAAAAAAATACAAAATTTATTTTAAAAATTTACTTGTAAAAAATACAATAATTAATTATATAATGAATATAAATTTTTATTATATAATATAATATATATCTGAAAATATTTATTATAAAATATATCTTATATTATTATATCTTGTGTTATTGTGTGTGTGTGTGTGTGTGTCTGTAACGTTTATATGTTGGATCGAATTTCCTACATTTTTTTTTAGCCGATTTCAACAAAACTTCACAGGACTACATAAAATTACCTTTGTGGTGGTTCTAACGGGACCGAAAATGGAAAAAACACAGTTGTTTTTTAATAAAATCAATTTGAAAACACGATTAAGACACATCGTGAGAATGAAAGGGGACAACTCACCCACGAAAATGTAAACAAAAGAGCATAGCATGATGAAAAAAAGACGCCGAACTTGACGAAAACAAAATTTTATCGTCTAATGTTCATATTATTATTAAAGAGGAAAGATCAAAGTATTTTGGGGGTATTTTTTTACATTTTTTAATCGTTCCTAGCACGTCTGAAATTTTCGTTAAAAAATATTTTTTTTTTTTTCAAAAAAAAAAAAAAAAAAAAAACAGATAAGATAATCATTTTCAATCATTTTTTCGATTTGATAAAAAAGATTAAAATCTTACTTTGATATTCTTTTTAAAAATCAATTATCATTTTTTCAAAACTGATTTTAATAAAAACAGAAATTATACTGTTTATTTAAAATATTTTGAACCAAGCTTAACTTAGCTTCTGCGCCGAAAAAATGTAATTTGAAAATAAAACAAAGCAAGTCATAACCTTTCGCGTCGCTTGACGATTGATGAAAGGCACATTCATGACGTTTAGATAACTTACGGGAGGATGATTCTTTCTACGGATGGAAGGAAGTGAAATTATTTAAGTGAACAAATTATTTACCTTGTTACTTTTTAAGGAAAACTTTCAGCGCTCTAATTTTTTTTTTTTTTTTTTTTTTTTTTTTGTACTTAGCTTTCATTTTTACGTTTACGATGCTTTATGGAAAATATAAAGAAATTAAAAAATAAGACTGTTAATAGTGAGATTAAATTTCATAAGAAAAAGGTATCTAATTAATTTAGGTACCTTTCTTATGAAATTTTATCAGAAGTGTACATAAAATACTATAATTTTATGTACATTTATTACATTTTACTGTGTTATTTGTATTTCCATTCATTTTATTATTAATTTTGATATTTCATTTATGGAAAAATGTCATAACTGAGATTAATATAAAAATAAGATCATATAAATTAAAGTTTAGCAGTAGTTAAATTTCATAAGATGATACTGTTACTTGTAGGTACCCTTCTCAGTTGAAATTGAAAACTCAAATTAACTTCTCCATACGTGTTTCGCAAAAAGTAAAGGGCTTAACAGCGGAGAACAATGCTGAACTCAAATAATGCAACTAAATTGTATTCTGGTTGGTCTTCCGTACTTGATAATTACTGTCCGACTATAAACACAAAAATTACATTTCTTAATTACCATGGCTAATCTGATTGGTCCAAATTATACAATTTTCAAAGCGCTAGACAATGACAATCTCACACGGACATTTTGAAAGGTTGATGTTGCTTTTTTTTTAACTAATGTTAAAATATTTTTTAAAATTCAATTTAAACATTTTTAAAAATCTTTTTAAAATTAAAGAAATAAGAAATAATTGTATTAAAAATTCAATTTTCATTGAAAAATTTTTTTTGCTTTCAGAAAATATTGTCCATATTCATAAAAACAAATTAAAACAAATAAAAGCATTTGAAACTAAATAATATATTTGTTTTATTGAGTTTTGTATGTTACAATTCACAGCTGATTTTTTCAGGTACGTTGGCCAAAAAAAAAAAAAAAAAAAAAAAAAACATGATTTGCATTCTTCAAAGCCTTGTGCTTTTTAACTATTGTAATCACTAAAACCGATGGTTTCGAATTTCTAGAGTTTTTCATAAAATTAGTTATGGGGGTGTTAATAAATATAAAAAAAAATATTTCTGCCATGACTTTAAAAAAAAAAAAAAAAAACATATTTATAATAATTTCGATCATCTGTGAATAGTTTCTGAAAGTTTCATTAACATCTGACAATTATTTTTATTTTTGCAAGATTTTCCAAATTAATGTGTGTAAATACAAAAAACGCGCTAAAAATTATCTATGTTATTTACTACCCCTTGTTGCGACAAAGAGAAACAAGGTTTTTTAAATCAAAATTTAGAATATTCTAAAAAGATGGAAAATTTTTTAAAAATAATTAAAAAAAAAATTTAGTCTATCCTCTTCATAAAAACATAAGCATTTTGACGATAAAATTTTGTTTTCATAAACTTTGGCGTCTTTTTCATCAGACTATGCTCTATGTTTTAGCGATTCCGTGGAGTGACTTAGGTTAAAAAACCCAGGTTGTGTGTGTGTGTGTGTGTGTTCCTTTATATATGGGATCGGATTTCTTACATTTTCAGCCGATAAAACAAACATCCTTTTTTTTTTTTTCGGCAGGTAGTATTTCTTATTGTCTTGCACACTTTTTTCTTTATTTACATTCAGAATGCTTTAAAATTCCATTTACAAGACAATTGTTTATAATAAAATTCTATTCACCAATCGATAGACTCATAACGATTGTAAACAATGTTTTTTGTTTGAATTTGGGTTTGACCAATTCGTAAAAAAAAAAAAAAAAAAAACTAATTAAGACATGCGTGTCCGTCAACCTTAAACAATAATCTTTGTCAATTTTATTTTTCAGTCTTTATGATGGTCGATACTTGATCTATCTCTTACTGTTACATCCCCAGGCAACGCCGGGCTCTACTGCTATTATATATATATATATATATATATATATTATATATATATATATATAATTTATATATTTATGTTTGAATTTAAATATAAATATATATATAAAAATTATAAGATATATGATTTATATTAACATATATAAATATATATATATATATGAATATATTTTTTTATATATATTTGTTAAAAAATAATTTTTATAAATATAAATAAATATATATATTTTATTAGATTCCAAATATAATTAATATATTTCAAATATGTATGAATATCTAATTATGAAAAAATGTTTATGAATATATTTTATATATATTATATATATATTTTTATATAAAAATATATAATTTTTATTATTTGCAAAATGAAATATAAAATATGTATATGAATATCAACAAATATAATATATATTCATTTTTTATATATATAATATATATATATATATATATACATATGTAAATATAATATGTTATGAAATATATTTAAATATTCTGATGAAATAAATTATGAATATTTAATTTATTTTTTATTTATTATATATGTATTTTTAAAATATTTAAGAGAAACCAATTTTAAAAATATAAATTAAACCATCATGAAAATTTGAAAACAATTAAAATTAAATTGTTAATATGTCATAAGAATATAATTAAATGATATTTGAATGTATGATTTAAAAATTTTTATTATTCTTTATAAAATGTTTAAATATATTTATGTATTATGTATTTATTCTTTTAATTTTATATTTTATATTTATATATGTAAATATATGAATATTTAAAATATGTATATATATATATATTATTTATGATTTTATTTTTTAAATAAATAAAAGTATGTATATGAAAAAGAAAAATAATATATAAGATTTTTATTATATATGAATATTAATTAAAAAATTTTAATATAACATTATATGAATTTAAATTTTTATTTATATATTTATATATATATGAGAATTGATAAAAAATATATAAATATATATGTATGAAAATATAATTATTTTATATCATGCAAGCATTATGTTTTTAAAATGATAGTTTTAATATTACCAGTTCAAAATACCTTTATATGAATATTTTTTTTATATGAATTTATATATTTATATCTACAATTTAAAATCCTTTTAAATATATGTATGTATAAATGAATATAAATATTATATATATATGTATCTTATATACTTATAAAAAAATATATATATATTTTTGTTTTTTATAACATATTTATTATTATATATGTATGTATGTAATTAACATGAATAGTCATTTTATAATAGAAATATATAAATATTTATGTACTTTAAATAATTCAAATTAATTAAAATTATAAATATATTATATATATATGAATATTTTAAATAAATCAAAATATTATATATCAATATTTACATATATATAATATAATTTATATATATATATATATATATTTTATGTATATTTAATAATTTATTAAATATTTATGTAATGATTTGAAATATTAATAAATATATAATGAAATAAAATATTTTTTATATTTTGTATAAAAATTTAATGTATAAAAATATATTTATTAAATATATTTTCATATTTACATATGCATAAAACATTATGTATTATATTTATATAAAAAAAAAATTTAATGTATTTATAAAAATATTATTGAATAAATTATACAAATATAAAATAAATTATATGACAAATTTATTTTTAAATATATGTTGTATTTTATATATAAAAATTAATATTTATATATCCATGTATTATATGTTAATATTTATATGATTGTTATATTTATCTAAAAAAATATATATAATATATGTATGTTATATGAATATATTTTAATATATATACATATATATATATAATAATATATTTTAATAATATATATCAAAATATAATATATTTGTATATATATATGTAATATATATATAAATAAAAATATATATCCAATATAATTTTTTTTATGTTCAATTTTGTTAGAAAAAGAGATATATATATTTATTTGTAAATATTAATAAAAGAATATTTATAAATATATATATTTTTTATTATGATATATAATAAATATATTAAAAATTTATTGAATTTATATTTTATATTAATTTATCTTTGTATAATTTTGAATAAAATTTTTTTTTTTTTATGGTTAATTTTAAGAAAAAAAGACTAATTATTTGACTTTACAATAAAAATTGAAAAAATTAATAAATATTTATATATATACATATTTATATATAAATTTGTGATATTGTGAAAAAAATTTCTTTATTTAAACTTTCAAAATTATATGTATAGCATAGAATATAAATAAAATTTAAAAATACATTTTCACCCAAATATTTTTTATATATGTTAAAAATAATTTCTTTTAAACATATATTAAATTCAAAATATAATATATAGAAATAAATTTTTAGATAAAAGATTTGAATTAATTTAAACAGTAAAAGATATGTAAATAACTGCAATTTTTAGATTTTATTTAGATATATAAATAGAAAAAAAAAAAAAAATCAAAAAAAATAAAATTTTTCAGATATAAAAAATTAATTTAATTTGTTTGATTTAAAAATAATATATTTTAAATATAGATTAATATATTATACAAATGATAAAAAATAAATATAATATAGATATAATCAATTTTATATAATAAAATAAAATTGTTTCTTACTTTGAAAAATATATTAATTTCCATGTAAAATATGTAGGATAAAATAAAAAAAAGTAAAATTATATGAATATATTTTATAAATATTTATATATTTATAAAAATATATATTATAAATATTTATATATATTTAAATTTATTAAATATATTTTTTATTTTGAAATATTTATAAACAAACCAGAATATATTTGATAATATATATAATCATTTGCAAATTATAATAAATTAAATATATATATTTTCAAAATATGAATATATTTATATATATGTTTGACATATATAATGCAATTTAATATTATGTATTAGTTTTTATAATCAAATATTATTTTAAACTATTTAATACAATTTAATCTTCAGCATCCAGGATATATATATATTTATATATATAAATATATTTTTATATATATATTTTTATCATAAGTTTATAATAAAATGTTATTTTTTGTATATATATATTAAAATTATTAAATGTTTTGGATGCTTATTTTTCATATATAAGTTGATTATATTATATATAAATATATTATTCTTAAATTTAAATATATTAATTATATTTTTTTTATATATTAATATATATATAAATATATATAAGATTTATTTTATATATATATATATATATATAAAATATTGCAGATCAAAATTTTATATATATTATTTCATTTAATTATAAAAATTTTAAATATATATATATAATATATATATATATATATATATATATATATATATATATATATATATATATATATATATATATATATATATATAATATATATAATATATATTTTATATATGTATTTATATATTTTAAAAAAATATAGTTGTATTATTGAGTTTTTATATATTTTTATATATATATATTTTATAACACCCTTTATATATATTTAATATTTATTAAATATATTATATATATTTTTTATATACCAATATTTTATATATAAATATATATATATATATATATATAAATATATATATATATATATATATATATATATATAATCATATATATAAATATATATATATATAATATATATATTTATTAAAAAATATATATATATATATATATATATATATAGAATAATATATTATATATGATATATAAAAATATATATTTATATATATATATATATTTATATATATATATATATATATAATTTAATTATTTATATATAATAAATAAATATATATATAATTATATATATATATAAATATATATATGTAAATATATATATATTTTTATTTATATTTAACCAAATATATATATATATGTAAATTTTTTAAATGTAAAAATTATATATGAATATAATATAATATAAAAATAAATATTAAATATAAATTTATGATATATAATATATATATATATTTATATATTTATATATATAATGAAAAAATATTTTAATATATATATTGTATATATGTATGTATATGAATATATTTTATATATATCACCATGTATGTATAACTAGTATATTTTTATATATGTATGTATGTAAATGAATACTTATTTATATATATGTATGTATATGAATATATTTATATATGTATGTATGTATGTATATGAATATATTTATATATGTATGTATGTATTTTATATGAATATATTTTATATATGTAATATGTATGTATAAATATATATGAATATATTTTATATGAATATATGAATGTATATGTAATATATGAATATGTTTTATAAAATATGTATGAATATATATATATATATGTTATGAATTTTATATATATGTATGTATGTATGTATATGAATATATTTTATATATGTATGTATGTATATGAATATATTTTATATATGTATGTATGTATGTATATGAATATATTTTATATATGTATGTATGTATATGAACATATTTTATATATGTATGTATATGTATATGAATATTTTTATATATGTATGTATGTATGTATATGAATATATTTTATGTATGTATGTATGTATATGAATATATTTTATTATGTATGTATGTATATGAATATATTTTATATATGTATGTATGTATATATGAATATATTTTATATATGTATGTATGTATGTATATGAATATATTTTTATATATGTATGTATGTATATGAATATATTTTATATATGTATGTATGTATGTATATGAATATATTTATATATGTATGTATGTATGTATATGAATATATTTTTATATATGTATGTATGTATATGAATGAATATATTATATATATGTATGTATATGAATATATTATATATATGTATGTATGTATGTATATATATATATATTTATATATGTATGTATGTATATGAATATATTTTATATATTTATGTATGTATATGAATATATGAATATATGTATGTATGTATGTATATGAATATATTTTATATATGTATGTATGTATGTATATGAATATATTTTATATATGTATGTATGTATGTATATGAATATATTTTATATATGTATGTATGTATATATATGAATATATTTTATATATATATGTATGTATATGAATATATTTTATATATGTATGTATGTATGTATATGAATATATTTTTATATATGTATGTATGTATGTATATGAATATATTTTATATATGTATGTATGTATGTATGAATATTTTTTATATATGTATGTATGTATGTATATGAATATATTTTATATATGTATGTATGTATGTATATGAATATATTTTATATATGTATGTATGTATGTATATGAATATATTTTATATATATGTATATGAATATATTATGTATATGTATGTATTATTATATATATATGTATGTATGTATGTATATGAATATATTTATATATGTATGTATGTATATGAATATATTTTATATATGTATGTATGTATATGAATATATTTTTATATGTATGTATGTATGTATATGAATATATTTTATATATGTATGTATGTATGTATATGAATATATTTTATATATGTATGTATGTATATGAATATATTTTATTTATGTATGTATGTATATATATATATTATGTATGTATGTATATGAATATATTTTTATGTATGTATGTATGTATGTATATGAATATATTTTATGTATGTATGTATGTATGTATATGAATATATTTTATGTATGTATGTATGTATATGAATATATTTATTATGTATGTATGTATATATGAATATATTTTATATATGTATGTATATATATATGAATATATGTATATGAATATATTTATATATATGTATATATATATATGTATATATGTTTTATATATATATATATGTATGTATGTATGTATATGAATATATTTTTATATATGTATGTATGTATGTATATGAATATATTTTATATATGTATGTATGTATGTATATGAATATATTTTATATATGTATGTATGTATATGAATATTTTATATATATATGTATGTATGTATGTATGTATGTATGTATGTATATATATATATTTATGTATGTATGTATGTATATGAATATATTTTATATATGTATGTATGTATATGAATATTTTTTATGTATGTATGTATGTATATATGAATATATTTTATGTATGTATGTATGTATATGAATATTTTATATGTATGTATGTATGTATATGAATATATTTTATATATGTATGTATGTATGTATATGAATATATTATGTATGTATGTATATGAATATATTTTTATATATATATATATGTATGTATGTATAAATATATTTATATATATGTATGTATGTATATATAATATATTTTATATGTATGTATATATATGTATATGAATATATTTTATATGTATGTATATGTATATGAATATATTTTATATATGTATGTATGTATATGAATATATTTTTTATATATATGTATGTATATGAATATATATTTTATATATATTATTATATATATGAATATATGTGTGTGTATGTATATGAATATATTTATATATATATATGTATGTATATGAATATGTGTTGTATATATATATATATTATATATGTGTGTATATATGAATATATTTTATATATGTTTGTATGTATATGAATATATTTTATATATGTATGTATGTATATGAATATATTTTATATATGTTTTATGGTATATGAATATTTTTATATATGTTTGTTGTTGTTTGAATATATATTTTATATATTATATTGGTATATGAATATATTTTATAATATATATGAATATATTTTTATTGATATATATATGAATATATATATGTTGTTATATATAATAAATATTGTATGTATGTATGTATATGAATATATTTATATATAAATGTATAAAAATATATTGTATATATGTATGTATATGAATATATTAAACAATATATGTATTTAAATTTTTATTTTTATAAACATATTTTTTTTTTTTTTGATATATATATGTATGTTTTCCAATAATTTCTTTTAGTGAAAAAAATGTATAAAAATATATTTATCCGCCAATATATATGTGTAATATGTGATGTGTATGAATTTATTTTTTAAACTTTATGGATCTTGTATGAATTATGTTTTATTTTATAAAACAAACATCCATTTTGAATTCGGTAGTTTTTGTATTGTGTGCAATAATTTATATTTTTTATATTCAGAATATATTTTAAAAGCCATATATGACAATTTTTATATTTATGTATATCACCAATATGATATATATGTATGTATATAAATATATTTTATATTATATTAATGAATATATTTTATGAAAAAAAAAAAAATAATATATTTGACATATATGTATGTCAATATGAATATATTTTCTTTATGTATATATATGAATTTTTTTTATATATGTATGGTATATTGATCTATATTTACTGTATGTATCACCAGGCAATATTTTATATATGTATATATATAGTATATTTTATATATATATGTATGTATGTATATATGTATGTATATATAATATATTTTATTATATATGTATGTATATATATGAATATATATTTTATATGTATGTATATATGTATATATTTTATATATGTATTTATGAATATATTTTTATATATGTATGTATGAATATATTTATATATGTATGTATATGAATATATTTTATATATGTATGTATATATATATATTTTATATATTTATATATATGTATGTATATGAATATATTTATATATATATGTATGTATGTATATGAATATATTTTATATATGTATGTATATATGATATATATTTATATATATTATATATTTTATATATGTATGTATATATGAATATATTTTAATATGTATGTATATATGTATATTTTTGTATGTATATATGTATATGAATATATATTTATGTATATATGTATATATGAATATATTTTATATATGTATGTATGTATATATATGAATATATTTTATATATGTATATTATATGTATATGAATATATATATATATGTATGTATGTATATGAATATATTTTATATATGTATGTATGTATGTATATGAATATATTTTATGTATGTATGTATATATGAATGAATATATATATGTATGTATATATGTATATGAATATTTTATATATATGTATATGTATGTATATGAATATATTTTATATATGTATGTATGTATGTATATGAATATATTTTATATATGTATGTATGTATATATTTATGAATATATTTTATATATGTATGTATGTATGTATATGAATATATTTTATATATGTATGTATGTATGTATATGAATATATTTTATATATATATGTATGTATGTATATGAATATATTTATATATGTATGTATGTATGTATATGAATATATTTATATATGTATGTATGTATGTATATGAATATATTTTATATATGTATGTGTATATGTATATGAATATATTTATATATGTATGTATGTATATGAATGAATATTTTTATATATGTATGTATGTATGTATATGAATATATTTTATATATGTATGTATGTATGTATATGAATATATTTATATATGTATGTATGTATGTATATGAATATATTTTTATATATGTATGTATGTATGTATATGAATATATTTTATATATGTATGTATGTATGTATATGAATATATTTTATATATGTATGTATGTATATGAATATATTTTATATATATGTATGTATGTATGTATACGAATATTTTTATATATGTATGTATGTATATATATGAATATATTTTATATGAATGTATGTATGTATGTATATGAATATATTTTATATATATATGTATGTATGTATATATATGAATATATTTTATATATGTATGTATGTATGTATATGAATATATTTATATATGTATGTATGTATGTATATGAATATATTTTATATATATATATGTATGTATATGAATATATTTATATATATGTATGTATGTATGTATATGAATATATTTTATATATGTATGTATGTATGTATATGAATATATTTTATATATATATATATGTATGTATATGAATATATTTTATATATATATGTATGTATGTATATGAATATATATTTATATATATATATGTATATTATGAATATATTTTATATATATATGTATATATGATATATATTATATATATATATGTATGTATGTATATGAATATATTTTATATATATGTATGTATGTATGTATATGAATATATTTATATATATATATATGTATGTATTAGAATATATTTATATATATATGTATATATATGAATAATATATTATATATATATATATATATATATATATATTTTTATATATATTTTATATATATATGTATATGTATATATATTTATATATATATATATGTATGTATATGAATATATTTTATATATGTATGTATGTATGTATATATATATATTTATATATATATGTATGTATGTATGTATATGAATATATTATATATATGTATGTATGTGAATGAATTTATATATATATGTATGTATGTATATGAATATATATATATATGTATGTATGTATGTATATGAAATATTTTATATTTTGTATATATATGAATGTATGTATATGAATATATTTTATATGAATATATATGTATATATGTATATGAATATATGAATATATTATATATATGTATGTATATGAATATATTGTATATATATGTGTATGAATATATTTTATATATATATGTATGTATGTATATAATATATATTATGTTTATTATATGAATGTATAATATATTTTATATATGTATGTTGAATATATTTGAATATATTTTATATATGAATGTATGTTATATGAATATATTGTATATATGTATATATAATATATCTATATATGTATATGAATGAATATATATATATATATGTATGTATATGAATATATTTTATATGAATATATTATATATATGAATATATTTTATATATCTATGTATGTATATGAATATATTTTATATATGTATGTATGTATTTGAATATATATATATATGTATTATATATATTTTTATATATATATATATGTATATATATATTTTATATATATTATATATTGAATATATTTTGGCTCTAAACTAGTATTTTATATTGTATGTATGTATGTATATGAATATATTTTATATATATGTATATATATATGTATGTATATATATATAATTTATATTTGTATATTTGTTTATATATATATATTTATATATGTATATATATATATATAATATATTTTATATGTATGTATGTATTTATATTATATGAATATATATATGTATATGAATATGAATATATTATATATGATATGTATATGAATATATTTGTATATATATATTTATATATGTATTTGAATATATTTATATATTTTATGTATGTATGTATATGAATATATTTTATACGCGTCAATTTATGTATAAAAATGTATGTATATATACTTATAATATATATATATATATATATATATATATATATATATGTTATGTATATTATATATTGCACCTACCGGGCATATATGTTTCTATATGCTAGTATTTTATATATGTATATGAATATATTATATATATATATGTATATATGAATATATTTTATATATGTATGTATGTATGTATGTATATGAATATATTTTATATATCTATGTATGTATATGAATATATTTTATATATATATGTATTTATAAGAATATATTTTTATATATATGTATGTAAATATATACACATATATTTTTGTATGTATGTATATGAATATATTTTATATATGTATATATGTATGTATATGAATATATGTATTATGTATGTATTGAATATATGTATATATATATTTATATATGTATGTATGTATATGAATATATTGTATGTATGTATGTATGTATATGAATATTATATGTATGTATGTATATGAATATATTATATGTATGTATGTATATATATGAATATATATATATATATGAATATGAATATATTTTATGTATATGTGTATGTATATGAATGTTTTATATATGAATATAAATATATATGTATGTATATGAATATTTTTTATGTATGTATGAATATATTATATATATGTATATATATATATATATTTATATCTATATAATATGTAATATATATTATATATATATGTTATATATATATATATATATATATATATATATATATATATATATATATATATATATATATATGTATATATATATATATATATATATATATTATATATTGTTATATATATATATATATATATATATATATATGTATATATATAATGTTATATATATATATATATATATGTTTTTAGATATATATATTATATATATATATATATATATATATATTTTATTTTTTTTATATATATATATATTTATATATTTTATATATATTATGTATGACCTTAATGACCACACTTATATGAATTTACAGAAAAGCCATACTTGCAGAAATTTATGAAAACATTTCTGTTGTAAGACAAACAGAGAGAAACATGTAATGAAAAAAATGGTCCTGCCAGAACATGAAAATACTAATATAAAAAAAATAAATTCAACAAAATGAAAACATAAGAGAAACAATGAACATATCTTAATTTTTTTTTTCCTTAATGTTCTTTTATCTATTTTTTTTTTTTTGCTTGAATTCTCTTAAATCTTATTATAAACGTCTTTTTTGAGGTCATTAAACATTTTATTTATTTTCATCTTTAAAAGGGCTTGGGAAGCAAAAAAAGTTGAAAATCTTTTTTTGGGGAAAAATCTTTGTGTCATTGTCACAGTGTTATGCTTACGCCAGTGTTTGTTTCCCAGAATCCAAACATTTCTTTCACGTTCATCGCACTTGTAATCAGTTGTTTGTTCTGTTTTTTTAGGGCCTTTTTTTGGAACCCTTTTTTAATCACTTATCCCCTTCATAGCTGTTTGTCCATTCCATTTGAAGATGGACTCAGTGTCAAAATACCAACCAATTCTAATTACACATTGGCCAACTCACTTTTTGTTCTTAACTAAAAATCACATCTAAAGGTAAACTTGTTTGTCCAGCCCAACGACTTGGACAGGACTTTTTTTTGAAATTAAAAAGGATTTCCATCTGGCCCAAAGGCCTGGACAGGATTAACTTTTTCATTTCGCTGTTTGTTTATTTTTTTCACATCATGTAGTCCTTATTTCCAAATATGACTCTAATTCTATTATGAGCGAAATGAGGTCACTGACCCTTTCTCTCATCAGTGTGGTCAGAGAGAGTTTAAAATGTTTCAATTTTCTATCAGGTTTCCATCCAGCTAAATCAGATTTTCAATGTGTGACCAAAGGAGAAAAAAAGTGTACAACCTGGTTAAATTATTTTCAAAAAAAAAAATTAAACCTTCTCTTCCTTGGGTTTCCTATTTTACGAAAATGAAAGTCTTTAAAACTCTTTATTTTAGAATGCTCCTAAAAATGAGCATTGATAGTTCTTTATAATAAATTTAGGTGAAGGTTTGTAATAATATATATATATAAAATATATATATATATATATATATATACGAAGGATGGAATTATCAAGAAGACAAGTTTGACCAAAACAGTCTCTTTTTTATCTATCACAAAAAATTTTTAATTAGATGTATTGAAAAAACAAAAAAGATTTGTATGTTTAAACCCTGATCACATTAGATTAATCTTGCATTGCTGTAAGTCTGTCCTATTTCATTTTAAAAAATCTGATACATGTAATTTTGATATTTCACAAGGATCATTTCATGAAGTAGAAGTGGCTGAGCTTGTTGTAACCTTCATATTATATAATTTAAATAAGATCATCCATATTGATGATCACGGATTACACAGAGATGATGGACTGATGGTGCTAATGGAAAATAAAAGAAACAGTGATTCAATCTGGAAAAAAGTCCATAAAGTATTCAAAAACCTGAAATTCAATATTACTGTAGAAACCAACAAAAAAGTCTTCCAGTATCTGGACACAGTTAAACCTGTCAAATGGAGCCATCTCACCTTTTATGAAACTGAATGCAACTCTAAAATATATCAGCACAGTGTCTAACCACCCAACAAGCATAATTAAACAAATCCCATTAGGAGTGCAATATAGGCTGTCGCAAAATTCTTCTACTGAAAATATATTTAACAAAAAAAAGAAGATATATGTATTGGCATTAAGAAGGACATAATGCTAACCTGCAATTCAAAGAACAGAGAAGCCCAAAAAACGATATTATTATTAATAATAAAAGAAAGAGAAACATAATCTGGTTCAACCCACCTTTCAACAAACATAGGGAAAATGTTTTTCAATAAGATAAGCACTTCCCTAATATGTCCAGACTACATAAGCTATTTAACCAACATACGATCAAATTAAGTTATAGCTGTGCAAGCAATATGGGCAACATCATAAAAAGAATGAATAACAGAAATTTAAAGCTACAAAATGACGTGAAAGGCGAGAATACAACCTTATGCAATTGCAAAAAATAACTGTCCTTTAAATGGATTATGCTGTACTGAATGGGTTTTATATTGTGCCGAAGTGGAAGGTGAAAATGGTAGCACAAAAAATACATTGGGTGTACTGAGAGCCAGTTCAAGAGGACGTGGTACAATCACACCTCAACCTTTAGAATTCCGGAGCATAGGTACAGCGTGAAAATAGCAAGCGATTATTGGAAATTTAAAAAGAAACATAGCAAATGGAGCATTTTAAGAAATTTAAAGACCAACATAATAGTCGAGAATACATATAGGCTATGCCAAGAAGAGAAACTGGCTACAGCAATATACAAAAACAGCAATGAATTGCTGAACAAGAGGTCAGAGATCATGACCAAATGCAGACATTTTAAGAAGTTTATCTACGGGTTATTTGAACCAGGTTAAAGTTAGAATTTTTTTTTCTCTCTCTCCCCACTACTCCCAGTTTCAAAAGTGCTTAAGTTGTTGAGCTCCATGTAGTTGATTTGCTGAACAAGAGGAGACTGTAGAGGTTGAAACCATAGTAGTGTGCTCTGGTCAGCTTTCATCCTTTCTAAATATTAAACAGCTCTGCAAGTCTGGTCTTCCAACTTTGTATTGAGCACTTTTAATACATTCAGTTTTAACAAATATTTTCCTATTTGTGTTAATGGCATATGAATATATATATATATATATATATATATATATATATATATATATATATATATAGATAATATTAGTGGTAAATATACACATACATATGCAAAATATATAGATATATATCCATAGGTGCATACACATATATGTATATTTTTTGAATAAAAATTCCAAGAGGATAGAATCCAGGTAGAACTCAATGTCCAGGACAGAGTAAGGATATAATAAAAAGGCTTAAACACTAATATTCCATGGTCATAATTTATTCCATTGGAATCAGTAAATGATCCAATTCATCAGACCTACAAATTCAAAAAAAAGAAAACAGAAAAAACAACTCCAGAAATAAAACAGAATTTAGAGAGAGTCTAGAGAAGGAGGGGAGATTAAACCTTAACAGAGAGAATTTTAGGAGAGGTGAGTGGAAGGGGTTTAAGTAAGAGAAATATGAAAGTTGTCGGATGTCTAATGCATAAAGATACATTTCGTGGTGTGCAAGTGTGTCTGCATACCTCAACGGGTGTATGGACATGCATCTATGTTTGCATTAGCATGAGTGACATCATGACAACGATTCCCACCCCCCACTTCCATAATAATACCAATATACAATTAAAAAATTAATCAGTTTGTCTGACGATTGCATAAGTGTGAAACCCAGGGTCACAAACTCACATCAATCCAACCAAAAAAAAATATATATATATATTATATATATATATATATATATATTTTATTTTTGGCATTTAAAAGAAATGAATAAAACACCAAAAGTAAAATGGAAAATAATAAATAGAACAAGAACTTGTAAAACCTGGGATGACCCATGCACTTTATGCCTACATGAAAAATTACACATTATAAATTTCTAAAAAATTAAACTTATTAAACCATAGACATGAGTTAACGGTTTTTGCCAACATCAACAAATTTTTGCATTAAATAATTAGCATTAAAAATTTTTTTTAAATTTCATAGTCTAAAAAAAGCTTAACCCAATCATAAGATAAAAAACACTTTATGAAGTCATCAAAAAAACAAATTGTAGTTCAATACGATGCATTTATATACAAACAACCCTTTTAGAAAAAAAGAAAAAAAAATCTTTAGACATTTAACAGCGTAACAATAATGCCGACAACTCTCTGTCGATGAAACAGACTAGACGATATGCATATAATGAATGTTATCATTCACTTTAGACACCCTGACCCTACCTTGACTTGACCTCTTTCCAAAAGTAACTAATATGTTGATACAAATTGTTAACCCTTACGCCCCTTATTGAAATAATTGCTTCAGTCGTTTCCATAGTAATTAATTTTACGAATGAATATGCTTATAAAGATGTGTAAATTTGAAGATTAGTTATTCCAAAAATTTTGCTTGAGGATGAAACAGAGCTTGATACTTTAATTCAATTTAATTTTAATAATTGAAGTTTTTAGCTCTTGTTTTTGAAGCATGAGAACTCTTATGTAGTGAAGGAATCATATTTTTTAAAAATAATTATAATTTGGGCTCTACTTATGTATTTAGCACTGTTTTTTAAAAATAAAAACAAAAATACTAAAGAACTTTGGATTATTTACCTAACATGACCTCTTTCTGAAAGTTCTTTCCTATTTTTCTGTATATTTGCACACTCTCACACACACAAATATATATATTCATATATACCTACATTTGGGGTGCAACTTAAGTTTCATTGTTTTACCAACTCATCAGGCACAAAATGTTACTTATGATTTTTTTTTTTTAAAATAATATACTGGGTCTCATAGGAGTGACACTAAATTACATGCAGATTCACAGCTGAAATTTAAAATACGTTAAATATAATATTGAGATGTAAATACAAAAAATAGGATGTAAGTAGGGACCCATCATAAAAAAAAAAATTAAAAGCAAGTTTAAAGTTTAAAAGTAGAATGCTGGGTGACACTTTGAGTGATGATATATGCTAAAATGGTTAATCAATATATAACCTAAAATATGGGAAGTGAAAGCAAAATTTGGATAATATTAAAACAAAAGACTACACATTGGGATTTTGTTGCCAAAATTACACCCTTATCTGGCTGTGTCAAACAATGCAACCTGTGAAAAAGGTTCATCCTCAAAAATATTAATGGCTTAAATCTGCTTAATAAACAAAATAAAAAATGCTAGGTTGTAGTCATAGAAAAAGATTTCACTTAAAATATTTTAATTCTGGATAAATATATTATCCAAATTTTGCTTTAACTTCCCATATTTTAGGTTATATATTGATTACCCCCTTTAAATTTATTCAAAATAACTAGAACCTGTAAATCCTTATATGATCCATGTCACCTATGTTTACAAGAAAAATTCCATATTATAAAGTTTATCAACACTAAAAACCTGTCAAACCAAAGAAATGAATTGGTGATGCTATGCTGTCATTGTCTACTCTTCATCTTAAAATATTGTTAAAAAAATTTTTAATAATTATATATTGTAATTGTTTAGCCATTATTTTATTAGTATATAATAGTCTACAGAACATTTATTTGATATATTCAACGATAACATTGTCATGTTTTACCATCTATTCAGTATAATTAACAACATATAGTTGTTTCCATATTTTTAATTTTTTCCAAAGTCAAAGCTTCCTGACTATTTAAAAAAAAATCCTTTTCTGATAAATTTTTGTCTACTTCAACAAATTGCCAAATCATACTTGGATACACCAACATTACATTTGTCACAGTAATTGTTCCTTAGAATGAATGACATGTCTAAGCATTGGTTTTCATGAGATGTAATAATAATCCACCCACTTCCACTCTCTGACTTTATTTTTATATGTTAGCATAGATGTGATGCTCATTGGTTAATCTAGCCATATCATAATTGTAAATTTAATTATAAAAATTAAACTTAAGGTCCAGAGTTTCGTTCAATTGTCAAGCAATAATAGGAATAACTTTCTAAGAAATTTACTTAATTTATAAGCACAATCTTAATATTTTGAGTTGTTAATGTTAAAGAAAATTCAGTCTATTTTGATTAGGGGTGGTTGGGTTTTAATTTCCCTTGAGAACTTATGTGTCAAATACATGTTACTTAGGTTAAGTTTAGGTGGGGTCAGGGTGCCTGCTCACAAACATAGACATCCATGTTGTCTGGATTTTCAATGACAAAAAAATTTTGATATTTTTATTTATCCGCTTAATCATATTTTTATGCACAAACATTTAATATTTTAAATTTTATTCCTACGGATTTAAAGTACAATTACTCCTAATAACTAATAGACTATATGGTATTTTTTTAAACAAATATATTAGAATTTAATTTCATATTTAAAAAAAATATTAATTAATGGTCAAATATAAATATGTATGTTTCATCTCTCTTCTTTTTTATTATTTTTTTGCCAAAATTAATTATTATTTAAGGAAAATATTTGTTAGTGCCTACAAAAAATAGATATTTCATTTCTTTGATTTTCTTTGATTTAGTAAATTTTTGTTTTTCAGAAACTTAATAATTTTTAATGTATGCACAAAGGACATGGATCATTTAATGATCTACAAGTTCTAGCTTTTCTTATTAATTTCCAATTTACTGTTGGTGTTTTATTGGTTTCTTTTAAGCGCCAGAAATATTTAGATAGGGACGTTTGAGTTTGCTATTTATTATTATTAAAGGGCGTTTGATGTTGGTTCCACTTTGTTTTGAATTCATTCCTTGTGCATCCAATGTAGAATTTAACTATGTCTGGATCTTCAATAGATGAAATATTGTATTGATAAACCACTGATTCAATACAACATTTATTATTAAGAGGACAGTTTTGAGGATTTCTACAGTTACATAATATTTCCTTATCTTCATTTCTTTTTATTTTAGGATCTATATATTTTTGAGTTTAGTATGACAGAGAGTTGGCAAAATTAAAATAAGTGTTTTTTTAACAAAGCATAATGAGTTGATGAGGGTTCGAGTGGTAGTAAAATTGAGGCTATGAGTAACGATGAAATTAACGGACAGACTGGAAATATTGGTAAAGTGATTAGCTTAAGGAAAAGGTTGAAAAAAACTTTTCCTATTATTTCTTTTTTTTTGAAGAGATCACCAAAAATTTTATCTCCAGTTTTTTTTTTGTGAACATAAACAATGAAGGCCTAGACATCCTGGTAACCAGTAGTTCCAGATGAGTAACTGACCATTGTTGAAGTTAATGCATCCTGGTTAAAAGGCTACCCAGAAAAGGTTGGAATTGACCAGAGGAAAGGGGAGTTGAAGGGTGGCAGATAAGGACAATTCTCGGATGGTGATTGGCTGTCCTGAGGCTACCTGGAACTATGTGAGTGACCAGGATATAGTTGGCCAGAGTTTAAGGGGAGTTGAAGGTGGCTGATAACAACAATTCTCAGGTGGTGAGTGGCTGTCCCATTTGTAAGTGAGAGTGTCCACTGTAAGGAAGTGAGAGGGGAATAAGGATTAGTAGGAAAATACTAGTTACAATGGTAGGAGGGCTGCCGGTGATTGAGGACCCTTCAAATAACAAACCCACCCATCTTCAATATAAGCAGAGATTTGAGCCGCAAGCAGCAGAATTATAGGGAGTTGTTAGAGATTGGTTAGGGAGATCGTAGAAGAGTCACAGAGAGTCAAGCAGAGTGGTTAGAGAGTTGTTAGCAAAAATGCAGAAAGTAGAGTGAAGTCCCTGAAAGTTCCTGAGATAAGATCACAATAGTGGTTGTTAGCAGAGTGCAAAGACCTGATATGAACTAAGTAGAAGGCCTTGTTGTATAAGCAAGGGCAGATGCAGTATTCATGTAAGAAATTGGAACAACCGAGAGAGATAACCTAATATGCAGCCAACTCTCTCTCTATATATCCTTAATTTTAATTCTGTCTGTATATAAAAACTTGAACCCCATTGAAGCAACTCCAGTTTTTCTTCCATGATTATTTTATCGTAATTTTATCATAATTTATTTTTTTTATTAATATACCCTTGTCCCACCCTCAGCACTCTCGATAAACTCTGTCAGTCCAGGATTGACAAAACCACTCTTCAGGTCAGAAAAATTCACAATATGGATGGAGAGTGGTTTGTTGTCATTTGGTCCCGATTGGGAATCTGCCGGGCCTAATGACCAGACCTGCGAGAGTCAAGTGGGTGATGGGTATAAGGGGTTATATTATTTGATTGCCACGACCAGGATAGACCCTTATATATTTGTTGCCATGAGGCCAGGAGTGACCTATATTACCGGTTGCTGTGAAGCCAGGGCTAACCCGTAGGAATTGGGCACAGATTGCCTTGATTTCTTTGAGGACAGTGAGAGAGAGGAGGAAAACTTGCTGAATAAAATCTCAGGAACTTAGTCGATTGGACTATAAAGGTGTGAAAAATGCATAACAAACAAGACCTAATGGTGGATGAGCAGAAGAAAATGGACAGTGGGTAAGTTACTTTTGGTTTCCCTTGTTGTTGCATGCTCGATTGTACTTTAGAACTGCCAGTGATAGTCGCTTGCCTTTTGGGTGTTCAGCTTTGTACATAGTTGAAAGTCACCACTGTTTTTAGGGGTTGAGTTAGTCGGAGTAATACAAAAAAAAAAGAAGAGAAAATGAGTGATGCTGGCTGAGATGTAACAGAGTGGGAAATAGGGATACCCAAGATTTCTGCAGGATTCTGAGTGTTGATAAGGGGAATGAGACTACCCACCTATAAGCGGAACCCGACAGCTCCAGGAATGGTTGATGAACATACAGAAGAAGCAGGTCATATATGGACTGTCAGACAGCAAATTAGTGCTGCTGGCCTTCGAGGAGGCAGTAGGACTTGTCTAAGTTTATAGGAGGGTTATACCGAGAGAGCTGGGGATAACTTGGGACAAACTAAAGGGAGCTCTTGTCTGGCAGTACACCAATGAGTGGACAGCAATAAAAGCAGTCCAAAAGTTGTTTAGGCTGTTGCAAGAGGAAAGAGATGGATTAGAGGAATTGGGAGACAGAGTGGTGAGGAAGCAGTGGGCCCATACAGGCCTTGTTGGCTGATGTGCTAGTAGACGCCCTCTGGGACCGAGAGATTAGGAAGTGACCTCCTGAAGCAGAGGCCAAGCACCTTGAACAAGGCCCTGGACCTGGCTAAGAACAGTGAACAGCTGTGGGAAAGAATAAGGGAGAATGGAGAGAGAAGCTTCCGGGTCCCCTAGAAGGGGGAAGGAAAGGGACCCCCCGCCTTGTGGAATCGGAAAATTCAGAGAGAATTGGTAGAACCTGAGGAATGGGAAGAAGATTCAAGAAGAAGAGCTTGATCAACGAGGCATGGGACAGTATGAACTAATCTGCTGGACCTTCAAATATGAGGGTCACAGAGTGATAAATTATCCGACGAAGTGGGGATTGCCTCCAGACTTCAAACAAGATAACTGTAGTAGGTGGGGAAAGAAGGGACATCTAGATAAGTGGTGCGGGATCAAGAAGGGTTCCCCACCAATATTATTGAAGAAGGCTGAGCCTGGAAGATAAGATCAGGGAAAAGTCAGCGAGTTGCCCCAGAAGTAAGGCAGGGTGGCCCCAGTGGTAGTAGGGTCTCTCAAGTGTTGGATATTTGGAATGAATGGCCATTTCTCTGTCATTTGTGGGTGGTAGAGATGTTGGTGTTGTGGAGGTTTGGGACATATCTGACGGAATTGCCCTCATGGAAAAGGAGTTGATGGTCCAAGAAGAGGAATGAGGGGAAAATAGGCGCCCAGCCTATACTCCACCCAAGAGGGAACCAAAAGGAGCCATGACCAGGATAAGGAGTAAGGAACTGCAGCTGCCAGTGCCTAAGTCCAGAGTAACACAGGGGAGAAATAATAGGAAGGAGATGGAAGGGGAGCTCAGATCTTCCAGCTGTTGAAGGAAGGGCCTGATTTCACCTGCAGTGTTTTGATGGGGAATAGACGAATGGGGGCTCTCATAGATACCCAGAGATTCAGTCTCGTTGATAAATTCCAAAGTATTAAGGCAGATAGGTTTTAAGGGGAAGTTGAGTTCGGTAGATTTATTGATTAGACAAAATGAAGAGAGAAGGTACGACGTGGCTACCCTTTCAGTTGGCAAGGACATCAGGTAGGCTGAATGTTTACGTGGCACCTGAGTTCTGTGGTGAACTGATTTGGGTGGAGTAATTGGCTCAAAGAAAATAAGGCCCAAATCCATTTCAACCCAGCAACATTGATAATAGATGGGGTAGGAGTGTTACTAGGAGATGGGCCTGAGGGAAAGCTGCCTGTAGTAGCCAAGAGTGATGTAACACTACCTCCTAGGACTACTATGTCCTGTCAGAGTAGGATAGAGGCTGATAGAGACTTGGAGAGGGGATTGTATCACATAACTCCTGGGGGAGTGATGGAAGATAGTGCAGAAGAGATTACTTTGTGCGATTCAGTTGTAACAGGGTTAAGAATGATAACCCTACTGTTAGCTACCACTTCTAGCAGAACTATGAAAATAAGGCAAAGGGATGAGCTGGGCTATGCATGCCCAGTGAGAATTATGGAACAGATAAGAGTAATGGATGATGATGGTAAAGTTGGGAGTAAAAGTGATGAAAGCAGAATAAACAACAAAGATAATAGTGCCTAACCAATTTAGAAACAGGATGAGCATGTTACTCAGAGCTAATCGAGATGTAAGTCACTAAAACTGACAAAGAATTGGGACAGACAAGGACTGTAGAGATGAAAATAGACACCGGTGAGCACTCACCTATCAGGCTGAGATCATATATATATCCATAAGAGAAATTTAGTAGAGGAAGCGGTAAATGAGATGTTGGATTCTGGGATAATGGAATGCTCCAGGTCACCCTGAAGTTTTCACATATTAGTGTGTGATGATGAACATTCGCACTTACCGGAGTCGAAGCATCCAAGATGTTTTGTTTGTTGGGCTGCTGTTTTATGATAGATATGTGCATAAACCCAAGCTAGACAGTTCGTCATTTCATCAAGTGCATCCGTTCCTCTCGCAAGTGTGGTCCGAGAAAAGTACATTCTCCGACATTTGTTGATTTTATGCTGCTTGGCTCAATGTATCTAGTGGCAGTCTGCATGCTGATTGGTCGAGCTGGGGACTCTGATTGAGAATGAGGCCAACGGGGATGATTGGTGCGTTGGCCGTGTTTTTGGTTAATAAAAAGAGTCTGGGACATTGACTGGCAGTGCGAATGGGACCATGGTGACGTGCACTGCTATAGAGCTTTGTATTAAGTTACGACTCTGTTTATTTTTGTCTGGGAGCTGGACACTAGCTTCAAACCCACCACTAGAGTCAGCGGTGTAATTACCGGTGCCTACTGAAACGTGGGAAGAACACACTGAACTTCAACATAGTGGTTGAAAAGAAGGATGGTGGGCATCGGTTTTGCATAGATTTTCGACAATCAAATGCTGTTACTAAACCATTAGCGGTACCTCTCCCTTTGATTGATATTCTGGCCCTGTTGGCAAAGGCTGCTTGCTTCTCTACCTTGGATTTGAGGTTGGGGTATTGGCATGTGACTCTTGATAAGGACCAGGAAAAGACAGCTTTTGCCTGTCATGTTGGGCTTTTTAATTTCCAGGTTATGCCGATTGAGCTGTTGAACACCCCTGGGGTATTCACCCAGGTGATATCTATAGTGTTGAGTGGTATGGAAGATTTCGCAATGGCTTACCTGGATGATATAATGGTGTTCTCTAAAACACCTAAAGAGCATTTTATAGACTTGTAGAGTGTTCAACAGGCTAAGGGAACACGGGTTGAAACTAAAATTACACAAGTGTCAGTTCATGATGAGACCAAATATCTAGGGTTCATTACAGATAAAAAAAAGGTGTAAATCCTGACTTAGATAAAGTAGAGGTTATAAGAGCCATGCCTGAGCCCAAGACGGTGAAGGAAATCCAGGGCTTTATCGGGGCCATCCAATATTACCAGCGCTTTATACCTGCCTTTAACAGGTTGGCAGGTCTCCTGATAGCACTAACAAAGAAACATGTTAGGTTCAAGTGGACGGAGAATTGTCAGAGGGCCTTTGATGCTGTCAAGGACCAGCTGACTGCAGTGCCCTTGTTGACTTAAGACACAGAACAGAGTAACCCTAAATTAGACTTTATTCCACACTATAGAACAGTTAGTACAAACAACTATTTATCTGAAGGCACAGTCCATTTTGACGATAGGCAGAATGTTCACCACAATCTCCCCTGCTTCTAGAAATAATTAGCAGCAGTTAGTCAGTCAATATTAAGGAAAGATTATATCCCAGCAGGATTTATTTCAATTTTTAAGTATCTCCTTTATAACCTTATTCGATTTACCCATAAGTTAAGTGGTTGGGAGGTCTACACGCTCACTCTGATCAACATAAAGGAATTTTGATTTCATTTTCTGGTGTATCTGTATTAGATTTTTCTGGCGTATCTGTATTAGATTCAGTCTTGTCAGGATCTAAGGTGTCAAAATTTTGAGTGGGTAAGTCAGAGTTTTGTATTTCAGGAGAAATGAATGAAAACCAGTGGGGGCGAGATCTTGGAGTGATACTGTGGTTTCTTTGCTGTTTTGAAGACAAATGTGCACATAGCGTGGATTGGCTTTTATGTCCACCTCTTCCACAATAGGGTGGTACTTTGATTGTCTGACATGTTATCTCAAAAGAACCTTTCCTGGTGTTGCTAGCCATAATGGAACAGAATAGCCACTGGAAATTCCGCAAGGATATTGAATAGCCATTCATGAGTTGTAGCATTTTTAGCTGTTAAAAGTAATGTGCACATTGAATGTAAAGCATCTGACAGAACATTCTCCCATTGATTTATAGGTAGACATTGAGTTTTGAGTGCCAGAGTTATTGCTTTCTACAAAATGCCTTTATACCTTTCACATTGTCCATTACCCTGGGGATTATAAGGGGTGGTTTGGCTAGTTGAGATTCCGTGCCCATGCAAGAAGCATTTCACCTCACCCAACATGAAGCTGGAACCCCCTCTCCGAATGCACATACATTGGCATACTGAAGATAACAAAGAGTTGGGTGAAGCACCAAATGACTGTTTGTGACAACATATCAGGACAAGCAAAGGCAAAAGGGAAGCAAGAATATTCGTCTATTATTACAAATAGAAACTGGTAACGAGAAGATTGTAGGGGTCTTTTGTAGTCAACGCTGAGCCTCTCAAAAGGCATGGTTGCTTTTATCAGATGCAGAACATCAGGTTGGTAAAATCGAGGTTTAGTAGATACTCTCTTTACATCCTCCACAGAGAATGCGAGGTTCCTTGTCTTAACAAAATGCATCATTTGCATAACACCAGGGTGATAAAGAGAGTTGTGTAATTTCTCTAGAGTGTCCAAACTTATAGCTCTGGATAACATATCTGCAGTAACATTATCTCTCCCTGGGCGGTATTTAATATTGAAACTGTAGCAGGCAAGTTCGACCCTCCACCTTTGGATTTCATCATTCTTTATTTTTCCAGCCTGTTTTGAATCAAACATGAATGCCACTGATCTCTGACCCGTAAGTAAAGTGAAGTGTCGTCCAATTAAGTAGTGCCTCCATTTATTTAAGGCCTCTATGATATCTTGGGCTTCCTTTTCTATAGAAGAGTGTTTATATTCGCTGGTACACAATGTTCTTGAAAAGAAAGCTACGGGTCTACCAGATTGGTTCAATGAAGCTTCAATCATGTGACATGAAGCATCAGTCTCTACAGTAAAAGGAACTGTTTCATCAATAGAATACACTACAGTGTTTTTGTCTTCGGTTTTCAGGTATTTGAAGGCATTTTCAGCGGTCTTGGGTAGTGGAAAACAGCTTGTATAAGGGCGGAAACTTTTTCAGAATATTTACTAATCCATTGGGAATAGTAAGCGAACATTCCCAGCACACAATGAAGAGAATGAATACCACAAGGAAGGGGAAGTTCTTTAAGCAGTCAAAGTCTCTCAGGATCTGGTTTAATTGTACCCTCCGATATTGTATAGCCTAGTAGGTTCACTGTAGAGTCGGAGAAAGAGCATTTATCATGATTGTAAATTGTATTTCTTGGCTGCTTCCATAAATTTATCGAGGTTCTCATCATGCTCTTCCTGGCTCTTACCATAGATAGTTATATTGTCTAAGTAGGCAAATGTGTGGGAGAATGAACTGCCAGCTACAAACTTATCAATTTGAAAGCAAGCTACTCCATTGGTTACTCCAAACGGTATCCTGCAAAATTGATATAACTTTCCATCTGCTTCAAAGGTGGTATAAATTTTGTCTTTATCAGATATTGGGACCTGTTAGTAAGCAGATTTCAAATCTATAGTGCTATAGATTTTGTATTGTGCCACCTTGATTTCTTGATCTTGAGTAAAGGGTAATCATCCAATATAGTGAATAAGTTAACTATCTGAGAATAGTCCACCACTATCCTCTTTTTATGTCGTTCATTAGTAGTCCCTATGATCTGGGCTCACCAAGTATAAGTGCTGGGCTCAATAATTCCTTCTGAAAGTAGTCTATTTACTTCAACAGTAATAAATTCTTTATTGTGTTTACTGTATTTTCAAACTTTGGTTTGCTATTGGTTTGCAATTCTCAGCAAAATTATCAAAGTGTCAGGGAGGAGGAATGGAAAAGGTAGTCAGTTCACACACATTTAAAGGAGGCCACTTTCCACCAAATTTCACACAGATACTATTGTGTTACCCCATAAAGTCTTGCCTAAGGGTGACATCAGCACACAAATCAGGCAGCACAGACAGTTTAAAATCAGAATATTCTTGTCTCTCCACTTCCAAATTCATCAGGCAATGTCCGAGAGCTCAGAAAGGTCAACGCCATTGACATGATATTATACATCAGTAGGGTAGACAGACGAAGCTTTCAAACCAGTGATTCACATATGAAGCTCTCAGTACTCTGAGTGTCCACAAGAGCTCTGACCCTCCTCCCGTTTATTTTTATCAGAGTAGTTGCAACGAACAAATCCATAAATGATGCTGCCATCACCCGCAGGATTAAAAAAATGAAGATTGGCGGATGTCCCAAAATAACATACTTTTGCAAAATGGCTGATTTTCCCACATCTTCGACAGGTGCCATTCTGAGCTGGGCAGTTACGGTGAGGATGCCTATGGTTTACACAAAAGAAGAACTTTTGAGTTTTAGAAGCCACTGTGGATGCTACGTTTTCTGTTGGGCTGCAGGAGTTACCTTCAAAGGGGGCTGCAGCACTAACAACTGTTCGAGAGATAGAGTAGGACTCTGAACTTTTCTGAGCTTGTTCAAGAGCTCTGGCTTGGTTAAAAGGCAGTGGTGAGGTCTGGAGTTATATTTTCGAGTAGTTGTTGTCAAATATTAGGGGACAAAAATCCACTTATGAAGGTATCTCTTATGGCCTAGGATCTATGTTCCTCAGCACTGACTGCCTTGTAGTTGCAATCCTCACTTAAATGCCTCAGATTTAGAAGATATTCATCTAGCATCTGGTTTTTGCCGGCACATTGATAGTATATGCCTGGCAGAGATTTCATTCTTAGGCTTGTCATACAATTACTGGAGCCTATTGACGGCTCTCTCATAGTCTGGACAGCCAGAAATTAATTCATACATAGAAGGGCCAATAAAGTTTAGGAGCACAGTTCATTGGTCAGGGGTGTATTGTTCTCTATACTTTGCAAGAAATTCTCAAAAGTGGCAAACCAGTGCCTCCAATCCTTTTCAGCATTCTTTGAACTGGAGAGAGTTTCAAGTATTCAAGGTCACAGAATTTTGTCCATATTTCTCAGAGACTGAGATAATGTTACTGAAAAGTATGATCTAGATAGTGAGAAATAAATTGTAATAAAAGACACGAAACAGAGTAACCCTAAATTAGACTTTATTCCGCACTATAGAACAGCACAAACAACTATTTGTATGAAGGCACAGTCCATTTTGATGATAGGCAGGGTGGGAGAGAAATGTTGACCATACCCAGACTTGAGTAAACCCATGATCTTGTATACAGATGCCAATGACAAGTGTATTGGTGCAGTCCTTATCCAGCTTTGTCTTGATAAAGATGGACCAGTGCTGGGCATACCTGAAGAAGTACCAGTATACTTCTTGTTCCATAGATTGTCTGAAACCCAGCAGAGATTATTTGATTGGGGCCATGTTTACTATTAAGATGGACCATAAGCCCCTTAAGCCTTTATTAGAGGCTGAGTGGACTAATAAGAAAATACAAGAGTGGGCATTGAAGCTTAGCAGTTACCACTGTAAGATAAAGATAATACCTGCACAGACCTACTGTCGAGAATCCTAGAGCAGTTAGAATCTGAGTCCATTAAGTTAGAGCCAGGTGTTGATGATAAGGCTTACCAAGTTGATAAAATTGCACACCCTGGAGAGGCACTCCATCTGGGAAGATGAAGAGAAAGGTTCAAGCAAGCTAGTTGCTGACCCTCACTAGGAAGATGTTATGGAAAAGTGCCAGGAAGATGGTGAAATAACTGCCATTAGGGCAGTGGTGGACCAGAAATATGGCGAAGTACATAATACATCATGGACTGTTGCATTACCTTTTGGGGAGAGGTGAGAAAGTAACCCTTAAGCTTGGTTGTGCCTAAGATGTTAAAAGCTGAAATCCTAGGGCAGTGTCATGAGAAGATAGGTCATATGGGAATCAATAAGACGTATGAACTGATAGAAATTATTATTGGCCTAGACTGTATAAGGTTGTAATGAGCCATGTGGGCAAATGCGTAACATGCCAATCTCAGAGTAGAGGAAATAGGGCTGCCCCAGTAATGAAGAGAGATATTCCAGATTATCCCTTTCAGAAGGTGAGCATGGATATTTTGGGACCCTATGGAGAGACATTACAAGGGAATTTATACATAGTGAGTTTTCTAGATTGGTTAACGAATTGACCAGAGGCCTATGCCATGCCAGATAAGAGGGCCCAGACTGCATCAGATATAATACTCCGGGTGATATTCCCAAGGTATGGAGCCCCTGAACAGCTGGTCACCAACATATTACCACTTCACCGTACCACCCCCAGAGTAATGCTAAGATGGAGAAATTTCACAAAACTTTAGCCTATGTGCTAACAAAACTAGCAGCAAGTAATGAGAACTGGGATATGTATTTGACCCAAGCCCTAGCAACAGTGCAATTCTCATTAAATGAGGCTACCAAGTTCTCCCCTTATTACATTATATTTGGCAGGTACTACCCATGTTGAAGCCTAGGAGAAAGTATATGGGAGAAGATTACCATAAGATAATCCTAGAACAGTAGCATAAGATATTCACATGGGCACAGAGGAAAATTGAGAGGGCACAGAAGAGATGAAATGAGAGAATAAACAGGAATCGGAGGCACATTAATTTCCAGGTGGATGACATTGTATATTATAAGGTACACCTGAGAGAGGGTAAGCTGGATCAATGGTGGATCCCTTTTTATAGAATAGTGGAATTTGTTCCACTATTCTATAAAAGGGGATCTGGACCTGTCTCTTACATAATTTGGAACCAATTGGCCAGGAGAGTGAAGCAAGTACATGTCAACAACATAAAACTGGCCAACACAGACGATTAGGAAGAAACGGAATCAGGAGGTCAAGGGAGACGGTTGAGGAAAACTACTTTGGTTGAACCCGAGGAGTTAGAAACTGAAAGTGAGGATGAAGATGAGGAGGGACATAGGTTTAACCCTTTGAGTTATGGGAAATTAGGAAAAATGATTAGACCCAAGGCTAGGGCCTCTGAGGGAATTATTAAACCAAAATCTGCCCCTACAGGAGTGGAGAGGAAGCGAGTGAGTGGGAGGAAGAGGATGAAATTCCTCTAGCTCAACTTCAGGTGTGATGGAAAGCTGAGAAACCGCCTAGTGTGGTAGACGAATTACCTGTAAAGTTACAACTGAGGTGGGTAGTATGGGCCAAACCACAAGAACAGGTGAATCAAGTAAGATAAACGGAGCAGGTGTGGCATTGATGGTTGTGGACTAGCCTAACTTCTCAGGTTTCACCCTAATCAATAGTCATCAGATAGAAAGACTGAAAGGAACACTTGAGTAAGATGAACTCTTGCAGATATGGATGGAAGGAGACCACTAGTGGTAGTGATGCTGATTTGGGTAGCAAAGGACTCAGAACATAGTGAAAATACTGTATTTAAAAAGACCAGCAAAGTAGTCATAACTAGATCGAAATGGTTAATAACACTAGTAATAGACTTATGACTATACAAGGAATTGTTAGCTTGATTAAAGATGAAGGTAACAAACCTTGAGATAGCCAGAACACAGGTAGCTAAACATTTCAAACAGGGGATTAGGAATACCACAGTATAATGCTTTCCCTAGCACAAGACTCCCTGATGTTAGAAAGACAGTGGAAGGATATGAGCCTATATCTGAAAGGAGTAAAGTTGTTACAGACCAGATGGAAACGGGCAGTATTGCCTATAGTGGGGGAGGCCTTGAATGTGTTGTTTGGGACTGTGTCAAGAGACGATATGAGAACAATAATGAGGAAATTGGAGAATGTAGAGAGGGACTAGCAGGTGTTAACTCAGGTAACTAAGGAAAGCGTGTCCATCCTCAACGTTATTAGATTGGAGTTAGCGGAGAATAATGGTAGTATAAATTAGTTAACTGCAAGCCATTAGGGATGAAGTAGCTAATGTAATGAGCACTATGGCTACCAAATTGCAGGGCTTGGAGAGGTTCTTGCAGCAATATTTTCAGCTGTTAACTATAGTGAGCAGGGTGCACCAGACCAGTCAGTTGTTGAGTATTCTGCTAAAACCTGTGAGGATGCAATTGGACACTTGCCTCCGAGTATAATAACCCAGGGTCAGTTGAGAAATATTGGAAATATAGGCCAAACTGCCCCATCTCCTTAGGTTGCCTGTTGACACTACCGAACAATTATGGAAATATTATAAAGCCTTAGGGTGTTTCACCTTGTTAGAAAATAATAAATTGATGGCACTGGTGTCAGTCCCACTGCTGGATAGATGACACCTTTGAAATCTATCAGGTGATCAATCTCCCCATCCAATGCCCCAAGGAAGATCAGAAGTTAGAAGCAGTCACAAGGTATAAAATCGAAGCAGAGTTTGTGGCCCTAAATTTGGTCAGAACAAAATTATGAACGGGAGGCAATTAAATGCAAAACTGATGCACTAAGCACCTATGTATCTGCAAGTCTGATTTACATAACAGGTAGCCACGCCTTATGTGTGCTTGAGTTATTTAAGAAAAATAAATGAGGAATTGAGGCTAATTGTCAAGTGGAAGTACTAGCTAGTGTGGTGTTGCCTTCAGCAACCTGTACATCCGTTGGAGTTTGGGAAGTGGCCACCCAGGAAGAGCTAGAATTGTCTAGGATGTGTTAGGGAAAACCAACAATAACCGTGAAGGTGACCCCACCCTTATTTATTATGGAATTAACCATGAGATGTGGAGCCTATGGACCCTCTATTTTTTTCCCCCTTATCAAAGGGAAGAGAAATTTGAAGAGAAAGACTCATTCTTGGCATTGGTGGGTACCAACGGGAGTATGGGGGCAGGATTATGTGAACCCATAGTAAAAGAATTCACTGAGATCATCTTGAGAAAACTGCCCAAGCTATTAAAGCCAATTGATAAAATCGGTTTTGATCAACTAAAAACTAAGTCTAGTAGGGGAGGCAGGAACTAGCTGGGAAGGTGTTATGGGACCTTACCCATAATAACATAATGGACTATTCCATACGTAATAAATACTGCATCTCAAGAGGAAGCAGGAAGTTCAGTCTGGAGTGAAGTCCGTCAGGAGTCTGTCAGTTGAGTCAGAGGCAGTCCGAAACAGTCGTGTTCAGACAATTACTACAAGACATTGGAATAGTGATACTGGTCAAGACTACATTGTTCGTAACCAGAAGAGACAATTATAAAAAGAAAGTTTTTCTTTTAAATTAACTTGTAAGAGGTATTTTGAACCCCGAGTATGTATAAAACAATTGTTCCTTTTATTTTATTTTTCAATTTTACTGGCTAGGCATTGAACCTATATACTACACTAGCAGTAGAGCCCGGCGTTGCCCGGGGATATAACAGTAAGAGATAGATCAAGTATCCACCATCATAAAGACTGAAAAATAAAATTGACAAAGATTATTGTTTAAGGTTGACAGACACACATGTCTTAATTAGTTTTTTTTTTTTTTAATTGGTCAAACCCAAACTCAAAACAAAACATTGTTTTCAATCGTTATGAGTCTCTACCGATTGAATAGAATTTTATTATAAACAATTGTTTTGTAAATGGAATTTTTAAAGCATTCTGAATGTAAAAATAAAAAAAAAAGTGTGCAAGACAATAAGAAACACTACATGCAAAAAAAAAAAGTGAAGTTTTGTTGAAATCGGTTTGAAAATGTAGGTAGCCTTTCTGTAATCTTTTAGTTTTACAATTTATGATTTTTACTTATTGAATACAGTAAAAAAAATTGCATATTTTGCTTGTGGTGATTCATAATTTGAATTCTGATTTGAATATATTTTCCACTCGTTGTTTCTAATACAAAAAAAATATTAACTTTATTTGGGCTTATTAATTATGATCTAACAAATCTTATTCATTTAGTAGCCTTCTCTGTAATATATAATAATCTTTTACAATTTATGATTTTTACTTATTGAATACAGTAAAAAAATTGGACACCATGTGTATTTAAAGTAGTTTCCCGCTCCAGTTATTATTTTTAGTTAGGACTTGTGTATGTTTAGATTTCATTATCTTTCCCTAAAGATAAAGAATTTATTCCGATGTTTGTATTCATACAATCAGTAGAGATCGTTAGATTATTGTTTAAGGTTGACGGACACGCATGTCTTAATTATTTTTTTTTTTATTTTTATTTTTTATGAATTGGTCAAACAAAAACATTGTTTTCAATCGTTATGAGTCTACTGATTGAATAGAATTTATTATAAATAATTGTCTTGTAAATGGAATTTTTAAAGCATTCTGAATCTTAAAAATAAAGAAAAAAGTGTGCAAGAGAATAAGAAACACTACCTGCCAAAAAAAAAAAGTGAAGTTTTGTTTTATCGGCTGAAAAATATAGGAAATCCGCTCCCATATTTAAAGTAACCCACACACACAAACAAACCAATGTGAGTTGTCCCCCTTCCATTTTCACGATGTCTCTTAATCGTGTTTTCAAATTGATTTTGTGCAAAAACAATTATATTTTTCCCATTTTTGGCACTGTTAGAACCACCACAAGGTAATTTTTTGTAGTCCTGTGAAGTTTTGTTGAAATCGGTTGAAAAATGTAGGAAATCCAATCCAATATATAAACGTTACAGACACACACACACACACACACACACACACACACACACACACACACACACAATCTGCGTTTTATAATAAGTAAGATTTAGACTGATAATTCATAAGGAGTGTTGCGAACTCCAACTATGCCAGAAAACATTTAAATTTTTTCTTTCTCTCTTTTTGCCTAGTGTACCTTGAAGAGCAGACCCTCAATTTTTATTGTGAGACTAATGTGATCACATGGTGCAAGAGGAGATAGAACGAAGGTCCAGCACTTAATAAGTGCTGGCCTGGAAAGGCACAAATGAGCCCAATAGATGAACTGATAGGTGGCTGCCCAAAGGGAGCTATGATTGATGTAATTTCCTTTTTGTTTATTATTGTGTATTTTCTTGCCTTCTTTTCCCCTTACCTTTCTTTTTCGTGCCTCTGCAAATTGCTATGTATCAGTGGGGACTTGTCTATCAATTACTTGTAATTGACAAAAAGAGTAGGGGAGGGATATAACAGAGAGAAAGTTGGCAAAATTAAAATAAGTGTTAATTAACGAAGTGTAATGAGTTGATTAGGGTTCGAGTGGTTGTAAAATTGAGGCTATGAGTAACTTGATGAAATTAACAGACTAAATGGAAATATTGATAAAGTGACTAGCTTAAGGAAAAGGTTAAAAAAAAATTTTCTTATTTCTTTTTTTTTTGAAGAGGTCACTGAAAATTTTATCTCCTGTTTTTTTTTTGTGAACATAAACAATGAAGGGCTACACATCCTGGTGACCAATAGTTCTAGACAAGTGAATGCCCATTGTTGGAGAAGTTAACACGTCCTGGCTATCTGAAAATATGTGTGTGGCCAGGTTGGAATTGACCGGAGGAATCTTAATTTAGGGGGTAAATAAGGACAATTCTCAGAAGGCACTTGGCTATCTCGAGGCTACCCAGAAATATACATGCAACCAGGATATAGTTGGCCAGAGGTAAGGGGAGTAAAAGGTGGCCAATAACAACAATTCAGGTGGCGAGTGGCTGTCCTGTTCAGGCTCGCCCATAGAGTGTCCACTGTAAGGAAGCAAAAGGGGGCAATTAGGATTAGTAAGAAGATAGATTTTTTTGCCAGCAGTTGGCCATAGCAATTATACACAGGGACTCTTGAAATAACAATCCCACCCATCTTCAATATAAACAGGGATTTGAGCCATGAACAGTAGAGTTATGGGGAGTTGTTAGAGATTGGTTAGGGAGATCATAGAAGAGTCACAGAGGGTCAAGCGGAGTGGTTAGGAGATTAGCAGAGTGGTTAGAGAGTTGTTAGCAGAATTGCAGAAAGTAGAGTGAAGTCTCTGAAAGTTCCTGAGATAAGATTGCAATAGTGGTTGTTAGCAGAGTGCAAAGACCTCATATGAACCAAGTAGAAGGCCCTGTTGTATAAGCAAGGGCGGATGCAGTAATCATGTAAGAAATTGGAACGACCGAGAGAGATAACCTGATATGCAGCTAACTCTCTATATATCCTTAATTTTAATTCTGCCTGTATATAAAGACTTGAACCCTATTGAAGCAACTCCAGTCTTTCTTCCATGATTATTTTATCATTTTTTTAATAATATACCCTTGTCCAGCCCTCAGCACTTTCAGCAGACCCTGTAAGGCCAGGATTGACAAAAACACTATTCAGGTCAGAAAATTCATAATGTGGGTGGGGAGTGGATTGTTGTCACTTCGTCCCAATTGGCCAAACCCATGAAAGTTGAGTGGGTGATGGGTGTATAAGTGTTTATTCTTTCGTTCGCAAATCATAAGTAGGCACCATCACCAGTGATGTTTTCGACTTAGTTCATCAGGGAGTTTTGGGTCTTTCAACATCCCTGATTCGACCCAATCAGGGAATCAACCCTGATTCCCCGCTAATTAAATGCTAACAGCCACTGGCCTTTTAAAGAATAAGACGAAGAAATACCACATATTCCATACATCCGATTGGATGTTTGTAACAACCAATCCGGTGCGCGAAATATCTTTTAAATGGCCCGTGGTGGGGACTGGCTTCTTTTCTTATTTCGGTGGATTGTGGTTTCAATGGATAACCGAGGATGTAATCTTAATGTTCCTAAATCTTCTCCTTAAGTATTGTATGATTTAATTCTTTGCCATTTTTAATTTTATTTGTACTTTTTTCTTTTCTTTTGGCAGGGATACTTATACTCAACCCTATTATCACATTTTATCGTTTAGACTGTTTCTTAACATTATTGCATGTTAACTTTTGTTGGACGTATTCTCAAAATTAACATAATAATTGTCTATAAACATGTATATATATATATATATATATATATATATATATATATATATATATATTTTATTTATATATAAATAAAATTACAAAATGAAATTAAAAATAAAAGTACAGTAAGCACTATAATATTCCTTAATATTGATTATATATACAAATTTGAAGTCGTTAAATATAATAGACGACGAAATGATCTTGAAGTAAATCAAGTATTAACGAAGCTTCATATTATATTTATATATATGTATCGCTTATAAAAAAAGTGACAATTAAACTAATAAAATAAAATAATATACAAACAAATATAAATATATATATGGAAATGAGAGAAAAAACACTATTAATACACTATATACTTGGTTATGATTCCAATTTAAAATATATAAAAATAAAGGACCAATGTTAAATATAAATGTGAAATTGAAAAAAAGACAAATGGTCTTACATTACGTTTAAAAAAAAAAAAAAAAAAAAACTAAAGGTCTTACGTTCGAATAAAAAAAAAAAAAAAAAAAAAAGAAAACAATTGAATAAAAAAAAAAAGGGGGAATAATGGACAAAAAACAAAAAAGACAATAATGGACAAAGATCGCGTTCGTGCGAAACCACTAAAAGTTAAATAGTAACTTAAAAGTAACTTAAAAGTCCTGTATAATAAATGGGTTTAACATAAAAACAACATATTTACAAATAGCACAATTTACAAATTAACGAGATATATTCTTTGGCTGTACTTGTACATATCAGTTCGTATATTTACTATTTTACTCAAAAAAAAAAATAAAGTAAAAAAAAAAAAAATTAAAATATAATAAAAAATAATAAAAATGTTTACAATAATGCCATGTTGCAATTATATTAATAATATTTACAAATTTGCCTGGCTTGATGATTATTTGTTACATTGATGTCCAAGGGCTAAGAAAAGCTTAATCCATAACCATTTTGCTGTCCTTTCTGCTGTATTAGTTATGGTCTGGATCGCCTTTCTTTTGTTAGCACCTACTACGCCAATGTCTGTTAGAAAATTAAAACATATGGACCTTGAAGCAAAACCCCTTACACCCAATTTGATTGGCAAGCAGCTTGATTTCCACCCGTTGTTTTTGCAGCTCGCTATTAGTTCGTCATATTTTAACATCTTCCGTTCGTGGGCTTCTTCTGCATGCTCTTTCAAAGGCACTGTCAGTTAAAACATTATTACTTTCTTAATGCTATTAGAGAAGAATACTAAATCTGGGCATAAAGATGTTTGCACGATGTGGTCCGGGAATTTTAGTCTTTTCCCTAAGTCAACCCTTAATTCCCAGTCTGTTGCCAGTGACAGAGTATTAGCTATATTCTTTGGCTTTTTTTTGGGTTTCTCACCAGCTCTATGAAACTCTATGGCTCTTTTATCTGTGTTTAAAGTATCGGTGCTGATGGCCATATTAACTATTTTTGCTATATTTTTTAGGATTTCATCATGCCTCCATCTGTACCGGCCTTCCGCTAGTGCTGTCTTACAGCTACTTAAAATATTTTTAGACTTCCTGGAGGCGAACACAAATGGCATAGTGGCGATTCTGTTTCATACCATCGATGGAGGTTGGTAGGACTGGGAAGGGTGTCATATACAGTCTGGATCAGGAACTTTATGTTGATGTCATTGCTCCATATATCCGACCATTTGATTTTCCTCTAAATCATGGATTCCCAATTGGTCCACGCACCTTGTTGCCGTAGTCCTACCATCTTTGCCACCCTTTTCTCCTCCTTGCCCTTGCGTACTTCTTCTTGTATTAAACGGTTCTTTTCTTTACCTTTGGCTCTGTCCACTCGGATGGTAGAAAAGAACCCTAGGCCAGCTTGTCCAGTAGCTACGGCGCCTAACATGGACTTTTCGCGGAGCCTTTCTTTAGCGACACGCAATGCGTCCTCTGCTCTCCATTTTCTTCCTGAGTAGACTTCAATGCCTGCTCCAGCCACCTTTGGGTCTTTGGATAACTCATACTGCATTATTGCTCTAATTTTGGTGACTTTGTATTCCTCTACTAGACTTCTGAAAGGAAGTTGCAGAGCATTTGTGTTGCCGTATAGAGCAGCACTGGTCAAATTTTTCGGTAGGCCTAACCATCTTTGTCCTCGTGTGCTAATTCTTTTTCTAATTGTTCTATATGAGATGTTGTAAATTCATAAATAGACAATGGCCATAAGATTTTAGGGAGAATGGCATGCTGATAAATCCAAGCTTTAAATCGGCCTGGTAAGCCGGATGTTTGTCAACTCTCTTTAACCAAGTTTCTAGTTTGTGTTTTGTTTCTTGGATTGCTGTTCATCTTTTAGAAAAGTGATCTATACGTTTTCCAAGGCTTTTTATGGGCTTTTCCCTAATTGTTGGTATGTTTCCCCGGATAGTCTGAATCGCTCCTTATCTACTATTTTACCTCTCCTTAGAACAAGTGACCTTGATTTTATGGGGTTGAAATTCATTCGGGCCCATGTGATCTAATTTTTTCAATCCCCTTTAGCAGCCATCTCGCGCCAATAACGGATGTAGTTGTTATTGTCATTCATCCATGTAGGCTCTTATAGGAGGTTGCCTTAATCCTGATCTAGTGACCGGCCCTTTACATTCTGTTTCTGCGCTTTAATTAATATGTTCATGGCTAGACAGAAGAGGATCGCTGATATTGTACATCCTGTTATGATGCCTTTCTCTAATTTATGCCATGCCGACCGCTGTATTTCCTGATAACGTTCTCATTTGGAAGTTATTATAGTAATCAGCGATTAATTCAGTAATTTTACTTGGTACATAATGGCGATGGAGAAGCTTCTTCCACTAGTTTATGTGGTATTGATTAATAGGCATTTTTAAGATCTAATTTTGACCGATTGCTATGTATTATTTGCCTTCGCTTCTTTTAACAATTGCGATCTGACCCCTATATGCTCCATACATCCCGGTATCCTGGTAAAAACCTTTTTGCAGAGGTATCTATGTACTTATTTTTAGAAAGGAAATCTGCCAAGCGTCGGTTTAAGATGCTAAAAATATTTTACCCTCCGTGTTCAACAGGGAGATGCATCTAAATTGGTCTATCCTTCTGGATTCCTCCTCTTTAGGGATCCAAATACCTTCAGAGTGTCTCCATTATCCAGTTATTTTTCCTCTCCTCCAAATAACTTTCAGTAACTTCCATAACATCCAACGGAGTTTTTGGACAACGTTTGTAAACTACATAGGGCACTCCGTTTGGACCTGGTGTGGAGGCAGTTCTGTAAATTTTAATGACTTCATTAATCTCCATCAAGTTGGTTCTTTCAAGTCAAAAGGCATTAATGGTGGATTAGGGATTATCAGGGATATGTTATCTACAAGTTCTAGCTGTCTGTTTGGATCACTCAGAGTTTCTTGTAGGAAAGCATTGATTTCACTATGGGTACTCTCCAACTGACCACTTCGATTTTCCCCTAACAGCTTTTTTGTGAAATGGAATGGATTTGAGAGAAATGCCATCCGTTTTTTGCCCTTTCTTTCCTCCTTCGTCGAAATGCCATTCTGCTCTGCCTAAAGACTTTATTTTTACACAAATTAGGTCTCGAAGCTCCCGTAAATTTTTGTCTTTCTTCGGGTTTCGATTTTATATTGTTTCGAAGAGATTTTAGCTCCAACCTAAATTGTTTAATTTTTTAATTCCCTTCTATTTTCTTTGCTAATATCCTTCTTTTCCTTCCATATATATATATATCCAAATTTCCCTGCTGCATAGCTAGTTATGATTTTTGACATTGTCGCAAGTTGTTTATCCACCGAACCTCTTGATGTTATTTCGAGGATCTCGCCGATGTCCATGTCGAAATCGTGCCAGACATGTTTGTTGCTGGCTGGTGGCCATTTTATCTTTCTTCGAAATGGAGTGTCAGGCTTCTGCTTGAACCTCTGCTTGGGGGACTGGGCACTGTGGTGAGCTTCCCGGCCTTGCAAAAAAGAAATCTCACCAGGAAAAATTCCTGCGTGCTGCTGTTGGTTGGCTGCACCAGACATAAATATTTTTGCCTATGGATTTTTAGGCCTCACATATTTTTACACTTCTTTATATGGGCATGTCAGTCTACGTTGTCCAAAGGTCAGTATATTGGTTCATTTCCGTTTCATCGGCCTAATGGGGATCTCATTCTCCCCACCTCAGGGATCCCTGGGGGTATTTATTGCATGAGTTTCTGTAGCATTTCCTGAATAGCATAAACCGGGTTGCTAGCCCAAAAATACACTTTTGTGGTCTCTCCACACTGTCAATTGTCTTTCCAATTTGTCAACCAGACTATTCCTGGGTCGTCATCCGATCTGTTCAAGGTATTAGCATTATATTTCTTAATAATCATTTCTTTTTTTCAGTTAAACTGTAAAGCTATTTGAATAATATTTTTATTAAAAATTGTACTGAGTAGGAAAATGTTTATCAGTTAATACAAGGAATTTTTGTCTTAACTTATTTCGTACCATTTGGTTGTATCGGAGTGTATACCAGATGATTTCTCTATTTTTTTATTTCCTATGGTGTCCATTTTCATTTTATATATAATTGAGTTTGGGCATTTATAGTCACTATTCTATAGAGCTTTAATTTAAAAATTACTATGTCCATAGAATATTTTCTTGTTGCCTGAATTAGTACTTATTCTTTTTTCAATAGATGAATGTATATGCGTAATTATAGATGGAGAATAATCAGATTAATATATATATAATCATTAATATATGTATATATATATTCATATATAAATATAAAAGTGAACATTGACGTCAACAGGCTGTTTCATGCTAGACGCAATTGTCAGGCGGCCTGGCAATTGCATCTAGCATGAAACAGCCTGTTGCCTCCAAGTCCTGACTTTTCACTTTCATATTTATATTTACACACGCCCCACCTCTAACAGTGAGTACCCCACCCCATAAACATAGCACACCTTAAAACTATATATATATATATATATATATATATATATATATAAAAAACATATTAGGCAGCATGTATTTTATATTATAAAGAGATAATCATACATTGAATCAATTAGCAATATTAATGCGATTAATGGTGAAATAGACTTATAAGCGTGAAACTACTAACAATCAACTGAATGATGCGATCCTTATGTATAAAATTGTTGTCAGATGGATCTAGTGTATTTTTTATAGAAGATAGTACTTTCAAGGACTTCATGTCCTCATCATCAGGCTGTAATTTTTTTCCTTTAAAATCAAAACTTGAAGACGAAATAAATGTGTTGTAGACTGAAAGATGTTTTTTTAAGGATGTGTTATTTATTAACGGTTGAAATCTCTTCGCCATTAATCACATTAATATTGCTAGTTGATTCAATGTATGATTATCTCTTTATAATATATATATATATATATATATATATATATATATATATTCTTAAGGTGTGATATATTTATGGGCCAAAGTGCCCAGCATCAGAGACAAAGCGCTTGTAAATACAAAAGCGAACATTGAAGTCAACATCCAAAAGCGACAGGCCATCTCATGCTAGACACAATTGTCAGGCCACGTGTGTTGTTTTTTTTTTCTTGGCTATTTATATATACAGGTCAGTCGGGCATTGTGGGTAGTCTATTTTGGTGGTTATTTTGCTGGAAGTCGTTTATTTCTTTATTTATTTATTTATTTGGGTTAATTTATTTTTGCTTGTTTTATTTATTTTTATTTTTGTTTCTTATTTTATATTTATTTATTTTTTTTTAATCGGTGTTTTTTATTAACGTAGTAAAATTTTTTTATATTGCTTATTTAATAGTTTTGTTTTGGTTTGGGACTTTAATTAAAGCTATTTATTTAATTTTGGGGTTGATTGTTGTAGTTTATTCTAACTATTATTTTGGCAGGAACAGTTTTTTTCAATTGTTTATTTGGGTTGATTATCTTCATTTGTTTTTTCTAACAGTTAATTTATCAGGATTGGTTTGTTTATTTATTTAATTGGATGAATTTAGATTAATTTATTTTACTTGTTTTTTATTCTTTTTTGTTTTACTGTCTATATTTTTTATTTAGTATTTTTTATTTTTTGAGTTTAATTTATTTTTATTTATTTATTTTTTTTTTTTTATCGTTATATAACAGTTATAGATATTTTTTTTTCGTCCAATTTTTGGTTTGATTTTTTAGTCTAATTAATATTTTGGTCATAATGGTTTGCTACTTTGTTTATTATTTACTTTATTTGTTTGGGTTCATTGATTTTTGTTTTGATGTTTTTTATTTATTATTATTATTCTATTTCGTCTATTCTAACAGGTGTGATTTGGTAATTTGTTTGGATTAATTTATTTTACTTATTTTATTGTTTTGTTTTTATTTATTTTTTTTTTTTTATTTTTCCGTTTTCAATTTTTAAGTAACGTAGTAAAAATTTGTTTTCATGTCTGCATTTTGAGATGAGCTCGGATCTTTTATTTAACAATTTATTTTGGTTTGGGAAAGTAATGATAGCTATTTTTTCCTCCAAGCAAAGTTTGCAAGTTTTTGATTGGTTGTTGTAGGCTGATGATCTTTTCCTTATTTTCCAAAATATTTTTGGTGTGATGTGCGTTTTGTTTTTTAATTTCCCAGATATACTTAGAAAGCATTGTGCTGTTCGCCTATTTACTATTTGTGAAAGATGTTTTTTGTGTATATAATTTCTTTGTTTCCAGGGTCCTTCAGTTACTCCTATGTATATTTTTTTTCTTCATTATCTGGTGATTTTATCGTGGCTTGGTATATTACGTTGTTTTGCAAACAATTTCCGTTTAAGGGACATTCGTTATTTATTCTGCAGTTGCACGTGGGTTTAATTTGTTGTGTGGTTTGTTGATAATTTTCCTGTTGTGCTTTTTATTATTTGTGCCATGTTCTCGGTGCAGCTGTAGCTGATTTTTACTGTTTTTGTTGAATATTTTGTGTAGGGTGCTTGATTCCGGGTAGTGTTTGTGTAATGGCCTTAAGAACATTTCTGTTATGGATGTTTTATGTTTTCTTTTATGTCTGAATTGAATGAATTTCTTTCCTTTTGTTTGTTATTTGTGTTCTGTGGAACCAGTCAATAGTTGTTTTTTTATTTTTCCACTGGTTTTTCCTAACTTCTTCATAGGGAAGTTCAGAATTAATTCTTTTTTAATATTGTTTGACTTATTTTACCTATTGGCTTTTGGCTGGGTTTATGTTTATCATTGCAGGGTTGGTTTTGAAATTTTCTTTATGGTCTTTTAGGTTGATAAAAGATTGTGCCTTGCTAATACAACTTATTTTTCATCTATTTTAATTTTTGGGCGATTGTTATTTGAAGCTTCCTTTTTATTATCGATATTGATATTGTTTGCCTGCCTTTTTTTGTTTTGGTTATGTTGTTCTTAAGTATTTTGTTATACAAAAAAAGGGCTTAGTTTGTATAAATGATCGTTTTGTAAGCAGAAATAAATGTTTTTGATGAGTTGTTTATTTTAATTATATCTTTTTTTTATATTTTTTGGAATGCATCTTGTTTTTATATGGAGCATTTTTATATTCATAACATAGGTCATTAAATAGTATTCTCAGGTCGTTAATTATTTTTTTGCTATGGGGGGTTTTTTGAAACGTATTTCCTTAGTAATATTGTCATTTAAATGGTTTAAAAATGGACTTTCCATTGATCCATATTTTTTGGAAACTTTCTATTTTTCAATTAAGTTTAGTTTATATATGGGATGGGATTACATTGGTTATGTTTTTTTAGGGACTAAAAAGGTTAAATTTTTGATATGTCCATACTGTTTTGGATAATTGTAGGAAAGGAAAATTTAATTAACTTTGCATTTAGCTTTTCCAGCATATTGGAAGAACTAAATGAAAAATTGTTAAATTTTCATGTCATGTATTCAATGATATATATCAATATATATATAAATATATATATATATATATATATATATATATATATATATATATATATATATATATATATATATGGATATACTGTGTGTGTATGTGACTTTGATTTGTGCATATATCTACTAATTTGAAAAAATATCTTTAATCATAGATTATATTTATTCTCTCATCAATGTATTTCTGGCTTTTGATGGACTTCCAAGGATAAATATTTGATCTATTTTTGGATAAAAGAAGGTCTGGTTTACATTTTTTTTACTCAGCGTTGTTCAATTAACTTGTTTAATACTTGGATGATTGTATATCTGATGAGGTGTTTACATAGTAGAATGACATATATGAAGAACACGACAAATAAATAAATACAAACCCTATCAAGCTCTTTGAGATGTTTACAGAAGCCTCACCGTTATCTTCATCAAATTAGTTTTTTTTTATAGTATCCAGTATCTAGCAATTTCTAAAGAAATTTCCCTCAAGAAAAAAAAAAAAGAATACAAATATTTACAATAGCAAATTTAGTTTAATATGTGGTTAACCACCGGCATTAATTGACAACAACATATTTAAACTTGGTAGAAGACTAATAAAACCATTTTTTCATTGAGGGTGATAAGGGTCATCGAAAACTGGAAGACATTTATATAATTGCAATTACAAGGACTTTTATAATCCGAAAAAGAAGGTTAAATTTTAAGCCTCATTATAGGCAAGACATTCTGGTGAATAAAACACTCAGAAGAGATATGGAAAGACACTGGAAACCAAGAGAAACAGTGAGTAAACTTTTATCCAAATTTGATTTAATGGATAACAATACAATGACAAATAACGATGAGTTAATTAGGAAGTTTTATTTCTTAGAAAAAAATACTATGTAGTTAAGGAGAGCCATCATCGCCAGGGTCATTAAATATAGAATTTATAATATATATATATATATATATATATATATATCAAGATCCTTGAGGCTGGTGGAATAAAATAATAGAACACAAAATGTACTTAAACAAAATGTATTGACACAAGAACTTTGTACACAAATTTACAGATAGTTTGGTATATTCATTGGGAAGACCGTTCCTGTAGAATGGGTTGACATTAGTCGCAGTTATGGGCAGAGTCTCTGGATTGGATGTCTTCTTTCCTCCCCCGTCTTCCCGGTTACCAACCATACTTATATGGTCGGTACTCCACTATTAAATTAGGTGGATCGTACCACAATAATATATGAAGAAATATATTCTTAAGGTGCGCTATATTTATGGGATAAAGTGCTCAATATCAGTGATAGAGCGTGATGAAAATATAATTCTTGAACATTGTAAAGTCAACACTTAGAGGCGACAGGCTGTTTCATGCTAGACGCAATCGTCAGACCATTAGACTGGCCTGAGGATTGCGTCTAGTGATGAAAAGGTTCTGTTGTCTCTAAGTGTTGACTTCAATGTTCATCATATACTATATATATATATATATATATATATATATATTATTTCACACAAATTGGGGTGGAAAAACAATAAGAAGAGGGGTTTATTGAGGTTGAAAAGAATATAGGAAAAAGAAAACATTATGCGATTAGAGTTTAATATTATGACGTCTGAATGATGACATGGGATTTTTTTCCTTCGGCAAACCCAAACTGATATTACGACGATGGCATGTATAAACAATGCATATACCAACCTAAATCACCGATAGAGAAAAAAATCTATATGGAAATATATAATATAGCCATTATTTCACGTCTGGCAAATATATATGACGCCAGTCTTAAAATTGAGGACACAAATATTATTAAAATACGAATGAAAACGATTCAAAAAAAATCGTCAGCCAGAGGAGAGATCTGACATGACTTATTGCTCGGAAAATTTGATAATTTTGACAAGGTAGGAAAATTTGGTATCTATGAAATAAATGTCGAGACAAAATTTGTTTTAGGACCGGTCTGTTGGGGAAACAATAGTGAGGAAAAAAATGTAGAATAATTGGGTTTTCTTATACAGAATGTTTCGCCGTGTCCAAGCTCAGAGACACTGGTGGTAGAGGGTTACTTTTTAGGAGACACCGCTTATACGGATATGTTTTGAAAAAAAGGTTTAGAACGATAATTGAACTGGTTAAGATTATAGTAGTCAGAGAAAAAACATCTTAGGAGTCGGTTTTCGCAAGCAATTGTTCGTAGAAAGAACCTGGTTGAATTGAAATTACATATCACCAATGGAATACGAAGATGAGTGTGGCTGACTATAAGTGATTTTCAAGCGTAGCTTAGATAGGGCTCCAAGGCCCTAAAGTATGGGGCACCAGTGGGGATCGAACTCATTGCTCAGTCGTAAATGTTCAAAGCGAGACAATCTTGCTGATCATCACCTCGTGGAGCCCATCAGTGGCTGACTTTTATAATGGCCGTTGCATGGCTGGTCTTCGGAATTCTCGGACTGGTGGAACGACGGAATGTAATCTGAATACTCTCCATGGAAATAGCGAGAAGCGATTTTTTTTCAAAATCTCGTCTGTGAATAAAGGGTTTGGACAATGAAAATGCTTTTAGGACTCTATCGAAATTGGAAAGTGATTTTTTTATAAAAGACGGACCTGTTTAAAAAAAAAAATGTCAAGTTTTGTCCAATGAAAACAGATGTTGTCCACAGCTGGGATAAAAATTAGGACCGTGACAAGTAAATTAACATAATAATCATTTAAACATTAATAATATTATCCAATTATTTATAGTCTTCATGATATTTTCCATTTTCTTTGTTTAAAGATGGAATGGGATTTGAATATTATAAACTTCATGTCAATATCTGCATGTGCGTGAATTTTTTTGTTAGGTAGGTCAGATGAATGCGTAAACCCATTCTCTCTGATTCAATAAACCCGTGTTTGTGCGTGTGTATAAGTTGATTTGCCAAGAAATCATTAAATTACAGCCTGAGAGAAGCGTCTCGTCCTTACGACGCCAATCTGGACATGACATTGATAAAGTCAGACTGGTAGTTGGGTTTTGTAGTGCATCAAAGACGTCCGCCATGTTAGGTGGACCAACACCTAATGAGAAACCATGAAACGGATATAAAGTACAAAGTATAAGAGAATAAATCACTAAAGAACTGGTTATGGACAATGGAAAAAAAAAATATACGGTTGGTGGGCATCCAGATGCAAATTGAGATAGAAGGAAGAAGGATATATAAATAAGGGAAAGATGAAAAAGAGGTTGTCTTTTAAGAAAATTGAGTTTTTAGATAGATAGATAGATAGATAGATAGATAAATAGATAGATAGATAGATAGATAATAGAAAGATAGAAAGATAATGGATAGTTCCGTTTGAAATAAGCGAAACAATAAATAATATATATATATATATATATATATATATATATAGTAGTGAACATAGAAAATTCAATTGAATTTTTTAATTAAAGTCATGAAACAGACTGTCGCCTCTTTTTTTGATTTCTACGTTCAGTTTTATGATTACAATAGTTACCTCCAGGAAATCGCTAATGTTTTTTTTTTTTGTTTTAATTGATGAAAAAGACGCCAACAATTTGTACATCAGTTGAAAACAAAATTTTATCGTCTAAATCCTTTATGTTATTATTTAAGAGGAAATAGCAAAATCTTTTTTTTAATTATTTTTAAAAAATTTTCTTCTTTTAGAATATTGTAAATTTTGAGAAAAAACCTTGTTTCTTTTTATATCAGTGGAACTAGTAAATATCATAGACAATTTTTAGTACATTTTTTTGGTATGACGCACGAAAAAAAATATAAATATTTGCCGGATATTAATGAAACTTTCAGGAACTATTCACAGATGATCGAAATTATTATAAATACTTTTTTTACTTAAAGTCATGGCATAAATATTTCATACACCTTAGCTTTTTGACATATTCGTCCTGTCCAAGTTTAACATCATTCCCAGTTTTCTTTATGCTTAATCCTATATACTGGAACTCAGCAACTTCCTCAGATTTGATCCTAAACAAGTAACGAATCCTGTCCATAACTCTACTCTGAAAAATCTCCGAGCCTGCAAAGCAAAAATCATCAACATGAGTAGCTATAATACCATGCAGTTTGTTTCCAAAGTTCCATGTAAATATGGCTTGATCATATTTTTAAACCACTGCTCCTGACTTCAACAATTCCTCTTTGAGTGTCAGGTACCAGGACCTTGATGCATCAGTCAAACCATATACACATTTGGAGAGTTTCCAAATATATCCTGGAGGCACCTTGGCTTCTTTGGGAGGATGCAAATAGATCAATCTGTCTAACTCTTTGCTCTGTAAAAATGCTGTTTTTATGTCCATTGACTTGCACACCCAATGGTTATATGCCCTTATAGCCAAGGCTATACGTAGACTTTCTTTAGAGCATGTTGGAGAGTCATTTCTTATATTGTCTGCATCCCTTTCCTGAAAGCCTCTCGCCACAAGTCTAGCTTTATAGATCTGTTTGCCATTGACATTTTTATTAGTATAAACCCATCTTGTGGATATTTTGGATTGGCCTTGGTCAGGCACTTGGGTGTAAACTTTATTTTCAACCCAGCTTTGGAATTCGTTTTCTCTTGCCATTTCCAGGTTGTGATTAGAAGAAGAAATCATAATGTTTTCCTCATCACTAGAGGTAGCTTCATCCTTATTTATTGGTCTGGCTTCATTTTCTTTCCATTCCAATACTCCATGATTGAAGTCTAGCCAAAAGGGTTCACCTTGTTCCATAGCCACATTCATTAAATGCTTGTTTTTACCTGTAGCTTTGCCTGTCCTACTTATGACGTTCAATGTTCGCCATTCCGAATCATCATCATTGGCAAGTTTGCATTTAATGGATTGTCCTGGCTTGGGAAGCGTAATTGTTTTGTGAATTGGATTTTGCTTTGGTAGTATGTGTACCTCTCTCACAGTCTGATGTTGTGCAACATGATCATTCAGAGTTCCTGGTTCTTCAGCAGCATCGTTTTCGTCAGACATTGATAAGTTTGAAGATCCTTCAGGCTCACTTTGTGAAGTGGTGGATTCAATTATAGCCTCACTTTCAGAGGAACTTTGATATGTTTCTGGGTGAGACACGAGGCGACATGGGTGCACTCTTACATATGTGCCCCCATGTTTAACAAGTACCTGCTTGTGCTCCCACCCTATGACAGTCCCTGGACCAAGTCATCTATCACAGAAATTTCTCTTATAGAAAACATCACCATTTTTGTAGGATTGTGTTGTACTAGTCCTAACTTGATGACGAAGTGCACGTCTTAATTTTTCCGAAGACGCACACATAATGAATTGTTTTCTAGCTGCATGCATAGCATTGAGGTTACTGGTAACAATCTCACTGATAGAGACACCTTCTAATGCAGGGAGTTTATCATTCAAAAAGGAGGACAGATTGGGATTCCTACCAAAAACAAGCTGATTGGGGCTGAATCCGTGAGCACTGTGAAGTGTATTCTTTGCACTTATAGCCCATGCTAGTGCTATCTCAAAACTACAATTTGTGTCCTCTACAGTCTTTTTGACCATTTCTCCCAATATCCCATTGTGTCGTTCATTTAAGCCATTACTCCATGGACTTTCAGCAGCAGTGGATACGCACAACGATATTCAAATTCTGTGCCATGTCACGGAATGATTCGATTATCAAATTCCCTACCATTATCAGTTAAGATAGATCCAGGAGTCCCAAAATCGCTATCAGTGTTTAAATATAGCACTGATGATGTCCGATCTTTCTTTACTTGGAATCCTAACGCCGACACTGTATCTGGTGGCATGGTCAATCAGGTGCAGTACCTTGTTACCATTAATCTCTTTAATATCCATAGCAACAGTTTCATTAAAATAAGATCCTAATGGGAATCCAACAATAGGTCTAGGTTCGTTTTTTTTTATAGTGAATACACACTTCACAGGAATTTGGAAGTGCTTGTAAGATTTTCATAAATTCTGGATCTCTTATTCCTGCATTTCTAACTAAATCACATAATTTCTTACTACTGGGATGACTAAATTGTCTATGTAATTTGGTTGCAACATTCACTTTTTCTGATTTGTTTTTAGAGGAGATTTCTTTAGCAAGAAGAATGTGTTTGAGCTTACCTCTATCTGGTAAGGGTCTGGTGATAGGGATGTGATAATGACCAGACGATGTGCATCTCAATGGAATTTTCTTTTTAAACATCGTCACGCTGTCATGTTCAAAATTGAGACAGGTTCCGGCCCTTTTCATTGCATCTTTGCTTAAGAGAAGTGGAATGTCAGAATCCACAACATCGGTAACGATATTGATGTCAATGTCTGCGATGACACATGGTAGAGTCACATTGTAGAGAGAGTTCAGCTTGTTTCCATCCCCGAACTTAAAAGTTCTCACTCCTTTTCTCATAATTTTTTTTTTTTCTGTGCATCAGTTAATGTTTCGAGAAAACATTCATACCATTTTGTTCCACAAACGGTGCCGGATGCACCACTATCTAGGACAGCTGAACCAAGTGTCTCACCCAAAAGCGTGTTGCCATTTGCCTTGCATTTTTGCTGACTCATCAGCACAATGTTTGCCAGAGACAGATAACTTTCGTGTTCATCATCCTCATGTTTGTCCCAGGTATCATCGACATAAGGGCAGTCGTAAGACCAGTGAAATTTGCAGCCACATTTAAAGCACACAGTGGTGTTGCCTTCGGGTCCTAGCGGGTTTATTTTGTTTTTGTCAGTGGAGCGTGTTTTGTTGTTATTGTTGTTGCTATGTCATTTTCTACCGCGGTATGTTTTTCCTCACTGACTATTAAAATGCGAATCACGGCGGTGCGAAGAGCAACCATAGTATACCTTGCTAGGTTCGTTTTTATTTTCAGTAAAGGCAATAACATCTACCTTCTTAACCACCACTGATGTTGAGTTCATAGATGAAGCTTCAGACGGCTGTCTGTGCATAATCTTCTTTGCTGACATGGAAGAGAGTGTCAGTTCGCCGACAGTCGCCTTGACTAGTCTTTCATTTTCAGGGATGAGGGAAGCACTCTTTAATGCCCTGAATGCAAGTACTGGTTCAGGCAGGATGATGTTGAAATCTTTCAACTTAGCAACGTGTCGGCCGAAGTTAATGAGAAATTCTTCCACTGATGTTTCAGGCTGTCTCCGGTATCCTTCGAAAGTCTCGTAGGCCAGAAAGGCCGACTGGTTTATATCTTCCAAAAAAAGCGTGTCCAATTTTTCATACAGTTTATCCATTCCATCCTCAGAATTAAGTGCCACAATATCCAATTCCAATACAGCTTCTCTGGGTTTTCCTTCCAGAGAAAAAGAAATACTATGGGGACACGTTTTGTTTTGTCAGCGGCGTGGCCATTTCCCAGATTGCATTTCTTTTTCCACGTGCTGTACTTGTCTTTAACTAAGACGGGTGGTGAAATGTGCTTTGAAGCCATAACTACGCTCTGCTACCAATGTTAGTATAAAAATAAAGGACTGTCAATGTGCATAAAGAAAAATATAAATATGTGAATGACAGACTTCGACAACGGATACGGAGAGAATATTTTATTCAACTCCTCACTCACTACTCAGTATATACAAACATGGCGGCCGCCCCAACTTCCAACCAGAAATCCCCTCACCGGCAGGGAGAGTTTTTAGGGGAGATCACTCACATAGATTAACAAAAGTCATTGCAGAAGTATTTTTTTTTATATTTATTACCCCACCCCCGATAACTAATTTTTTGAAAATGCTAGAAATTCGATCTAGTTTAATGATTACAATAGTTAAAAGCACAAAGCTTTGAGGAATGCAAATCATGTTTTTTTTTTGTTTTTAATTGGACCCCCCCCCCCCCACCTGAAAATCAGCTCTGAATTGTAACATACAAAACTCAATAAAACAAAGATATCATTTAATTTCAAATGCTTTTATTTGCATTTAGTTTTTATGAATATGGACAATATTTTCTGAAAGCAAAAAAAATTTTTTTTTAATTGATATTTCAAAGAATTTCAAAGTGAGATTCCCAGTTTTTTTATAAAATGGAAAAAATGGTCAATTTTGCTGACTCAAAAAAACAAGATTTTTAACAAAAATTTCGGACGTACTTGGAACGATAAAAAAATACCCCCAAAATACTTTGATCTTTCCCCTTAATAACAACATAAACATTTGGACAATAAAATTTTGTTTTCGTCAAGTTTGAGTCTTTTTTCATCATGCTATGCTCTTTTTTAGCAATCTCATGGAGGTACCTATATATATATATATATATATATATATATATATATATATATATATATATAATTATTTTTTTAAAAATTATAACATAAACATGTTATAAAATCACTACAAAATAGCCATTTTATTTCAACACTTCTAGTGTCTTATCAAGTGATGATGTTGAATGTAGAATAAAGGGTTTTAAAAGATTCAAATTAATTAACCACCCCTCGCAAGGGGAAATGCTGTTACATAAGCTGGAATGACCAATCAAAATACAAGTATACGAGAATTCAAAAAACTTGACAATGAACTAAGGTTATAATAGCTATTAAGTGCTTTAAAGATACTAAAATAGATCTTATTCTAACTAATAAGTATTAAATTATATGATAAAATTTGAAATTAAAAATAAAAAATTACTCATTCTAAAATCTAAATTTAATCTCTATTAAGTTTAAAATTATAAAGTTACCAAGGAAAAAAGAAAAAATACATTGTTATTCTATTTATTTTGTTTTTATTGAAATTACGTTGGAATAAATGTTAAGATCGACTGTTCTTAACTTCATGACAACATGGATACATTTGAATTCCATGTGTAGGGATGGGATGATGACATTTTGCGATTCATACACACTCAGATTATAATATATAAGCACCCAGACATATTTAGATATATACACACACACAAAAAAGTGATGAGACAGGAAACATCTCTACGACCCTTTACAAAAGAAAAAAAACCCCAGAACACACACATACATACACAATTAAATGTGCATGCAAGTTACTACACATTGACACTGATAAAGACATATACATACACCCACACACTAGACAGTCCGATACAACAACGAAGAAATATTCAAGATTGAAAGCGTTATTAAATGAATTCTAGCCACTTATTAAAATATAACTTATACGGGAAAATATACATAGATAAAAACGGTCTAATAGAACAGAGAAACAGAAAGGACATTAAAAGAGATATATACGTATAAAAATAACATCATCTAATACATAAAAAAACAAAAATTCCAAACACACAAATATATATAAAAAATATATATATTTTTTTTCATATAAGTCTATATACGCCTCATTGTACATTAGGTGAAAGAAAATAAGAACCACCTACAGATATATGTGTACAGTGTACACACATTCATTACTACAGACAAAAGCACAGAAAAGCCTACGTTTAGATAAATATATACACACACACACACATACACATATATATATATATATATATATATATATACATACACATATACACACATACATATACGCATAAGCATATGCATATATACATATACAGAAGCAAGCATAAATATATCAACCCACACAGCAATGTAAAAAGTTTAAACAAATATAAATATAAATATATAAATACATATGAATATATATATATATATATATATATATATATATATATATATATAAAAAAATGTATTTATACATATATAAACTAAACATACAAGCATACATATATACAAACACACGCATAAAAAAAAACATACAAACGCAGATTTAAACATACACCTATATATACATATATACACACATACACATCCATATATATATATATATAAAAATAGGTATATACATACATATACCTACACATATTCTAACAATATTATCTTATTGACGATAAAGTACTGTAAAGTCCATAATAATTTTTAAAAAGTAACAAGACACAATTGTTGATTAAATCTATAAGCAATTAAAAAACCCTTATAAAACAAAAGTAGTTTAGTTAGTATTGATGATACATTCCAAGACACTAAGATATACATACATATACATATATGAAGACATACGAACATACATCCACATATACAAATATATAATCATGCATAAATTCCCATATCAGTATATCCACATATACATATAAGTACATTCAAATTTAAGCATATATATATATATATATATATATATATATAAAAGGCAGGATAATGTGTGTGTGTGTGTAATGAAGAACACAATTTCAAAATTTGAAAAACTTTACATGCACATGCTACAAGTTAGCAACAAAGGCCAAGACTGACTTTGCATTTCCCAACTCCCCATCGATAGTGGAAATAATCGATTTTTCATGCTTTCATACGGCAGTTTTCATGTATAGAACCGACCATTTTCTATTTGGCCAATTTTGAGCCTAAGACCTATAGCTGGCTGCCACGAATAATAGGCAGGAAGATTCTATTGGCCAGCATCAGAACCAACAGCTGACTGACACGAATGCTAACTAGCATGCAAAAATAATCGATAGCTTCATTCGTCATAAGTGGGAAAAGTTTAAATCTGCATGGCACTTTACTCCAATTGGCTCATTCTCTTGCTTAAAGTCAATGTTGATTCTGATTCCGCAGAACTGGGTTGGGTGTGAAAAAGTATTTGTTGTTAACATTCTTTTTTCATTTGGTTTTTCCAGTTACAAGTCCTTTTTTAAAGCTTATCATTTTGTGTTCATTTTGTTTAGTTCTTTTTTTAATAGATTTAATGTTTAGTATAAAGCTTAGAAAAAATTTGCAATGTGAGATATCAAAGAAGTAAGGCATGTAGCAACATCAATTTTGCAAAGGGCACTTTTTTAAAAGGCAAAAGGAAGGAAAAAAAATATTTTAAGTCAAGTGATAACGATTGCTGTATGAGTTGTACGATTTTTGAATCAAGCATGGGCAAAATAAGGCCATGCTGCTAGCATATATATATATATATATATATACACACACATATACACACAAAACACAAAGTGTTTTTTTACATACCAACATACACAAACAAGCTTTTATTAGGTGTCATAGTTACACACACACACATATATATACCTATAAATACCAAATACAGATAAATACATACACCTAAATACACACAAATTCAACCATATACATACATGTACATGCATAAACATATATCCATATGCTGGCCACACACACACACACACACACACACACACATATATATATATATATATATGTATATATATACATACATAAACATATCCATAGATACAAAGTACACGTAAATAGAAATATACTTGATACATCTTAATATATAACCCTATATATATATATATATATATATATATATATTTATTTTATATTTTGCTGAATCTATCTCCTCCTTGAAAACCTTCTTAATTTTATATTAAAAAAAAATCTTACATTACACACACACACACACACATATATATATATATATATATATATCCAGCAGTACAAACACACATACATAGCACATACAGACACGGACAACACATTATAGGTACACCAACACACACTCATATCGACAGGATGTCCATAAAGGTAAAATAAAAAGTAATAACCTATTAAATTTACAGTGACACAGATTATCATTGAAAATTTTACAACCCCTATAATAAATTAAATTTATAACAGTGTTTACAGTTCACTGTTAGTTCATATCTTTGATTTAAGAGATGGGTCTTATTTTTAAATCTAATTATAAGACATAGATAACATGGGGCATATAGTGAGTTATATGTCCGGGCTTTCTTGATTAATTTCCATCTAACAGTAGGTGTTTTATTCTTTTTTTTTAGACTCCAAAAATACTTGGATAATGAAGTCATGCCCCCACCAACATTCCCTGAATGGATTCATGGTGCTACCAATGTAAAAAATTTTTATATTTGGGTTTTCTAGTGTAGAGATTGTACTAACATAAACTACAGAAATTAGATTATGTTCATATATATATATGACAAAAATATGGAAAAACAAAAATCCGAATATGCAAGTATGCTGTTTTAATGTTAACGATCTTGTTAATACTTGATTGTGAACAAAATATCAGCAAAATTTAATATTTAGTAAACATACCCTTATTTTCAATGAAATGCATCGTCGACCACATGATCTTATTAATTTCTTACAAAATCAGCAGTAATTCCTCCATTCGTCTTTCAATAACTATTTGGTGATCCTGGTTTTTGGGTTTTCTTTTTCTAGCTGTATTTTTCTCAATTATCTTCCAAACATTTTCTATTAAATTCAGGTCAGGGCTCTGTTTGATTAAAAACAATTCCTTCTTTTTAAATATTTTTATAACCTTCTGAGCCTTGTGGCAAGGTGCGTTGTCCTGCATGAAAATAGGAGATTCATAAAATTATGGTGTAATCTTGGTACCACATGCTGCTAAACCTTTTTAAATCTCTACAGTGATAGAATATAAAAATACGCGGATGATGACAGGCCAACTCCTGCAGTATAAAAATCATTCCCCACCAGCATCTCATTCACGCCACCAAACAACGGTTTCTTGACACATTGGAGATAGTCTTTCACCTGTTCTCCGGCGTAGGTAAGTTTTGCCCTCAGAACCAAATATAGTAAACTTGGACTTGTCACTGAAATGAATTGTATCCCATTGTGCGTCAGTCCAAACAACGTGTTCTCTCGCATATTTCAGCATGGCCTTTGGTTTCGCTTTGAAACGAGAGGCTTCGAACCAGGAATACGGGCATGCAATCTTGCATTTGTTAACCTGCGAGCAACCATTTTCCTTGAGATCTTATTATATCTCTCTTCATTAAATTTACAGGCAATTGATGTAGCAGTTTCAAAACATTTTTTTGTAGATATTCTAACAATTCTTTGATCTTCTCTTTGCGATGTTTTTGGAGGTCTGCCAGTTTTCGATTTTGCATCTATCGTTTTATCAGTTTTATACCTGCTAATTGCATGATGAACGACACTTTTAGACCTATGAACAATATCAGAAATATCTGAAATTGACTTTTCTTGATAGTGATAATGAGTTTTTTTTCTTCAAAAGAGGGCGTGTACAATTTGCCATATTGCTTTAAAAAAAAGTCCTAATGATAAATGAACTTTTACTTATTGTTGGAAACCTCCATCGAGTTTTTTAAGAATGTAAATTAAAAATTTATGCAAATTATTAACATCATTCCTTAACTTTTGTCCAGTAGCTTATTTCTTTTGTTCCATTTAATCTTTATTTAAAAAAAAAACTATTATATAAAAATTTTTGTAACTTTGTATAATATTTATGCATTACACCCTAATCTTTATTCAGTAAAAAATTTCATTGCTAATCATGCATTTTTTTTTAAGTAATACACATATTTATGTCTTTGTTGTTTCCGTTTCTTATATTATGGCCACTACTGTATATATATATTTTTTACAAGCTGCACAGAGACATAAAAAAAGTATAATACAAATTTTCTTAAATGCTGGAAAATATTTGCCCTACATGGAAAGTAAATAGAAATCTGCAATTTGTATTGAAAACAAAAGAAGGGTAACAAATAGAGAACAAATTCACTGGATTTAACTTGTACAGAGATGGGTCTAAGTGGATTTATCATTGGTAACTCTAACCATAACATATGCTATACAGATGACACTGACCGATTCAAAGAGAAAATTATTAGGCAAGATAATCAATTAAAGAAAGAAGAATGTAATGTTTAGTTATCATGAACAAAAAGAGGTCAATCAAAAAATCAAGCAAGTGTGAAAACTTAACTATCTGGGTAGTGTAATAAACAATGGAAAGTATGTCACAGAAATTAAAAAAGAATAATAAAAGATTTTTTTCAGAAACTGAAGAAAGTATAGTATTATGGGATTGAAAAATAACTTTACAAATTTAAAAAAAATGCTATGTCTACAGCAGCAGGGAATGTTGAACAATTTTATCACAAATTAAGAAAAAGCTTGAAGAAACTGAGATATGGTTCTATCAAAAAATATTGAGAATAGTAGAACATTTGAAAAAATAAAAAATAGGAAGTACAAAAAAACAAAAACCGTGGCTAACAATAAAATGTTTTTGGAAATATATTGAGGAAAGAAGTCATGGAGAGGACATTGAAGGCAGAGAAGTAGAAACAAACAAGTGAATAACCCACTTGAAAAGTTTGAGCAAAAATTTTGCTATATGTGCAAGAAAGGTTGAATATAGAAACAACCATTGCTGAAAGCAAAAAAAGACAGGAAGCTATGGAGAACGATAATTGCCCATGCTCTAAAGGAACATGAATTACCAGCACATTTATCATTTTTTATATAGGTAACACAATGCTCATGAATTTGTAGAAAAAGATGAGTGGAGAAAAAAGAAAGAAAAAAAAAAAAAAAAAAAGAAAAAAAAAAAAAGAGAAGAAAAAAAGAAAAAAAAGAAAAGAAAAGGAAAAGAAAGAAAAAAGAAAAGAAAAGAAAAAAAAAAAAAAAGAAAGAAAAAAGAAAAGAAAAAAAAAAGAAAAGAAAAGTAGAAAACACAGTATTTGTTGTTTCATCTTTGATGAGATTATATAAACTATTAACATTTGGAAAAATTCATGTTTCATAAATAATATCCAAATGTCAATAACTTATAATCTTGTCAGGATTACATGCCCAAATTTATTACACAATGTATATGATATATTGAATAAAAATAATAAATAGAAATTGTTGACGTTTTTAGAGCTAGATGATAAAATATGATAGAATTTCACTTGGCAATAACCTTTTTTTTCCTTTTAAATAGGAGCAGAATTTTCCACTTATCTTCCAGATATTTTTTTGCCTAATTTCAATTGAATTTTCAAAAAAAAAAAAAAAAAAAAAAAAATAACCAGGAAAATCCTTTGGAATAATTAAAATTCAGGAATGGCTGCCATATATAATGAAGTGCTCATTACTGAGTTATGCAAAACTGTTTATTCTACCTTTGAAATACATGCATGATTTGATGGTTTTATGTTAAAGTTGGTAATATCCAACAAATATTTTAAAAAGTTTCAAAGAAATCAACCAGTCAACTGACATTCAATCAAGACTTTGCATAAAATTGAACCAGTAAGTCTTAATTTATAACATGTAGAAAAATGCATGCACAATAAATTAGCTAACTTATTTAAGTATTGAAATTTTTTTCAAGAAAGTTGTTGAACTCATGTATTTTGTGTGGTTTGAACTTTCAATAATACCAGTAATTTAAATTAAATACTTGTGCCTCCACAATGAAAATTATGATATACCTCATCCGATAATATTCAAAGAACTTAAAAATTAAACTGATATCACAAACATTAACTCACAATTGATACAATATGACCACAAAGTTCAAAGTTTTGTTCCTTAAAATTGGTTGTTCCTACAAGATCAATAAACAGTTAACACAGTTTTATTTATTACAAATTGCTGCTCAAATGAAATTCAAATAGATCAATTATAAGTTTGAAGCCAAAGCAATAATTTCTCCTTCCCTAGAGCTAAGTAGGATCTTCAGTTACATTCCAGGGTACATATAATAAGAACATATAAACAAAGTCAGTTATGAATGGTTTATTTTGCTTCTGAACAAAGTAATTGTCATCTGAATTCACTGGCAGAACAAAACTGCCATAAAATGGTAAATCATATTGAATACAGATAAAGATATATTTAGAGAAAATCAAAGTACAAAGCCCAACTTGAAAAAATTCAAAAAAGCAGCACCATTTTTGGAGAATACATTTTGCATTGGAATTCTTTAACTAATTCTTAAATTGCTATTCCAGGTTTCTAGACATTAAGAAACATTTTATCATAACCAGCAAAATTCTATGCAAATAAAGTTGCCTTGAAAAAATATGCAAATAAGGTAGGGCATCAATTTGTTCCATAAGATTGAAAATGATTTAAATGCTTTGCGACTTGAACGAACAAACTGAAATAATCAGACAATTTTCAAAGTATCCTTAAATTTTAAGTCAAACTAGCAATCCACCCCAATCAAGAATTAAAAAAAACAATTAGTTATTTATTTAGGTTATAAAACAAGAGGTTGTTGGAGAGTTTACAATTTCTACTCGTACTAGAATAGATTTAATGACCTGGAGAAAATTATGAACATTTTCTAATAATTCCAATCAGGCATAAATAACAAGGTGTTGCTTTTATGACCACGAAGAGAGATTGTTGAGTGTAGAAATCTGGAAAGAACACCAAGTCTTGGCATAGCATTACAAAAGAAATCAGTTCAATATCTGTAGACTGCTTTTATAAAATTAGCAAAATGCAAAGCAAATCTATATAAAATATCGGTGTGCATTTCTCATTTAATTTGCCATAAAAAAAAAAAAAAAAAAAAAGGACCAAGAAATTTATCACAAAACAAAAGGAAAAGGAGTAAGTTTGTTTACGCCACTCACGAAAACATTCATCTGAATCACCTATACCTAGAAAACAAAAATTCATACTGTCGGTTTTAAAACATTTTTTTTAACAATAACATCACTTAAAAAAAAAAAAAAAAAAAAATTAAAAAAAAAGATTAAATTTCAGGTTAAAACTTGAAACTATTCCATTGTGAATGGAAGTCTAAAAAAAAAAAACAAAACGACTGAAACAGTCGCTAGTTGAAAGTTTAATTTATGATAAGTGGAAAAAAGAAAAGCTGCGCTTGCAAGTTCCCTTTTTCTTTGTTTGTGAGGAAAGCACTGCTACTGTAGCAAGAAGTCTCAAGTGAGTTCGACTGCAGACACGACTTGGTGTTATTTTCACAGCACGTGACTGACGGAAATGGTCAGAGGGTTAAAAAATTAAATACAAGCCTAAATGTTGTACAATTAATTCCTGAAGGAACATCAGGAAAAAATTATATATATATTTTTTTTTTATTTCGATTCACTAATGAATATCGATATTTTTTCTAAAGTGTTTTTTTTTTTTTTTAATTATAGAATGGAATGCATATCCAGACAAGAATCATTATTCTTTAAATTTGGAATTGGGTTGTTGACTAAGTTCATTACGAAATGGAAAAAAAAACATTTTTTTTTTCAGTCTTACATTGAACATTTTCAATTTAAAAAATAAAGAAAATAATAAAAAGAAAAAAATTAATTAAACTCTAAAAATCAAGTCTTAAAGTTAATCCAAAAAAAAAAAAAAAGCAAAGGAGTTTCTGTTTTAGTTGCTTGACAGTGAAGAACACAAAATAGTGTAAAATGTTTAATTCGGAATTCTGTTGAATTTGGTTTGATTTATTTATTTATTTATTTTACAAGTGACTTAAAAAATATGTAGACGTTGAATTAATGATTAAAAAAAAAAAAAAAATAACCAGCTTGAAATCAGAAATCTTCAAAAATAAAAAATAAATAGTAAGAAGCCCTATTATCGTAAAAAAGACAAATCTTTTTTTTTCTGTTGGTGTGTGACTGAATTAATAAAAAAGCGCCATTTAGATTGGATTAACGTAACCCAAGAAGATAGAAAAGAGAAAATATGAAAAGACAAATTCACTGATGAGGGAATTTTGTTTTTTTTCTGTAAAGTAAATAAATAAAGACATAGGGAGCAGTTTTTTTCTTTTGTTGCATATGCCAGCTAAAATGTTGTCTTAAAAATATAAACTAGACGAGCCACTTATAAGTTTAAAAAATTTAAAAAAAAAATAGTATTCGCAACTTAGCATTTATGGTGAAGAGCAGCTGACATAAAAAAGTAGGTAACGTTCACATTTAGTAAACCAGAGACCTTTGAGGAAAGAAAGAAAAAAAGCTGGAAGGAAAGAATGCAAATAAAATTCGTTTATGTAAAGCGCTCAATTCTTCTGTCATTCTATTGTCAAAGAACTGTAATTAGAACAAAATACTAAAACAGTAGTAGTAGTCTTTACTATTATTATTATTTGGGCTTACCAGAGAAATGATTTCTCTTTTTAACCTCATAGTGTAGCAGTCAAAAGGCTGTTTGTTGTTGATATTATTACAAATAGTCATTTTTTTTTTGAAAATCAGGATTTGAGCAATTTTTTTCGAATTATGCCAATAAAGAAACTTTAAAACAGGCTTTTTTATTTTGTTTTACTTTTTAAATATTAATAGTTAAATAACTTTACATCAGGTTTCCCCCTCTTTGTAAAACAAAGAGATTGTTTGCTTGGATTTGCTGTTCTGCGATTCTAGCAGCTTGGTTGGTATAATTTTATATATATATATATTTTTTTTTTTTTTTTTTTTTCCTTCCTGTCCATTCATTCATGTCACCCATGACAGACTTTTTTTTTTTCCTCATAATCTAAATTCCCCATTAACAGTTCTGACGAGAGGGGACGAAACCGGTCGACTGTTGTGTTTTATTTTAAACTTATCGTATTATGTGTAGAGTTTGTGTGTTTGTGGTCTGACTAGTGTGTTTGTTTTTGCTAGTATGTTTGTATATATTCATTCTCCATACATGCTATGTATTATATTAATATAAAGAAATCTATGCAGTAACTACATCTATCTTGTATTGTGTGTGTGTGTGTGTGGTCCAACTAGTATGTTTTACTACTATGTGTGTATGAAGTGTTTTTATGTGTGGGGTTATGATTTGTCTAGTGCTGGATCAAAATTGTCTATGAAGGTTTTTTTCTTGTATTTGTAGGTAACAGTACTCATCTGTTGTTTGATATATTGACATAATTTTAAATTTACCTTCGCTACATTTGTGGATGTGTTGGGACATAAAGAGTTTCCTGTTGTCTGGTAATTTAATTTTGCTTTTTTGAAAGGAAATTCTGTTGTTTAGTGTTTTGGTGATTTAGGATTTGTTGTATTTTATGTAAATGAGTAAATTTATTCAATAAAATCACCATTGGCTTCAATCATGGCCTCCAGATGACTTTGGAATCTCCTGCAACTCTTCTGGGCAGTCTCCTTCTTTAAGTTGGTAAATGCTGCCATAATCCTTGCCTTCACTTCATCCTTGGTATTTCAAGTTTTTTTGTTGGTCTCTTGCTCAACTGCGCCCCATACATAATAATCTAAGGGGCTACAGTCTGGGGAGTTAGGTGGCCAGATGTAAGGAGTGATGTAGTCACAGAAATTGTCTGACAGGCATAACTGAGTTTACCTGCTTGTGTGTCATGGTGCAGAGTCCTTTTGCCAAACATAGGGTCTTCCAGCAGCTACCCTCTTGATACAGAGCAGCACAGAGTCTTCGTGTCAAACATGTTGTAGTATGGCCTATATAATTATGAATTTTGATAGATCAAGAATACAATTCCTTAATGGGCATTTAAAATAATGAATATTTGCTCTATTTAATCTTGTTCTAAGGGGTGAATTATTATTTTTAACTATAAGGTTAGAGGTTTTAAATTTTTTGTAGTAAATAATTAATGTAATTTTTTTTGCTTTTGTCAACTGGTGTTGTGCATTTTTTTTATAATGTTCTTAATTCTACATTATACATGCAACAAACTATTTCTTATTTAACAGTTAAAATATTTCATCCTTGAAAATGGCTAAATGTATAGCCAAAAGCACTTGGAAAAAAGAACATTTAGATAGTTTTTATATAATTTATCATCTGAAAAAAAATTATTAGTTTGCATGAGAAATTGTATAAAAAAGGAAATCAAAACACCTTGTCTATCATATTCAATGAAATGTGCATGAAAGAAGGACTGCTGCCTAAATACACACATACACATATATATACACACACGCACAGAGTTGTGGACAGTTATTCACCCTCCCTTTCATAATTACAAATAAAACTATAATGTCTCAAATTTTCATGGAAACTTCGTGTGCATTCTTTCACAAATGATGAAATAATGGATTTGAAAGGATGTGCAATGTTACCCACAACAAATTTTTTCTTTTTTATGTAAAGCAATAATAAAAATCTCCAAAAAACATTTTACATAGGACAAAATTATTGGCCTGCTTGCTTCAGTAATCAGTTGTGTAACCTTCATTATTGATTATTGCCTTTAACTATTTTTGATAGTTCCTTACAAGGTCACTACACATACTGATAGTTATTTTGCTCCATTCTTCCTTGGCAATAGCTTCTAGTTCCTCTAAATTTGAAGGACTTCTTTCTCCTACTTTTTTCTTCAAATAGGCACATAAATTTTCAACAGGGTTTAGGTCAGGTTGGGTATGCTAATACCTTAATTTTGCTGTTATCTATTTTGTAACAATTTGTGCCATGTGTTTCAGGTCATTGTCATGTTGGAACATCCAGTGGTGCCCCAAAGACAGCTTTCATGCCCTTTGTTTTATATTATATTTAAGAATAGCCAAATACTGCTCTTTATCCATGAGATCCTGTACTCTCACTAGTTCTCCTGGTCCAGAAGCAGCAAAACATCCCCTGAGCAGAATGCTCTCACCACTGTGCTTAATTGTATTTTTTTTGGTTTGTGAGCTTCACTTACTTACCTCTATACATAACAGGAGTTCATGTGACCAAATAATTCTAGTTTGGTTTCATCTGACCAAAAAAAGAGTCCTAATATTTATTCCCATATTCTAGAAAGCTTCTAGCATAAACCAATCTGCATTTTAGGCATATAGCCTTAAGCAAGGGAGTTTTCCTTGGGTGATAAGCTCGAAGCCCTGCTCAGTGAATGCATCTAGTGACTGTCTTCAGCGATAGATACATTCAACCCTAATGTCTTTACATCATTGTTATGTTGTAAAAATGACAACATTTTAAATATATTTTTCCAGCTATTGTTATTATTTTACTTTGCTTTACATTCTCAGTCTTTTCATTTCCCTACTTAACACCGTGAAACAGCCTGCCTTTGTCATAAAAACACTACTAACTGGTGACTTCACTGCAAAGAAAATAAATCTAGTACAGGAAAAAGATACAGATATTATACACAAATCAATGTTTTTGTTCTATTTTTTTTTTATCACTCTAGGCTCTACCAGCAGTTTTACTGCTTCAAATGATGACCATGACTCCAATGAAGGTGATCTCATGTCTGATGACTCTAGTGAATCTGGTGCTGATGAAGACTACTTCTCTGATGCAGGTAACCTCTTAGCTTTTAACCCAATAATGATTTTATAAAAAAAGAAATGATGTACAAAATAAGGAAATTGTTTTTATACATCATTGTTAGCAAAATTGAGTAACAATGCATTTCATAAGTTCTAGATTGCTTAACATTTTAACCATGTCAGATATTCAATGTTTTCTACTAAAATTTTGTAATTTTTCTTTGCTAAGCCATTTGTTTCAAATAACATAGCACTAAATTTTTCTTATCACAAATTTATAGTTTATTATATATTTTTAAAACCTGAATATTGAGGATTTTCATTCTAGTTTCATTTAAATAAAGATAGTTGCTTTATTCAGTAAAATCTGTAATATGATGTGTAACCATCTCAGATATAAATCATTATTTAAATGTGTAACATGGGAAAGTTCTCTTTTTTAATATTTGACTTATAAAAGGTAAGATCCCCTACTGCTTACTGAAACTATGAATCACTTATGAGAAATTTAACTTTTTACACTAATCATAGCAGTTTGATCACTATATTCAGTCTATATAGTTTGTACATTTTCATTTTTTGATTTTGCACATAACAGTAAAAAGCACTGTATTTTAATGCCCTTTATGTTTCTGTGTGTGTGTAATATATATATATATATATTTCCAGAAAATAGTGCACAAATAGTTAACTGAATCTTGTCAAAACTTTCTGACTTTCCTCTTTTCTTTGAACAGACTCTGCTCATAGTCAGAGTTCTTTTGGAAAGGAGACACAAGCAGGCTCAGCTAAGAAAAAAGAGAAGCAATATTTTTGGCAGTACAATGTCCAAGCAAAAGGCCCAAAAGGTCAGAAGATGCAACTACTGCCCCATGATCAGGACCCTCATATTCTCAATACATTTGAGGACCCTGTGTTTGAACTTGGGGCTACATCCAAGCTGGGTTTGCGGCACAGTGGTAAGGCTCGACGTGGAGATGGCAATGACATTTCCCCTAACCCAAGAAAACTTCATATGATTGGACTACAACTGAAGAAGTTGAACCATGACATCAATGAGTTTGTACCAACAAGTGAATTGCCAGCCAATTTAAGAAATAGGACAAGAAAAGAGAAGAACAAACTAGCTTCAAGGTATTTATTATTCCTTTGGAAAGAAGTTGTTTTAATCTGATTTTACCATTAGGCTCTTGAAAAAAAGTTGCAGTTATTAAGTCCTGCTATACAGTAGTGAATTTTCAGTTGTTAATTAAAAGTATCAATATTTAATCTTTAATTTCCACTAATCTGGTACTACAAAGATGTATAGAGTTGTAGTAAGTTCACAGTTTGTAATCAGGAAAGTTGGCTTGTCAGAAATGTTCCTTTGGAATGATCATACTAACAGGATGAAATAAAGAAGTTTCAAACCAAACTAAACAATGACAAGTATTTATTTCCTGCAAATTCATTGTTTTTTGCCAAATTTGATATGAAAAGTTTATTGTTGGCAATGATTGTGTTAGGTTGTGATTGTGAAATGTTAGGTAAATGGTACTATAGGGAAAGGGAATAGAGTTCTGGATGACGTCTTCTGGTTTTAAACTTGATGTAACTGTGAAGGTCAAAACAGGCTCCAAATTTTTATGGTCTTCATTGATGTCTTGATTTGTAATAAAATATTTGTTTCTCTATCAATTTTTATGGTCTATGAGAACTTGTTGTTTCAACCCTGTGTGTTACTAAAATTTACTCCTCTCATTTGAATTTTGAAAAAGGAACGATATAGTTCCATACAGATTTTGAGGAAGAAAGAAAAAGTGTGTGTATATCTTAAAGGAGAATAGCAGCTATAAAAAGTCTGTTGCTAATAGTCAGAAATTTGGGGGACACATAAAGAAAAAAGGAGGCTTGGAGAATTTAACATTCATAGGAAAGCAGTGAGTAAACTAGAGAAGTTTGAGCAAATGAACTGAGGAACAAGTTAAAAAAAAAAAACAGTTGTAAGAAAGCAAATATTACTGAAATAAAAAATAATAGGAAACTGGAAAAACATGATAGCTCCCATCCTGAAAGAACATAGCACATAGAGAGATGTAACTATTTTATATTTAAAAGTAAAGTAAGCAGTCACTCTTGGAAAACCACTAGTTTTGTGGTTTATTTGTAAGAGCTTTACTCAGAATGAAGTATGATGCAGTGTAATGCAGGAAGCTAAGACTTCAGTCATGTTACTAAATGACAATATTAAGATTAAGAACTTATTTATATTGCTTATCCTGCACCAGTTATTTTATGGGTATTTTTGATCCAACTAATACACTATTTTCTCAGTTGTTTATCCATTTACTTACTAAAGTTGATTTCTAATGGTCGTTATATTTGATAATAAATCATATAATTTTCTCTTGATTCCTTACAGAGCTTGTCGTTTGAAGAAAAAAGCCCAGCATGAAGCTAACAAAGTAAAATTGTATGGACTAGAACAAGAACACCGTGAGTCATTGAATTAACATGTATTACATCAATGAATAACTGTTTCAACAGACTGTTTATATAAATGAGAAAATTATTACTTAATGCATATTCCTATTAATGGTTTAAATGTAGTTCTCTTCCAATTCAAATTATTAATTAAAAGAATGTGAACATTTATTTTTCAGTTATTTATTGTATTCCTTAACTTATTAAATTTATTTTGTATTTTATTTAATTTGAAAATTTAAATATTTGCACCTATTTTGACTAGTAGCCACATTTATATAAAATCATGTACACTAAGATATTTTTTATATCACCTCAAATTGAATGAAGAGAGGTTACAGGATTTACTCTTATTTAACACACTATTACAGAGCTGTCAGTAGACATGAGAACTAAACTTTTTAAAGGCTATACGGTGCCTCATTCTGTTAGCAAACAAAGACATAGCATCATTGAGGACATGTTTACAATTATTAAGAGAAGACACAGTTGTCTATTGTGATCAGAACTATCTTCTTGATACAGTTGGAAAAAGTGGTTCTTGTGAGCTCTAGTAGCTGAACAGGCAGGTGTGGTAACCTTAATGGCACAATTTACAATAAGAAAGTTAAAAATTTCACTTCAAGTGGCATCATGAGGAAAATAACAAAATGAATCATTGTGCTGATATATAAATGAGTAAAAAAAATAGCAACAGACACTACAGCATGATCTGAATTGTCAAGAAGACAGACTTGTGATGATGAAAAAAGCTAGGAGATGAGATAAAAAAACAAATCAAGTAAAGAAGCATGTTGATCAGAATTATTAGGGAAATCTATTTGTCTGGGAGAAATTGAAAGTCACAATGCTAACAACATCAGTAATGGTACTGATTACTAGAATGATTAAGTCACTTGAAATGATAAGCATTAAAATCACAAAACACAAAGTTATTTACAGATGAAAGTAGAGAGAGAGCCATCTCAATACTGTCAGATAGTTTGTCTAATGTCACAGTCCTGAGAAGGAGCAACAAAGGAAAAAGAGATAGCTTACAGAATTCAATAAAAAAAAGTCAAAAGCACATAAAAGTATCATCTGTGGACTCAAGGGAGGATTTCCTTGTCATAGAAAAATTTTCCCAGATGTAAACACCAAGGCCATGCATATATATGCTAGAATCTTTTTAACAATGAGGAAGATAGCCTGGAACAGAGAATTTATTGATAGCAATAGAAAGGTTTAAATTTGTTTTGCAGAGCACTTAGATAATTGGAGAATATTTAAAGAAAAAAGATTCTATATGATTGAAATTGGTATGAATGCCAGAAATATTAAAGAAAGAAAGGTTGAGGAAGGGTAGGTGATTTTTTTGCTTACTGGTTTGCTCTCATTTGTTTTAATTGTAACTATCATGAGAAGATTATTTTAATTTTCAAGCAGAAAAAGGCCAAAATGCTTATCACTATCCATCGTCTATGGCAATGCAAACCAGCTGCAAAGATGGCTAAGACTAAAGCATAATCTGACCTCAGAGCATTCCCTCTAAATGCTACCAAAGAGTTTGGTCTCCTTGCTACTAGTTTGGATGCAGCAACCAGAAAAACTGCCAACCTGATACCCTCAAAATGAAAAGTCACAGCCAATGATCAGACAAATCACCAAAAAGTTAAGACAGTTAAATCATTAAGGCTATGGAAGAAAGGATCCAGTAAACCACATCTTAAGCAGGAAACAAGGGATAAACCCCTACTCATGTTCAATAAACATAAAATGTGTATGGGCCAGGTGGTGAATCTATCTACTCCTATTAACCTGTTCACAGCACAGGAGGCAGCCCACTTTTATTGAGATACCATCTCTAGGAAGGTTGCCAAACAAGGCTCTAGACCCCTTCCCAGACAAGGGGGAATTACTAAATATGAAAAGCACTCAGAAGGTTACTCCAGTAATTGAATTCTAAGGAATTTAACATAAAAGTAGATCATTTTAATTTCAAGTACAAGATTAAAGTTAAAATTTATTAAAGTTTAGTAACTATTGAAGTGATCTTGTTGGTTATAGCTTCTAATAAATAAGGTAATATAAACAATAGCTGAATAAATAATAACAAATAATCATCACTTTATTTTTTTATAAATTTATTCATTTTGAAGAAGTAATAAAAACAAACAAACAAAAGAAACAGCAGCATTAGATTTTCATAGCGTGTAACCTGTTAGGCTTTAAAATACTGCTATAATTTATTTTATCTTGAGCAAGTCAATCTTTATTATACAGTGTAGGGCAGATAAATCATGAAAAAGTTAATGGATAATAAAAACGGCATTTTTTTATATAACAAATTAATATATTTCAATAAAACTTTATATGCATTTACGACATATATAAGGTACAAAAATCACTTGATATGGCCACCAGTTTCTCCAGACTGGACTGGAAGCTGGGGCAGACCTTGGTGACATCATCCCTGTCCATATTGACCATGGCTTCCCTAATGGTTACGTTGAGAGCCTCTTTGGTATTGTAGGGCCTACTGTTCACCACCTTCTCAAAGCACCCCCACACAAAATAGTCAAGAGGATTGCAGTCTGGTAATGAGGCAGGGTGGTATAAGTCAGGTGACTTATGGTGAGCAAGTGGTGCCTCTTGAATTCAAGTCCTCCTTGACAATACACCCAACTGTTCACCTGCTGGTACCCATTTCCTTGAAAATTTTCCTCATGCTTTTGTTGGGGTTCTTCCTGACAATGTTGGCAATGAACTTGGGTGTCCTGGTGGTGCCAGAGCACTTCTTATGTGTCTTGCATTCTGACCTGAAATTGTCCTTGTCATCTGAGGCCCCATATAGTGATTGGGGATACATCCTCTTGGGAGTCTGTTACACAGATTTGCTGTTTTTGAGTGGAATTTCCTTCTTACTAATGTAATGCAAGCAGGATAGAGATGATTATTCCCAGTGTATTTGGCATGGTGGGTCTTATCTGTGAAGATCTGAGCTGGTGGAACTAAGGAATGTAGCTCATCCAAACATTTACCATGGAAATAGCATTAGAGTAGAGTATCTGTGGGATAGGAGTCTAGGCAAGGGACAAAAAGGGAAGATAATTCAGAAAGAATGCATGGGTAGAATAACAGATATTGGCACAAAAAGTGGAATCAGCAACGTGAGATTAAACTCTAACCTTGTCTGTAATGTTCACTTTCCTCCCACAGCTATGGGTTAAATAGCAGAGTAGACTGGATGCTCTGGCCTTGAGTGGTATCCAGTCTAGGAGAGAGATTAATTTGAATTCAAAGTGTGAATAAGACAATGGGAAACTACTGGACTATATTTTCCAAGTTTACTCCTATCTAAGTAGCAAGTCCAGCAGATCCAACAAGGAAAATTTGGTAACTGCTCTCAAAAAAGGACCCCCAATCAGTGGTTAACTGGTACAAGAAGCGGCTTATAAGTTTTAATGCCTCAAAATAAAACTGCGCTCATTTAATCACCACAGAAAATATTTTCTACCTGCCATCAGCATGACTGATGCAAATCTCTATGTGAGCAACATTCTATACCTTCCTGGGCTTTCCACTGATATGAAGCGGATTGACTATATTGAATCAATTGCTATGTCTACTATAAGGAAAGTTGGTTCACTGTGTCATGCCAGAAAATTTTTCTCATCAGAATCTATCTTGCACATTTATATATTTACCATTCATTCATGCATTGAATACTGCTACCCCAAGTACTATAGCATTAGATATTTTGAGGGCCTTTGACAAGAGGTGGTACAAAGATTGCTGCTCAAGCTCTCTAGCTACAGAATCAGTGGAAGAGCCTTAATAATAAATTTCCTAGCAAGTAGATCCCTGAAAGTAGTTGTTACCAGCCAGTCCTCCGGGGCCCTAGTAATCAATGCAGGCATCCCTCAGAGGTCACTTCTTAGACCAACCCTCTTTTTACTTTACATAAATGATCTGTATACTCAGATCATTTGTGAATATCTATGCTGATAATATAACGATATATGGGTGTACCTCCAAAATTCATGATGTCCAGAGATTGGCAGTTGATCTCTCATCTGATCTAGCTGTAACATCTCAGTGGGGGAGAAACTGGCTGGTTACATTCAATACCTTGAAAACCAAATTAGTTACATTCCATCATTGCTGATTGTGGAGGCTTCATGCCTTGAGAGACTAATTGGACCTTAAACTAACCCCAGACCTCAAGTGGAACTCATACATAAGATCCATCACTAAAGATTCAGGAAAAAAGTGTCAGTTCCCTGTACTGGTCTAGTAAGTACCTGACTCCACATCCTATACTCTACCTTTACAAGAGCCAGACCAAGCCTAAAATGGAGTACTGTTATTATATTTAGGTAGGAGCTACCAAATCCTCACTTTCCAGTTTCAATGGAGTTCAAAAAGCATCTCTGTGTCCTTGTGAGTAACAAATTATTTTCCACCCTGCAACCCCTCTTTCACAGATGGGATGTGGCAAGCCTCTCACTACTCTATCGTTACTTCCATGGAGAGTGCTCAGATTAGTTGCATTCCTTTGTTTTCACTAGTTCTAACCTTCACAGCTGGGACCCACCATGCCACTCACATTGTAGCAAACTACTTTCATTCCCTCTGTATTCCATTGGTGAGAGATAGGTTTCACTCAGCTTCTTCCCACAAACTGCTGCTCTGTGGAGCTGACTCCCAGGAGGATGTTTTCCCAATCACTACAGTTTTGAGCTGTTCTGGTCTTGGATTGGCCATTGTTTTCCCCACCTATCTGCATAAACTCTGCCTCTTACTCTGTAACCCTCTACTTCAAGTGGCCTCTGGGCCTTGTACAGGGTGAACCTCACTGTAAAATAAATAAATAAAAATATCTGGTCTAGTGCTCCTGTTATATATCTCAAAATTTTTGACAAAATTCAAAGAAGGATCTGTAATGTAAACAATCCTGACCTGGCAATTTGACTTTTGTCATTTTATCACTGATATGACATGTCTTCCCTCTGTCTTTTCTACAAATATTTTTATGGTAGCTGTTCTAATGAACTTTTTTCCTTAGTGCCTAAACAACATGAATTTAAGAATGCTACTTCTTGGTATTTCTATTCTAATAGTTTCTTTTCTCACACTTCTCACCTGTGGAACTCCCTTCCAATTTCTTGCTTCCCTGCCACTTACAATCTTCAAATGTCAATTGCCATCTTCTGTCTTCCTGAATCTGATTCCTTTATGATCCTTTCTCTTCACTTCAGTCTTCTCATTCTCTTTCACTCCCTATAATCCCCTTCGTTCTAGTGGCATTATCACTTTGCTTGGGGTAAAATGTTTAAAAAATAAAATTTAAACCATTCAATCATTTCCTTGGCTTTGTGGCCAGTGTGAAGGCTCTCCATGACAGCAGCTCAGCAATCATATTCTGAAGACATGTTGATTACTAAGCAACTCATATGTCAATTGCCAGAGAGCTACTGAGGTGTAATACTATCTAATTGTGTTTTTGAAACTTTGCTATACTGTGACATCATGGCATTGTTGTCACATAAAAATTTCAGATTTATCTGCACCACACTGTATATTAAACAATGTATAATAATAATAATAATAATAATAATACCTTATCTCAAAAATTCAAGGAGAAACTAAGTGTCATGCATTATGTTATATATTCTATTCGCAGTGACTATTATTTGTAGATTATATCTATTTTAAGTTGTATTGTGTTTGCAGGTCAGTTGATGAATGTTATAGAAAGTGTGAAACTGAGGATGTTGGCTGCTGTTCGATCTGATAATAGTATAAAGTCTGAGGATGGCCAAATTTGCCATGGTACAGGAGATGAACAGACCAAATATGTGGAAAAACTCATCAAGTTGCATCAGTGTAAGTAACAAGATAGTTTCTTCATTAAATTTCTTATTTCTTAATAACTTTAAAGTTAGTTTTATAACCACTACAGTCAACTGAAACATCAATGCCTATATTAATACCTTCACTATCTTTTTGAAAAATCAAAAAAGTACTTATCAGCAGTTATTAATAATTTTTAACAAATTATAAAAGAAAGTGTAGAAATGCATTACAAATCTTGACAAAACCTGATATTTAAAATGATAGAGTAAATTGTTTGTGTGATTAGATTTTAGAATATCCAGCATTTTCTCTTGTTGACAATGAGCAAGTTCAAATAAGGCCCTTTGTTTAAAGAAAAGTATGTATACTTACAAGACAAACAGTTTATGATTTACTAAAAAGGAAAGAGTAAATAGTGGATTAAGTTTGAAATTAATCAACTGGTATTTTGTAACAAAAACAACTGTAATAAATCTCACTGAAAAACATTAAATCTATACCAAAGAGTAACATTATTGTCAAGAAACTTTTTTATTCTACTCAGTTTACTGTTTTATTCAGATTAATTTTTGTTTGTTTTTATTTTTATTATAATGCTTCAGTCAGTGTACATTCTAACCTTCCTTAAAGTTCATCAGTTCAAAATGCAGAAACTTATTTTCACTAGATATGTGCATTGCTTCCATCTAGTGTCTTTGTCAGTGAGTTTTGGAACTGCCTTCACCTAACCCAGCCTGTGATCTTCCAATAAATTAAGTGAATTTTACCATCCATGTCATTTTTGGATAAATTTAAAAATCAGGAGTAGTTGATCATGTGCAGTAGCATAGAGGGGTACATCAACCTACATTCAATGAAGTCAAAATAATAAACAGAAATATATATATATATATATATATATATATATACACACACACACACACAAACTGTACTCAAGTTATGTGATCAACTGACCATATATGGATATCAACAGTATGTGAGAACAATTGATCAAAAAAGAAAAATGATCAATTTGAGGTTTCAAAATCATAGAAGACCTCAAAAATACAAGAAACAAAAATGTGTATATTATATAAAGACAGTTCTAAGAACTTACAGGTAAACACCAAGTATGATGAGTATTGGAAGGAAAAATATATATTCAAAACAACATTTGATATTTGAAAATTAATACAAAACAAAATAACAATAAGCTAAAACTTGGAGGAATTTACTCTACATTGCTACAAAGAATTCATAGGAGAAACTTTAAGGAATTTGAATAAAATATTATATGAACACAAAAAGGGGTCTTTTACAAAACAACACACTCATTGCATTAGTTGTTCACCATAATGAGTGACCATAATTTTGATTTACAAATGCTACTTAAATTAAAATAGAAAGCAATTTACTAAGAGGAAAAGTGTATAGAAAGTAATTTAATCACTAGATAGTGATTAAATTATTTTCACAGTAATTTTGTGTCTAGGTTCTTACAACATTTCACCTCTCTTGGCAGATCTTCTATTATCACAATGTGGGATACTTAATAACAAAAATGATAACAACATAAACAAAAAGAAACTAAATGAAATTGGCTGGAGTATATGCCCAAAATATAATTAAAAAATATATATTTAAGTGTTTCAAATTTTACTGTCTCTTCTCTTTTATTCACATGTGTAGTCATATCAATGTAAACTTTAGTGTGATGAGGTCCTAAAGGACAAAATATAAAAAAAATTTCTACTTGATTTTCCTATCATTGTCTGAATATATAAAAATTTATATATCTTTTTCCCATATTTCAAAATACAAGACACTCAAAAATTGACAGAAGGTACAGTTGCCAAAACATGAAAGGTAAAAAATGAACAAATAAAGAAAAGTAATTTAGTCCAAATAATTTAAAACTATATGACAGACATTACTAAAAATGATTTTTTTTGTGTGTGTAAAATGTTGTTAGGTGATCATATTTTTTTACAGATTCTGTTTATTTATTATCTATGAATTTCTATAACTTTTGGGGAAAGATAATGGAATGGTTTCCTGTTGTCTTCCCCATGGTTTTAAATTCAGAATTGTTTCTCTTAGACTAGATGCCACCTCAATCTAGAGAGCAGTCAACCTTGCTATTTACCCCATATTTGGGAGAAGAGGAAATGGATTCATGTCTTTCCTAAAGGCATTAGTGGGAAATGCATGCAACAGACTAATATAAATCTTAAACTCATCTTGCCAATTTCACTTTTTATGCTGATGTTACACTAGCCAGGATACACTTCATGATTAATTGCCTACTTTGAAGTTAACACATTAATTCAGTAAAATTGTGTTATTCAATAATAACTTTTTTTTATTGTCTAATTATTTTTCAAATGAAGTCCAAGAGAGTTTGTACAGGAAAATTTTATATATATATATATATATATATATATATATATATATATATAATTTTCTAATCATAACTTTGAAAATGTTCCAAGCATCCAGCTTCATTAGAAATTTGGCCAATGTATATATGTAGAGGAAAACACACCAAATAATTTTAATGTTTACATACACATTAAAAGTGTATTTGCTTTTTCTAAATAATTTACAGATCTGGTGTTAAATTTGGAAATGACTTTACATTTCTTTTAACACATTCCAACTCTTTTTCCCTCTGAAATAAAATCCAAACAATTGCCTTGTTTCATACTCATGAAAATAATCTATTCAATAATTCTCTGCAATACAATAATAAAAGAAGAAATTTACATATTCACACTAATGTGTGCAGTGTAAAATCTTTTTTTGCCAGACCCATAAACTTAAAATGATTGTATGTTCTATTTTTTAATTTAAAATGTACAACATAAATTTCTGTACAGATTTTGTTGCATGAAAAAATAAATTGTCCATTTTCCAACCTATTGAAAGTGGCTTGTACAAAATAATTTTTTTAACTTGTTTTTTAACTATATTTTGCAGCCTCTATGATTGCTGGTCGAACTGCTGAATATGTGAATGAGGTTCTTAGCAAAGTAAAAGATGGTGACCTCTCTGGTGGACTACCCCTCCCAAAGAGGAAATCAAGCTCTGCAACAACTGTTCCAAGCTCTGATGATGAATTCAGTAATGATTGATTTAGGCCTTGAATGAAAACAAGACAAGATTGGATTGGATCAGACCGGTGGTATCCATGTCCATATCTCTCTATTTCTCTTAATACCACAAGCCCCTACATACATACATACACACATACTCATCCTCCCTTTGGAGTTATCTTATTTACCAGGTTTGACCATATTTTCCTTTTCTTCTAACCCAGTTCCACTGAATGTTATAGATTCAATGAAATAGTTCAGAAGACATCAACTGTTACTTCCCTTTATTTCCAGATTGATATTACATAGTGTAAAAAAAATGCGCGCGCAAAAACATACATATACATGCATGCATACACCTTGACATTCATGAAATCCGGGATAATTATCTCACTATAATGGCATTGATCTTTGGAGACAAATGATTTTTTTATATTCACCGAAGAGAGAGAGAAAAAAAATAAATTAGAGAGATTGAGAAAAAGCCAAATTCAAATATTTTCAGTCACATGTGTGACAACTTTAAAAAGAAGAAATTGTTTCAGTAGAAAACACTTCAAGCTAAAACAGAAAAAAATTAAAAGATCACAGTTTATCTCAAAAGAATGAAAAGCACACATACAAGGAAAGAAAATGATATATCCAGCATTGTAAAAATTTACTGCTATGATTTTTTTTAGTGCAGAACTAGCAGTTGCATCTTCAACACTGTCTTCACCATTTCCAATACTTATAATAAATTTCAATAAGAACATCAGTTTGTGTTGGTTGTACACACTTTGGATACAGCAAAATCTGGATTATTACTGCTACAGTTTTATGTACTAGTCTGTACCTTTGTGAATAGCATAATTGGTCTAACATTGATAACTTAATTCCTACACTTTCTATTATCATTGTTATTTTTAAGCTTATAACAATGATAATAAATTGAAATGTAATAGTTATAGCAATAATATTGATGATGATTCTTTCTTACTGGTTATATTATCCAATTAAGCTTAAAATATAACTTGTGGCCCCAAAATAAATAGGCCACAAACTGATTTTTATAACTCAATAAATGAAGAGAGACCACTGTATGTCAATAGCATGTTTATTTTGTTTTTTATTAAAGCTTTTTTTTTTCTTTCCATAATTTTTTTTCTTTTTCTTTAATTCTCTGTTATTGCCTTATTTTTATTTTTTCTTGGAACTCTACTCATAAATGCATTTTGACAATATTCTCTATATTTCTATGCCAATTTTCATTCCTTTTTGACATATTCTTCAATTTTTGTTATTCTTAAATTTTACTTGCATATACAAGCATATTTTTGGATTGTTCTTATTGGTTTCTATTTCTGTTAATTATAAATGAACAATTTAATGTCTTTCTCTCTGTCTGTCTCTCAAAATAAAATCTAAAATTGCTGTTAATGTTAAACAATAAAATGAGAAAATATCTCTAAGCCACATAGTTTTTTAGGAGCATACACACCAATAATTTGTATGTCTATTGCTCTGACAGTTATGATGTTAGAGCATCCCTACAATTTATGTATGCATACTTATACACCATTTCTTAAGCTGTTTGAGACAGAAGATTCATAAAGCTATCATTTATAATCATATTTGTTTGAAGCATTTCTCTAACTTTATGCTTTTGATAAAAAGTTATTTCATGTTTATTATTATGTTTTTATTTTATTCTTATGTTTTTATTAAAAGTACAATAATTTTAAAAATAATTTCTAATATATAAACTTATATTAATATTATTATTCTTCATAAAATCAACTAGAGATTAATTAAAAAAGATTTGATAGGATTTTTCATAATGAAGTTTTCTTTCTCCTGATTAAGTGAAAACTGACAAATAATATTATTATTCTTCATAAAATCAACTAGAGATTAATTAAAAAAGATTTGATAGGATTTTTCATAATGAAGTTTTCTTTCTCCTGATTAAGTGAAAACCTAGTGCTGAAAAGTTATTGGTTCAACCCACTTCCCAAAATATGATGAAATGACCAAATAGATATTTTTGAAGGGCATCTTGGTTGGGCCAAGAAGTTTTCAGCACATTCTTGTATATGTTGTTCAAATTAGTATATGCCCTCAAAATAAATGTATTTTAACCAAATCTTAAATGTCAATGTTCTATAAGTCCTATGTATTTCAGTAGCCTATGAAAGCAAAATAGAATTTTGAAACTATTCCATTTTAAAATATTATGTTATAAAATTATTTTTTCTTTTCAATTACTAATTTATAAATGATCTACTATATTACCTAAAATTAATTGCTCTTCCAACAATCAACAATTTCATATCTGCTTTTATATGATTTCTATATTTTTCTTTGTATCACTGTGTTCATATATATATATATATATATATATATATATATATATATATATATACACACATACACACACATATGTAATTGAAGTATTGATGAACAAACAAGTTTATTATGTCTCATCAAACATAAAGACATCCACAGACTAATTAATTTTTATAATTATTATATTGAGTAACTTTTTTTTTTTGCCTAATTATAAGATTTATACATTGCTTTATAAGACCTATTAATGGGCACACACAAATTTTATAAAATTCAGAATGCTTTTAGCTATTGATTTAAAAATGGGATTAAAATATAACTTACACAATTCTGATTTTCTTATGTCTTACTCCAAATTGTTGTTTGTGAATAATTTTATAATGTAAATTTTAATTGAGGAAAGACTTGTCTTTTCAAAAGATTGCCACTCCCCCCACCTATTCCTCCCCTTCCTCCTGCATATATGCATGACTGTGATTGCAAAATAAGAACGGGTAAATTTGGGGTCTGTCAAAGAAAACAGGAAAATTTTAATAAGCAATAATCAAAGCCCTTTTATTAAAACTTATTGCAAATTCTGTTATCCACAATTATCATTGTTATTTGTAATTTTTATTATTTACTGGTGATACATTTGGACACCTTTGTTATATATTGATATAAATATTATCTTTTGTAGTTGTATATCATTAGCATCTATATATTATTTATTGTTTTTGACTGGGCTTAATGAAGGCTTATTAAATAAATGAAGGTTTTTAACTGTACTAGTTCAATATGTTTATAAAGAATATTATTTCATATTTTAACAGCTTCCATAGGACTTCAATAACTGTCTTAAAGATTCACTATTTTAGTATCTGTATTTACTTTTAAGTTTGTAATATTTTGGTAACTGGATCCAATGCTAATATAGTTAATGGCATAACAATTTTGCCTACTTTTAATTCTATACCAAGGAATTGTTATTTCTCAGTTTTTATTTACTGTTTTGTCTGCCATTGTTTGGGTATAACAAATCTCTTAACAGTGATTGATTTTGTACAATTATTATCCAAGTTTGACTTAAAAGAAACCCTGAGTGCTCAACAGAATTATTTTATGAAATTGCTGTTAATCTAAAACGTGTGCTTAGACATTTGTGGAATATTTTTTATTATCTCCATCTTTTTCTTATTTTCTAGTTCTAAATCATATTGCCTGATAATGATAGAAAAAAAGAGTCCATTTAAAATATTAAAGCAACCAAGGTTAAAAAAAAACAGATTCATCAACAAAACTTCAGAATTTGTATCTCTTTTACAGTCTCAAATTATCAGGTGTTTAAAATCCACTATTTAAAAATGGTGATTAGAAATTTATAACATTATACTTGGATACTATGGCTTATATATGGATTCAAACTTGACTTATTTTATATATCTTTTATGAATAATAATAGTAATATTAATTAAAAAGTGAAATTAATATCTTATTTGTTAAAGACATGTAAATTGATATTATTTGTTATATTAATCAGAGTAATGTCTCCTTGTTAAAAATATTTAAATTAATATATGACATGGTATATTGATATTCATAAACCATAAATCTCAATAACAACATTCTTATCTGAAAGTATAATTTTTTAAGTTTCCTTCCTATCATGTTATGATCAGCACTGTGATTCAACTATGCTGTATATACCACATATATTTATCAACATAACTGATGATAAAAAAATAACATAATTCTATAATTAATATCTATAATTTTTATATCAGTATTATTTCAGTTTTAGCTTTCTGGAACATTATTTCTCACTTGATTACCTAAGTTAAGCCTCATTCTATAAAAGGTGTATCACTAATGAATGACTACTTAAATGTTACAAGTGATAGAAAAAGAATGAAAACTCTGATAGTAAACTCATCAGAAGGTACGGATGAACGTTTGCTATAAAATTTGTTTTGACAATCTTTGCAGCAAAAGTTTTCATCTGGAAGCAAAAGAAGCTATAAAAAACAATTATTAATAAATATGATAACAGAATATGGCTGTGCTGCAACTACTAACTACAAAGTGATATTTTAAAATTATTCTTTTAACTTCAATTATAAATGGTTTTAACAATTTGCTTTATTCAATTATTCTTGTTTGTTTTAGTCAATATTTTAAATAATCTTAAATAAGCAATGATTTCTCAGTAGCCACCCAATACTTTTTTGAATGGCATCAAATTTTTAGCACTGGTATTTTTTTTAATTATGCAATAATTAATACAGTTTTATGCATTAATGTTAGTTGAAAATGTCTTTTTATTTGAATCTGAATTTATGTTACATAAGTAATAACTAATCTAATTGTATTAGCTATTATATATCTAGTATATGTATCGTTTGTTATTGTTTTATCTTTTAAGGTTAGTATGACAACCTTAATAAATAAAAATAATGATTAAAAATATTAATTGAAATGATCACTATGAATAAAAGCTGAACAGATATTTTAACTTGGTATAGATATTTTATGACTTCCTGAATTATTTTGAAAACTCTAAAAAATTTTATGGTAAAAGTAAAAATTAATCAAATTTAAATTATTCTATATCTAATTTTATTGCAAAGATATTGTAATTTTTTAAATGAGTGAATTATTTGCAAGATTTTGAGTTAGTGGTTTTTATTCACTACTTTCAAAGCTTATAATAATTATGTAAACTCATTAAGACTGGAATATCTCAAAAAATATATAACTTGTTTGAATTATGCAACATTGTTAATCCACATTGTCATTAAATAATGCAAGATATGATGTTGCTGATATTATTCAAAATATAAGAGATGGTATGTTGACAGTTTTGAATACAGTCACAAAGGTTTTATTATTATAAATATATACCCTGTTTTATGTATGTTGTTTTACAAAATACCCATATTGATATCCTATTACAGTGCAAACATCATCTTTTTCATATATGCTAAACTCTTAAAGAAATCAATCTTGTTAAAAGATTGTTCTATAAAGAGAAATATTTTCGTGGTCAACAATTTTTTTTTCTATATTCTTTTAGTTATGATATATGAGTAGGTGCTTTTGTTTATTTTTAAATAAAAAATACTGAATAATTGAATATGGCATATATATATATATATATATATATATATATAATGAACACACACACACACACATATATATATAATGAACATTATACAAATATAAATAAATCTAATTATGATGTTATTTTTTATTTTTTGATTGTTACTTGTTCGATGTTTATATTATTTTATGCATTGACCTTACTAATATCTTCCCACTAATGTACTGAAAAACCAAAAAATGTAAAACAAAATAAATATTTGCAGTAATTTGAGGCATTTTCCCAATTTTTAGAAACATTATACAAATGCATTTTTGAGTTTGTAGTTGACAGTTTTATGCTCTCTTGGCTGCCATTTGAATACTAGGGAAAACAAGAATTCTCAAGTGATGTTGACATTTACTATTAGTGGATAATAGCTTGTATATAATTTCACAAAAATGACTAGAATTTTTGTTTACTTCTCTGACTCTCTGCAATTTAAAAGTTACATGTAACATAGATATTTATCTATTTTCTGTTTATACCAGTAATCTATTATCTGATAATGTACTCATAAAAACTAATCAATATGATTTTTTAAAAATCTATCTATCTATCTATCTATCTATCTATCTATCTATCTATATTTACACATATATATATATATATATTATTTAAGTCATCAATTTCATTTGATGCACTATATTTTTCAAGCCTAATTATAGTATTCAGCATTGTTACAGGTTAGATAATAAAATGTGGTTGAAAGTCAATTTTTGTTACATTTTTAAAATGATTTTGTTAATCACCAGGATTGTTTGGTTGTATCTAATGACCTGCCAAATGAACTGAACCCTTGATAGCTTTTGTAGGTATTTACAATCTGTTTTTAACAAGTATATTAAGATCCTGAAAATTTTGATACAGAATTTTATCTTTAATTTTGTCTGTAGTTCCACTTTTGTTTTGCAATGGAAATTTTATACAAATTGAGTATCTTCATATAGGCCTTCAACTACTAAGATCTACCTGCAGATTTTTACAGTTATGTTTTTAAACACAAATATAAACACATTATGCACACACACACACACACACACAAAACCATTTGTTTATTCCTGAAAGTATATAATGAATTTTTATTAAACACACATCAGTACATTTCAATATAAATAAACAGGTTTAAAACCAATATACACCTTTGTCTTAATTATAAAAAAAAAAATCAGAATAAAGACAAACACTTGTTCAGCTTCTTTTGAAAATGAAAACATTGATATCCAACTAGAAACTTTTTGTTATGGGGCAATGGTTAACAAACTGTTCTCACATGGTTACGTGAGCATGATTTTTACTGGGTGTTTCACACATGATCTTGTACCATGCTAAGCTAAACATAGCAGTTATCAATAATGACTAGATAATGGCCTGCTTTGTGACTGAAGTCGTTACATATTTCCTTACTGGTGCCAATGGTTGGTATTTGAACATGGGCAAAAATCTGAAATTTTAAATGCTGATTGGCAGGCCCTTACCATTTGAAGATAAAGTAAACAACATTTTTCCACCTATATTTTCCACATTTAGCCTTGTACTGGATTAAAGTAAGCTTAGTAAATATCAGCAATAATATCCAATATCTATAAAGTAATCTATTTTATATAGATTAAACAAATATATATTCTTACCATATTATTGATTACTAAGTGAATACTGTGTGAGAAAGGATTATATAGGTATACTCAGCTGCATTCACTTCTATCTAATAGGAACAAATTGCATATTTTATAATTTATTTCCAGGTGTGTCTTGATTTTGAAATTTTAAATAGGAATTCAAGAAAGTTATTTTCTTGTATGTATTATTTATTATTAAAGTGCATTATTGAATTTAATGTTTGACAAAGCACAAACTGCTGATTAATGATACAATAAAAATGAGTATAAGTTGTAAAAAAATATTGCCTTATTGTCATATTTATCCATTTAAGATTTTCTGTTAGAGACTATTCTCCAACCAAAGGCTTCATTTAAATATTCTCTATTGTAAGTGTTTAAATGTAAAATTTGGAAACATTTTTTCTATAAAATTTTAAAAAAAATATATACTCATGAAATTGCTTTTGGTAATCATAGTCTTGTGACCCTATAATAAATGAGATTTTTATTTTCCAATCATATATGATTTTAAATTAATGAACATTTTTAGATATTATTATTCTGTAAAATAAACAATATACAAATATACTCCAGGCTTGATCCTAACCTCTTTTTTGTTACAATCAGCTAAAATTAATGAACAGCTTTATGCTACAAAGTTTGAACATTATCAGCCATTTTAAAAAGTTAAATGTAATCATTTAAGATGTCATTTTCAATGTAGTTTTGCTATGAATAAAATTTTCATTTTATACATATATATATGGTTCGCTTTTCCTCTCTCTCTCTCTCTCTCTCTCACATGCACACACACACACATGTTTATATGTATGAAAGAGAAAATCAACACCTGAATGTAGATCTTAACATTTAAAAATGTTACATAAAAATTAGCAATACCTGTTTCTCAATGCTTAGCACAAATTTTCTTTATCTCATACTGCAGACATCTATTGATGTTAATTTTGTATGAAAGTATTGCTATATAAATGCTTTTCTGTGATGTGTACTTACATGAAGTACTAAAACGTTTTTGCTTCTACCATTATTACTGTTCAGAGTGGGTGATACGCCTGCATATCTGGCAAAAATGTTTCTTTAAACAACCCTAGAATTGGCAGTTTTTGAAAACTACAAATGGACTGCTATGATTTGTCCATAAATATAAATTTATGAAATCCATAATATCCAAGTGGTATGAGCATATATGTTAACATATCTTAAACATTAATACACCTGCATGCAGTGCTGTTTTGTTGAGAACATAGAGTAAAAATTGAAAACAAATTGAAAAACCAAATACATGAATTTAACTTTTCCGGAAATGTTTGATCAAATTTAATTTATGGCTTTCATTAGAGATTTAATATTAAAGATAACAAATTGATTTTGAGGTTTTATTTTTTTAATAATTATTCATGCATTAAATCTTTCTTCTTTCACTGAAACATTATGTTTGCGTATGTCTATTCTGCCAAGTTTAAAAAAGTCTAAAAAGATTGTTTTGGGTGTTGTTTTATTTTGATATTATTATCATTATTATTATCATTTTAATAAAAGTATTAATAATAATTCTTATTCTTTCTGGCTTTATGCGGTACTTTGATTAGCTTTATTCATTATTATTAATATAATTTGTATCTAATTTTAGAATAAAATTTATAAGAAGAATGTTAATAATGTAAACTGAATCTGGTAAATGATGGTGAAAGAAAGGGTCAATAGAAATATTAACTTATGCTCGCATTCATACATATAACCAATATTGGAAGTTGTCTTTTTATTTGCTTTCAACATGCAAAATTATACTATATGAATACTTGTATTTATGTTAATATTTTTTCTGCAATTTTCAAATTTTAATTTTATTATTATATAAAACATTATTAATTTTTCAACTAAGAATTCATTCATGATATTTCTTGATGGCTGTAGAATGATTGAAAAGTTATGATAAAAAACAACTGAAATTAATATCGAAGAAATACTATTTGAATTGATAATAAGGTTTACTTCTTATCTAAACTGTTTACATCCGGCCAGTTTATTATCAGTTTTCATTTTTATTTACATTGACTGCTGGTCCATTCTTCTCAATATGGAAAAAAATGTATTATAAACTACTTTGCTCAACTTTGTTGCAAAACTTTTTGTACATTTTTGTGACATTTAATATCAATATTATTCTTTTGATTTGATTTTTAAGATTATTTTTTCTTCTGTTCTTTTTCTTTTTATACTTATACCTGCAATAGAAAACTTTTAATTTACATTTTTATACAAAGCAATAAATTTAACATACACCTTTTTATATACTAAATATAGAGATTGATATTTTTTTATTTATTACTACTCTGTTCCTGTTTTGAAAATGAGCCTTTTTTGTCCTTCATAATTGTTGGTGTTTTAAGTATTTAGATTCTAGTTGATCAAGTTTAAAATTTTTTTTAAAAATTATGTGTTAAGTTACTATTTTTATCTTCAAGTAACAAACTTTACAATTTTTAATGAAATTACCAAAATAATCATATTTTTTATTACTATTGCATTTAAACAAAAGTTGTGATATCTGTTCTGAAGAGGTTTTTCTACTTCATTCAAAATCTTGAAAAAATAGTTTTAATTCTAAGGATTACTATTTCTTCAAGAAATTGTCAAATCATAATTTTTAATAGTTATTTGTAGGCTTGTTGTTTTTTTTTTTATAAAAATTTTATATTTTTCTTTATCTTTTTAATCTGAGTAGGTGTGAAATAAGTTTACCAAAATTATAAAAAACTAGGTTTTGTGCAGTTTACTCAGCAAAAATCTAATCTCATTTATCTCCATGTCATATATTCATATGTATTTCTAGACATAAATATTAACATGGTTGTTGGTGATATCTATTGAAATAATATTTGTCTATCTTCAGGGACCATATATTTAATATTTTTTTCATATAACTTTATCAGTGTTTGATATTTTTATGATCAGAAATGCAGTTGGGAAAAAAGATTTTAAAAATAGAAAATTGAATTCCCATATTTAGAATTCCAAAATTATTCCTTGTACAATTTTACTAATTTAGTGTACATTTCCTTTAGTTTTATAATTTTAATATATTTAATTTATTCATTTTTAGTAAATATGTATGCAATCACCTAGCATCATTTTATCAAACACAAGTTCATTTTATTTTATTTGTCCTCTTGTATTCAATAAACAATTGTATATACTTTGATAAAAGAGTACATTCAAAATAATTACTTATTTCAGTTTTACATTTGCTTGAATACTGTGGTATTTTTATCTATTGAAGACATAGTTTTTATGTGGTTAACCAATTTTGTCTTTGTTTTCACATTTATAAATACACATATAAATGCTCTTGATGGGAAATTAAAAAAAAAAATCTTTTTAAAATGCATGATATATTTAATTTTTTTTAATTAAAAAGTTTATTTATCAAAATGCACTTTTTCTTTAAACTATTTATGCTTTTCTGATTCAACTGTACATATCACAAAAGAAGAATAAATGGTGCAAAACTATATCTTTATAACCAAAGTCCAAAGAAAATATGTACAACTTGTTCCTTTCCATCCTAAATATTTATTTTTTTATTTTTAGTATATTCTAAAAAAGAACTTTTGAAATAGACATTGTGATTATTTCTTCTTTTGCTATTTCCAAATTGGATAAATATTTATGTTTATTGCTGCAACTTTGTAGGCATTGATATTTTGTGAAAATTCCTTCATCTTAGATGATTTATTTGTTATAACCAATGCATTATTGGTAAATATCTAACATGGGCAGTAACTGTATCAAATTTACATCTATTTTGATTTTTCTTGAAGCCTAGACTAAAAGTAATGTTGGCTGAAAATCTTTTTTAATTTTAAAGTTAACAACCAATGATTTACAATATGCAATGTCAGTTGTAGGACACTTACAAATATGAACAAACTGTTAAATTTTCTTTTATAATGCAATGCCTTTCCTGATCGTATCTTACCTGCTTTCTAAAAATATTTTTTTAAATTTATCAATATTGCTAAAATTGAGAATTCTTTTCATTAATAATATTTCTTTCTGTGCAAAAGTAAATCTTATTAAATATAGGGGTAGTTCTTTAAGGGTGATTTGTTTTTCCATACAATTTACCCTATTAGAAAATCCAACTATTTTTCCTAAAATGTAAAATTTCTACAATTCTTAATCCTTATTTTTTTTTTTAATTAAAGATTCAGTTGTTAGTCACTATAAAAATAAAAAAAAAAGGTGTGGTCTTTTGAGGAGTCAAAATAACGGCTTTTTATAAATGAGCATCCAAGCATGCCAATTGTTTTCAGGGGAGATGTTTCCAATGATAAAAAATAATAAATTAATAAAATGTTATTGAGAAACCAGAACAATTTTTTAATAAAAATATTAAGGTGGTGTTGCATTTCTGATACCATAATAATGAAACTGCTTAGAATATCACGTATCATACAGTGCTTAATATTCAGAATTACAATATATGTTAAAGTAATTTTCTATGTTAAATTGACCGTTACGAAGTAAATGGAAATCACCATATTTTTTTTTTTTTTAGTTATTTTCAGATGAAGTGCACTTTTAATGTACAAAATTCAAACAGATAATGCACGAAACATAGGCCCACAGGACAAGTGTTATATAGAAAATGTGTATAAAACCCATTATTATTAAAATGTGCATTTAAATTATTTTTCTTCAATCTATGAAAAAACTGAAATTATAATATGATTTTTCCACAAGTTTTTGTATTTAATGATGACAATGATGTGATCTCTGCAGTGTATTCTCTTATACTACTGTTTAAGTGAATTAAGATCTTTAAGATTTCTCTATCATATTATCACATGAGAGTAACTGAACATGAGCACCACATTTGATGGCTAAGTTTTTCTTGGAACATATGGAAAGTTTTATAACATCTACTTTGAAAAGAAATTATTCTACTTAATATTTAGGAAAATTTCTTAACTCTTACATTTTAATCATTTAAAAATGTTCAGAAGCTTTTAATAACTTTTACAAAAATATTTTATGTTTATTTAATATATATCATAAGATTTTTTAATCTTTTACAATTTTTTGTACTCTTGTAATGAAGGATGCTTTAAAAAAATTGTTCTTGAAGACCCAATTTTTTAAAAAGTATTAGCAATTTCTTTTTACTTGATATATTTCATCAGTGTTAAGGAAGCATGTCTCTTTGTTAATCTCTAATTTGTCTTCTTTTCCTTAAAAAAGTGTATCTGAACATTAAACTAAATTACTTTTCTTTTTCTTTGAATGCCCCTGTACTTTAAGGACCTAAAATTGGCACTTAATTATCAGATTTATAAAATATATTTTGTAAAAATTGAGGATATTGCTTCTAAAATAGCTATTAAATTATAAATTCCTTATTTTAAAAGAATAAACTCATTATACACCATTTTAAAAAATGCAATGAATATATTAAAGTTACCTATGTATTTTTTCATCTTCAAAATATTAAAAAAATAAGTTATTTAACCAAGGTAATCATTTCCTCTAATTAATAGTCAATACATCATTATCAGTATTGGAAGTATTAATAGCAGCAGTAAATTACCAAAATAGTTAAGATAAAAGTAAATATTGGTTAAAATTAATAACAGTTTACAAGTTTTTATCTAATAATACTTCTGCTACTACTAGCATAAAACAAATATGGTGCTGTTAAGATTGTGGAATGAAGTGATGAGTTAATAGGTTATATTTGGTCTACTGCAAAATCATCAGATTCTTGTAGCTTAGCAGTTAAAAACAGCTAGTATATTCAATCCCTTTTCTGAGGCAAAAAGAAAGAGAGTTTGAATCACAATGAGAACTTAGTTTTTATTTGTAATCCTGCACCGTCTACTCACTGTTAAAGATTGATGGTCTGAATAAAGTTGTAATAAAGAGCCACTTAAAAAAAAAAAATTAAGATTAAATTAAGTACTAGTCAAAATTAATAATAATGGTGTGTGTATGTATATATATATATATATATATATATATATATATATATATGTCTGTGTGTGGTGAAGTGAAAGTTAAATTTAGAACATTGTCCAAATTTGCATTCAGGACTGATATATGAAGTCACTGGACTGAGTTCCCTTTTACTTAGACTTGTCTTAGTCTGTTTCTGGCACTTGTTTTAAGCTATTAAATGTACCTCTGATGCCTTAATGGTTAGTTAACTTAGTGACTTTGAACAAATAAAATTATTGTGGTAATGCTTCAATATACATGCCTATAGAAATTGATTATGCAAAGATAATTACTTCATAAAATATATGTTGCAGCAGAAAGAAGCATTTCAGATTTAGAAATGTGAAAGAAGATATGTTTCTACATAAATACTTTCTGGTTTCACTCTTAAATATTATGCATATGAAGTAATAAAAACTACTGAATAAAATCTTTCCATGGCAGCAAAGAAATATTCAAAAATATGAATGAAATAAATATATAATTCAAAAACAATTTCTAACACTAGGGATTATAATGTAATTGTTATAAACACTTTATAAATGCCAAATCTTCTTGAGAACTTCATATGAAGAAAACAATGGCTGCATGTTCTTATTGGCCAATTTGCATTATAAGAAATTAAATTTAATAAATTTAAATAGTAGTTTCTGTGTGAATTTCCAAGTTAATAACTAACTACTGAGTATAAAAGGTTTTGTTAAGAAATTGTTGGTTGAAGAAACTGTTAATTGTTTTGAAAGACACTTTTTTTAGGTATTATATGGTTTTTCTTTACATATTCAGTAATTTGCATCAAAATTATTAGATCACTATGAGCTTTTAGACTAAATCGCTTTGTAAAATTGAAAAGAATATTTCAATCTCATCATTTCCCTTATTCTGCATATATCTTTCTTTAAATATATATATATATATATATATATATATATATATATATATATAGAGAGAGAGAGAGAGTCTGGTAGTAGATATAAAGTAATGAGCATTAGTAACCCCAAAGTTACTATAAATACTGAATAAATTGTCAATAATTCATTTTCATTTTACAAACCATTAATAAATTTGTAATGAGTATCCACCCTTTAGTAATATATAACTTCATAAGCATTCATCAGTATGTTCAATAAACATTTAACAGTTGAATATTTGTATTCAGTAAGCCTTCAGAAACTTAGTAATCTTTAAAAAGCCTTCAGTAAGCCTTCAGAAATTTAATGTTAACATGAAATAAACATTCAATTTCTTGGCCTTATTCTCAATAAAATTTTGATTTCTTTTTCTATTTTCTGCCACTTTCCGCCTTATAATAACTCTCTCATAGTACCACTATTTGAGCACTTCTTTCTGTACATATTCCTAAAATCTGAATTCCCCTCACCTGGCCTATATCAATTTACACACCCTTGATCTGCACATGCAGATAATTAAATATCTGTCTATATATTTTTCACATATAACAACTTCTTTTTTTTTTTTTTTTTTTTTATCTGTGACACTTTTTTTTGTTTAAAAATGTACACAGACATGGTCACATTTTCAATTTTTTTCACACTATATTTTTGTTTTATGAACTATTTCAAATTTGAAGTCTTTGCTCTCTTGTATACATTTACTTGACAGACAATTGTTTATTAACCAAAAATATATTTCAGATTTTGTTTTATTTAGTATATCTAAAATATGTAACTTTTTAATTCAACTTCATTTTTTAATGACAGTATCTATAATTTTTGAATGATTGTTTCTTTTTGTTTTTATTCATGTTTATTTCATAAATTAATTTGAGATATTTTTCTTGAATATTCAACAAATTTTCCATTATATCATTCTTTATATCTAAATCTAAAATATTATATATATATATATATATATATATATATATATATATATATATATATATATATATATATATAAACCATATGCTGGGTTGTGTTTTTCTTCCAAATATTTGAATTTCAAATGTTTTTGAAATTTATTTTGCAGAAGATTGATAGTATGTTTCAAACTGGGGGAAAAAAATTTTAAGAATTTTTTTAAAGTGTTTTGAAAGCAAACAAAGAGGATTAAGTAAAAAATTCCCTGTTGCTGAAATGAGGGCTTTCGTGTATTACGGGTTGGAAGAATTGAGTGTACAGCACATATTTCATTGTAATATTTATCCATAAAAATATCTGTACAGTCTATGAATTTTCTTCTATTTTATGCATATTATTTGTACATAGAATTCCTATACACATGCATATATAACAAATGGAAGTTATATGTGTCTGTATATGTATATATGTGTGTGTATAATTTTTTACTTAGATAAAGCAAATATGTAAATCAGTTTCACAACATTATTTTAGTATTTCCATATAAGTTACTGTGGCTAAGTTATTTTTAATGCAGCATTTACTTTGTAAAATCAGATCCCATGAGTGGATTATTTATTAATTTTTTTTTTTTTTTTTTTTTTTTTTTACATATATCTTTTTATTTGTAATAAAATCAAGATCTTATCAAATTATCCACACTTTATATATATATATATATATATATATATATATATATATATATATATAATAGTAAGGACAAGGAGTATCAATTGAGCATTTTGTTGAATTTTTCTTGAAAAAGTCAATCTCAGTTGAAAGTGAAAATTTGTAACGGATTAAGCAACTTACTTGACACCAGTAGAAACTCACCAAAGAGTGCATTTGATAAACTTGTCCATTCTATTTAATTGATCATCTTTACTTTAAATGGAAGAGTGTTGTCTAAAATGACTATCTATATACTTTTTATTCATTTATTTTTTAATTATTTCAGTATACATTACATTCGTGTACATTAGAAGATTGAAACTTTTGTTATAATTATCCCTCCTTGCTTAGAATAATGCTTGAAGTATTATCAGTTGTTTCTACCTGATATTTATTATATAGAATATTTCTTTGTGAAAGATGTTTTCCTCTTTCTTACATCTTGTGTTGATTTTCAAAATTCTTCAATTGTATTATTAGAAATATAAAGCCTTGCCTGTTTTGGATACTCACTAATCATCAACCAACAAAAAAAATCAAGATCAAATATTTTTAAGCATTGATTATCTTTAAGTAATCTTTTTATATTATGCTTTCAAAGTTTTTTTGTTTTTTTTATTGATTTACATCTGATTAAATGATGTCTAAAAGCAAAGAAATAAAATTATTTCATAAGAACTTGATTGTTAAATTTTATGTACATTACTTAATAAAGTAATCGTTACTTAAATATCAATATACAATTTGTTCAGTAAATGACAAAATTTAGACACAAACTCTGATTATTAAAAAAAGCAAAATAAATTATCTGCAAATGTGAATTCTACTGTTGATGCTTTAGCATTTGTAGAATTGGGCAATTGTGCTACAAAATGTAATGTATTTGTAAATAAAATACGTTAAAAAATAAGTGTCACTGAAACAAAGCAAATACTTAAAACCATTTGTTTAGAAAAAAAATTAATTCAGCCAAAGTTATCTTTCCTTCTAAAAATAAATTAAATATGAAAATTATTTTCATTTTTTCTCATATATTAACAAATAAACTCAACAAATTGTAAATGTTCTTTCCAGTTCTAAAGAGAAACAGATTTCATGTATAAACCTGTTAAGAGTAATAATGATAATCCTATTAACATCATAATTAGTCAACAAAACAGTTAATGGCTGAGAAAATTTAAGGTTGTTTTCTTATAAAATCTGTATATGCAAAAGTTTTTCATTTTAGCAGACATCAGATTTAACCTGTTTGATATATTTTTGTAAAATGTAGAAACCAAGTTGATGCAAAAGCCATTAAGCACATACACAGTAGTGGGTTGCTGAAAAGTTCTGAGACCAACCTATTTCTTAAACTCTTTTTTTGACAAAACATCAAAATACTGATTTGGGAAAATAGGTCAGAATTAAAACTTTTCATCACCACTGCAATATCTGAAATGTAAAGCTGTATATGAGTGCGCATGCTTTCTAATATAATTTGTTACAAATCCAGAAAATTGATAATGAAGTTATGTTTGTAAGACCAAATGACATTATATGAATATAGACAGACACACACACACACACACACACACACACACACACACACAGACATAAACATGTAAAACAATGACATTATTTATGGGTACCTGCCAAAGAGAATTCATCTTGCATGTCAAGCTGCAAGTGCAGTGATTTTGATTCTTGCTAGAGGCCCAGTTACGATGTCCTTATGTCAGACTAAGCTCAGCTTAGTAAAATAGATATACTACTATTAATACATTAACAATACTGACTTTTAAAAACTAATTTCCTTCCTTTTATTGTTTTACTTGTTAATACTTTAAAACTAGGTTATTATGTACATGCATATCATTATTAAAGTAAAAATGCCTCTGCTTTGAGATAGTATACAAACAAGGAGAATAAGAAACAAATTAACAAACACTTAATTGGAGAAATGAAAGAAAGTGTTAAGAACTGTAGTATTTAAACTATTGTTAATCCTGGTGCTATTTTCATTAAGATGTAAATTAAATATAAGTAGTCTGCAAAGAATATAATCTTGAGCAACAAACTCACTTATTTAAAAGCATCTTTCCTTAAAATAACACTTTCAACTTTTTTTCATCAAAGATTATATGGAATTTTTCTTTAATTGCATGTTTTCCTTATCAGAGTCACATTCAAGATATTTTGCATAATATACTTCACTAACTTCATTGTGACTTAAAAAGATTCAAAACCTCTATATAAAATAACCCTTTTACTAATGGATGTTTAAAAAAAGCATCAATAAACAGTGAAGGTCACTAGATTAAAAACAGACAGAAGTAGTGGGTTAATATTTTGATGTTTATTCACATCATTATCATCATAATGCTACTATTCAACTAATAAAAGATAACTTATTGTTGATTGTTACAATAAATTAATGCTAAACGTCCTAATTTATTTCATTATCTTTAAAAAAAAAAAATTTACAATTCTATGCTTTCTTTTTATTTGTTTTTCTCTTTGCATTTAGTTAGGAGATATGACCTTTGTATCTATGATTGCATCTATTTTCATTTTGAATATTTATTTATTTTTTAAATTTTTTGCAGAAGATTTTACTTCCTTCGTTTTGATGATGCTGAAAATTGAAACATTAACTAGATTGGGCCCATCACCCTTGTTTGTGAATCAAATAATGATTACCAATAAGCATTTTATTTAAATTGCTCTTCATCCTTTATGAATTGATTTACTAAGTGTAGCTCAGATATGGCACAAGGCCACAAGTATGGAACACCCAGTGAGGATTGAACTCACTACTCAGTCATAATTGATATAACTATTATACCACATCAAGGTACCACCTTTATCCTTTATGTGTTTATTTAAATGATAGCCTTATAAATGGAGTAACTACAACTAAGGAGTAGCACCAGGATTAATACACGTTTTAAAAATAGCTATACATTCAAAGATTTTAATTGTCATTGCTATTTTATTTGTTTTATATTTTATTGAAAAAATTTTAAATGACTAAAGACAATTTTATTCAAAAACATAGGTACACTTTATATTCTTGAAATATATTTTGACCAATATTGCTATACTGTTTCATAAAAAATGAATAAGAAGCAAAAAATGAAGTAAAATGTTTTCAAAGTTACTGCTTTCTGTTTGTTGCCTACTCATTTCATTATTTTTTAAAAAAACGGATTTTTTTCTACAGATAATTTTTTATTGTAAAGTTACTTGCTTTCTTATAAGCAGTAATCTATAATATGCATTCTTAAATCTGGATTAGTAATCCATTAATTATATCAATATAAAAAAAATAAAAAGAATCAAAAGAAAACTTACTGCTATTACAAGTAGTGATGATGATGATGGTGCACAATACACACACTAGTGATGATGTTTTATTATAATAATTCATATGTAAACAGATCGTTATAAATGCTTAATGCAAAAAAAGTGAAACCAAACTAAAAAAAAATCCATGTTCTGTATACATATGATATTGTGCTTGTAATTTGTAATATACATACAGTTCCTATGTATAAATGATACATTTTTATGCACTTAGTTTTCATTTAAAATTGAACTGTTTAATACTATAATGTTTTTTTTGCAACATGCTGACACATGTTGAAATTCTCACAGTATTTAGTATTGTTGAAGTTATCGCTAACATTTTTTGTTGAAATTTACAAACTCTACATTTCATTCAATAAAAAATTTAATTTTTCTAAAAAAATTAATGAAAATTTATTGTACTAAGTTATACACCCTTTGTACCCCCTTACCTGTTTGCACTTCTTCCCAAAATTTGGTTTTGATCCGTCAATGTATGGCTATTTTAGAGGATGTTATGGATGGACTAATGGAAGTCACAGAATTTTATATATAGATTCTTGCTGGGCATATTTCTGTTTTAAGTAGAAAGATTTTTGTTTAAAGAAGTGAAAAAAATAATAGCACCAATTTTGCTAAAATTCTTAATTCACTGACCCTATAAATAAATTTAGGTTATCCAAATACAAAACAAAAATATTGTGGAACTCTTGTGTTTTACTTGGAAAAAATCACAATACAGCAAAGTTCTGGATATGTCTATTTAAAAAAGTAAATACACTAATTTTATTTGGTGGGTGGGTAATATTAAATATCAACTATGGAAGTTGCTGAACTAAACACTGTATTTTTAAAGGTTCCTTTGTTATAAAAGAGATTTTGTGCTTATAACAAAAAAATTACCAAAGCATGAAAAATTATTTTAATGTAGTTTGTTTTATTTGATACACAAAAAGTAATTTGTTTATTATTGCACTTTCTTTTGGACTAATATAAGATTAAATTGACTTAAGTTTCATTTACATGAAATCAGCCTTTTAAAACTGGATGAACATATAAATTTACAATAAAGTTAAAATACTTGTAACATTTTTAGAACAAAAGTTACCAAATTAAAAGAATTTCTTTAAGATTTTTCTTATTAAACCTAGAAATATGTGAATCAGACTGAATTTGTATTGCTTGGTTCCAAAGCATATTACTTACCAATTGATGTAATAAATGAAGAGAAAAAATTTCTAGATGGACCTTTATTCTTCTAACCTATTAAAACTGATTAAAAATTATTTATTAGAGAAAGGAAATGTATTTTATATACTAAAGGAAAAATATGTAACATAAATTAGACATAGTTGGTATTATAACATTAAAACTACAGTTGCAAAGTTCAGTATTTTTAGGCTAAATTTAAATTTTTGAGGACTGACAATCAAATGTATATCATCTGTCATGTACAATTTGGTGTGCTATATCCTATATGAAAATCAAAACACTTCAAATTGTTCTAGGATTTGAAATTATTTTCTGGTTTTAAATTGTATAATAGGAAAAATATGACAAAAAGAAGTTGATGCAAAATAAAAATTATCCTTACATAAAGGCTGCTAATATTATTAGAAAAATGAAAAGACTCAGAATAGTTTGGATAATTACTTTAAAAAATGACATTTTTAAAAAGACACTTTAAAAATGTTGTTTCATTTGTATTTTAAAAATCTTTTTTAAGTAAACAACAAAATTTAACAAAATTGTGTTGCAAGGAATTTTTTGTTCAATTTTGTGAATTTCTTTTTAAATTTTTATTTTATTTATTTTCTTTTAGAAACTTCTTTGAAATCATGTCAGACTGGTTGTAATCTTGATAACATCAATCTGTTCACTCCTCTTTTTGAAAGAGAAGACAAAAATAAAGTTAAATAAATATTTTGTGTATAACTTTTATTATTGTATAATAACTGTGTTTTATTAAAACTACTGCACACATCACCAGGTTGTGTGCATGCCTGTGACATGATATCGAGAATTCCTCTTTCAGATCGTGTGCCAAACTCTGTCAATAGTGCTCCTGTATGGTGTTCTGAAAAGCCTTAATCTAAGTGTCAGCCACTGCAGGCTGGAATATTCTTGCTAAAATAATTACATGTTAACAATAAATTTGCTGAAGTTTATAACTTTTTAGTTGAAGTAAAACAAAAATGTAAAAATATATTATCTTTTGTTTGATTTTAAGATTATCATAATTTAAAAAATGCTTTTTATAATTTAAATTGGATCATATTTGATATAAACTATTTTTTTTTTAATTTTTATAAGTCTAACTTTATGTATTTTGAAGGCAAAATAAAATACTGAAAAATATTGCTAAAAATAATGAAATATGTATGTTGAGCTTTTTGGGTAAGTTTTTTACTTTTTTAAATATTTTTTTATTTTGAAATTGTGTTGATTACATGTATATATGAACAAGTGTTTATACATAAAATATATATTCACAATCATGCAGTGGATATACAAAAGCCTTTTGAACTTAAGTATTGACATCGCCAATGATAAAATAGATAAAAATAAAGTAGAAAATTTAATTTTAATTTAACTCTATCAATTTTTTATTTATTTTTGGCTTCATATATACATTTCTTGTGACTGACTTGTACTCTTTAATTAATGAGACTATGCTTACAATTACACTATATCATCAATAGCTTTATTTCCCTAATATATATAAATATGTGTGTGTTTGTGTGTAATTGTGCATGGATACTTTGATATATGTCTGAGAGAAATGGTCTGCTTCAAACTTTCTAACAAAAAGGATAGATGAACAGATATGGTAGCATGACCAGTGCTGAAAATACTATCAATATTTTCTTTAGATTTATGAACATTTCTGCTGTAATTTCAATTAATACTTTTTTACAACTATTGCTACTTAACATTATTTGAAGATACTTTAAATGTGTTTCACTGAAACTGAAAATTGTTAGTAATGAAATTGACTTACAACTTTGTATAAAAGAAAATGTTTTTGTTATATTTGTTGTTTTTAATACTATTTTTCATAGTTGTTCAGTGATAACATCTTGGTATCTTTGTTAATGCTACTGCCTCTTCCTCTATTTTTATTGAGGCATACGGCTTCACTTAGAAGCATCTTTCCTATTGTGAAATTTATTATAGTATATTTTCACACACATGAGATTACTCAGCCTGGCCTACTTCTCAAAATTTGACAAAATGATTAAACATCACATTTTTGGAGCAAAAGGGTTTATTGATTGGACTGAAAACTTCTCAATACCACATTATATATATATATATATATATATATATATATATATATATATATATGCTTAATTTGTATACAAATCTTTGTAGATTTTACTTACTTGAAAGATAGTGCCTTCATTTTTTAAATTGATTTATATTTTATAACTGAGGATCCACATTTTGCTGTGGAATAAGTGCTGATCTTATAAGCTATTCCTATTATTAAGTTTAGAATCATAAAACTATTACTTTAGCCAAACATACATAATCTAAGTTAACAATTGCTATATGTCATTGATATTACTGTTTGGCCTCATGGTGTGAGAAAGAATAGTATGAAAAAGAGGTGAGATAGTTGCTTTAATTAATTGCTAAATACTAAACTATGAAATTATTTGAGAAAATTTTCTTTATTCACAAGAGATTATCAAGTCATTTTTTAAATATTTAGGAGAAAATAATTTTGTATTATTTCTCTTATTATAATTTAACAACTATTATTTTCAATAATGATTATTTTTTGTGTTAGAAATTTTACTGCAACAGCTCAAAATACCTATGCTATTATTCTTTAGTATTCAAGTAATAGAAATCAAATGAGATTTCAACTTTAAACAGAATTTGTATTTTTTATTTCAAAAATAAAAATAAAAATCATTTGATGTCAAAAAGTAATAAAAAAAATTCTATTTTATTAATGAATTTTCTTAAGAAATTGTTTAAAATGTGTGAACTCTCAAAATAATTAAAAACTAGATTTCAAGTACTCTTTCAAACTTATGTCAGCTTTGTAATATAATCTGATCAGAAATTCTTTATCATTTTTAGGTTGTCTGGTTTAGGATTGAGATATAAAAATATAAGTATTTTGTACATCCATAAATTGATTGGTCATTTAATCAGTGATTATAGTTAAGAAACTATTAGTTTAATGGTTTACAAGACCATTATATATCTGTTGTTAATTATAATCTCCAAATTATGGCACTATTTAAATTAGTTACCTCCACTTTTTCACTGAAAAAACAGCATAGCATGGTGAAAAAAGACCCCAAACTTAATAAAAACAAAGTTTTATCATCAAAAGGTTTATATTATTATTAAGAAAAAAGACCAAAGTATATTTTATCACTTTATTAAATGTTTTCATCCTTTCTAGCAAGTTCAAAATTTTGATTAAAATCTTGTTTTTTTGCATTAGTGATCAACGTAATATTTATGATTAGTGTTTTAGTGCTTTTTCTTTCCAGTGAAAAACACATTGATTTGAAAATTCATGCAAAAATCAAATAATTGTCAGATTTTAATTAAACTCTCAGGACTTATTCACAAATGAATATTATTTTTGAAATATTTCTTTATATTTATTATTTTATGAAATTTTGAGAAATTAAATTTTCATCCTAAAATTTGTTCCATTAGTTAAAAGCAGGACTCCTTGGGGAATGTAAATATTCAGTTTTTTGTTTTTGTTTTTTTCAAACTGTTACTCATTTCCCAAAAATCTGCTCTGAATCATAAAATAAAAAATGAAATAAATCTGACATTATTTAAGAAAAGCATTTAATTGCCTTTATAAATAAGATTTATTAAGGACACTTAAGAAAAGAATTTTTTTCAATGAATAATTAATTTTTGCAAGAATTAATTTCATTTTTTTTTAATTATAACAAATTATTATAATAATTTTTTAAAAAATTTTTTAAATTCTACATTAGTTTAATTTCATTAGGTGATATTGTTATTAATTGAAAACTATATGTACTAATCAAAAATGGAAAAGCTTAATACAAATCTTTTTGTATCAAGATTTTGAAAATATATTTTAATTTTTCTTATGCATATAAAATATTATGTAGTTAAATTCTTAGATGAATTATGTGGACAAGACAGATTGATATAAAATGATAATTGAAAAAAAATCTTACATTTTGCTGACGCGTTTCGTCTTTCTGACTTTTTCAAAAAAAAAATGAAATCTAAATGTTTTTGTTGTTATAGTTACATTAAAATTCAAAATTAAAAGATAGACGCTTGTGAAAAAAGTTTTTTTCTGGTTAATGTAAATTACCTTTATAGTAAGGGATTTCATTTTGCCTTTGAAAAGTCGAAGAAGACGAAAACGCATTTCGGCAAAAATGTAAGATTTTTTTCCAATTGTCATTTGATACCAAAATATTATGTATATGCCCATTTTTGAAAGTCCATACACGACATTATCAGAAAAAAAGAGCGATGACTATAGTAAATTTTTAAGTCAACATTCCTAAAATTAAATTCCGGAGAATATTTTCCAACATTTTTAAGATTACTGAGTACTTAAAAATTATGTAAAAAAGGTGCCCATGTCATTTCTTAAATTATGTTTTACAGATAAAGTCTCCGTAGAACAACAATCATAACCTGTCATCGCCTCGTCATTTATATAAAACACGGTGATATCAGTTAAAAACACAGCTACTGTTTTGTTTTAAAAATACATTTCTGTGTTATTTTAAAGTAAATAATATTTTTTTCAAGTCAGATTTAAATCGGCTAATATTCATCAAATAAAGTTTCAGAAAAGTACATTTTATTTTTGGAAGATTATTTTAATACAGAGAATTACATTACGATGAACAACAAAAAATAAAAAAAAAGGGTGCTAATCAGCTATTTTCAAAATAAAAAAAAATTATTCCAATCAATATAATTTCTGTGTGTAATACACTAGAGTATTTTTCTTACTGGAAATAGGAATTTTAATCCTTTAGCTTTCAATTAAAGCTAAAATGAAAGCTTTTATAAATGAAAAAGTGTTCTTAAACACTTTTTCATTTATAAAAATTCATTTTAAACCTTAGGTATCACGAATTAGTGGAGGTACCTAATTTGAATTAACTGATATTGTCCTTTTCCCAGTTTGTCATAGTATGTAGTTATCAATGACATAAGCACTGTTTCAAACTTTACATTTGTAAATAAAAAGAAAGTGCTGATAAAGTCAAGGATTGATTTTACACTGTCTTTATATTATGAACAAAAACTCCATTTTAAAATGAAAAATAATATTTTTTTATTCTGACAAATATGCTTGAGGAAGGATTAATGAATGCTAATCTACAAAAATTGTTTCAAAAATTGAATCCTTACTTTTTCAAGTTAACCAGTTAATTAAAGTAGTACCCAAATTATAAAAGTTTAAGAAAATTAAGTTTTTAATATTAATGTATATATTATGGTCATATTATAAAATGTAATGAATTGTTATTGAAAATAATTTGCATTCAGTGATTTATCAAATTGATGGATGATATAATTATTTACACTAACAATAACAACATTAATCCTTTGGTTTTGTAAAGAAATTTTCTTTTAATTATCCACATTTTTTACAATCTTTCAACATGTAATCGTTAATACAACAATAAAACATTAAAGATATAAATTAAAGATTAAATAACTGGTTGGGTGAGATATATTTATTTTAAGAATATCTTTATGAAAAGTAACTAGATATTAATGCAGTGGATCTCAAAATGAAGGCAGTAAAAGAGATTTTTAATTTTTCTGTAATACATGTCTCTTACAGAACTGAATCAAATGTATTTATGTGTTAAACATTCTTGTACGTTGCAGAGTTACATTATATCAATAAGATTATGGTTGCCCAAAAATAAATGTTCATTTAATTTCATATGTAACTAAAAACAAAATAGAAAAGAAAACTTTCAAATGCAGTGGTTGACATCTTGGCAAAAGGCACACATTATGGGAGAGTTACATTATCATTATATAAAAAAAGGAAACAGCTAACAAAAAAAATAACTAAAAAATAATGCTTTTATTTTCTCTTTATTCTTAAAATGTATATATTATTAAATTGGTCTTTTCAAGTCCTTTATTTGTATTCCTATTTAAAAACAAAAATAAATAAATAAAATAAAATTTAAAAAAAAATGTAAAATGACCCAACTTTCATGTATCTGTTTTGGTTGAATTCTAACCACATATTTCCCTCCTCCATCACTTCAATATATTTTTCTCCTTTTATATGTTTATTTTTACTTGTTTGTTTGCCTATAAATTTTGAATTGATATCAAAATTTGTAAATAGGTGTATATAGAAAGAACTATTTTCATATTCTTCATGTAGCGTGTTTCTACCAAGACAGTGGTGCTGTTGCCAGAGAACAGTTTTGTTTTGAAAATATATATATATATATATATATATGTGTGTGTGTGTGTATGTGTGTGTATATATATATATATATATATATATATATATATATATATATATATATTTGAATGCAGATATAGCTAAAATATATATCTTTAAAAGGACAATATGAATAAAGACAAAAGAAAAATTTATTTTAGCCAAAATATTTCCTACTCTTATTGTAAATGTAAGGATTTTATTTTACAAGCAGAAGTAAAAATTATACTAGTTTTTATCATTTTTACATTTAAGAACATTCATAAATATACTTCAGGCTAACTAAAAGTCAAAGTAAATTATGGAGGATGCTAAATGATGTCTAATAAACAAAACTGAGTAAATGATGATATTGTTGTTGAATTTTTTTTTTTTATTATTATTGATATTATTTTTACCCAATATGTAATTTTTATATTAATTTTACCTGATCTCATTAACAAACTTAAATAATGTCAAACCCTCTATAGATTTTACCTTTGAATATGAGGCTTTACACTTTACTCTTCCTAGATATGTGACATATAATAATGACCTACAGTTGGAGGTTTACAGAAAATCTAACAAGAAGAATGACCATACTAATTTCTATTCTCAATATTGTAACAATAAAATCTGGAACAAAATATAAGGTTTTGTTTAAGAGTGCTAAGAATCTACAGCACCCGATATTTACCTGAAGAAGAAATATTCATAGAAAACATTTTAAAACCCTCCAATAATCTCATTATACAAAATTCACAACAAAAAAGATAATGGCATTAATAACAATAAACTAGATAAAAACAGATATATAATCCTATCTACTATCCAAAACAATTCATCCAATCTTTAACAACACCAAAGTAATTACAACCACATCCAAAACTATTATTGATATTATCAGAAGTAAAAATATATATAACAATAATAATTCTGAAGCAAGTATATATGAATAAACTGCCACAACTGTTCCCCGCAATATATTGGGGAAACTTACAGAAATTCAAAAAGAATATACCTATGAACACAAAAAGGATCTTATACACAATAATTTATCAACTGTATTAATCATACATAGAAATAAATTCAACCACAACTTCAATCTAAAGAATGCAACACTTTTTAAAATAGAAACTAACTAACTTACTTAAACGGAAAATCCTTGAGCGTGCCAATATCAAATCTTACCAAAATATAAATCTGCACCCCAAATTTTTTTCAAATATCTCATTTCTTAAAAGGAATAAAACTATCCAAAGTCAACATGCATGACTATAAAAAATTTTTAAAATGAAAAGAAAACAGTTAAATTCAAAATCTTATATTTAAAATATATAAATTAAATAAAAAATTCAATAACAATAACAAAATTTATTCACTTTCATTTATTAGACATTAAATTACATCACTTAGCATCTTCCATAATTTAACTTGACTTTCATTTAGCCTGATGCATATTTATGAGCATTCTTAAATTAAAAAGTTTTGAAATGGTAACATTTTTACTTTTGCATGTTAGAAAATAAAATCCTTACATTTGCTTTGATAAATCCATCAAAGGACAAAATATGTCAGTTAAGATAAGTTTGCCTTTTGTCTTTATATATATATATATATATATATATATATATGTGTGTGTGTGTGTGTATGTAACAAAAAACTTAAATGTATGTATGTATGTATGTATGTGTGTGTGCACACACATACATTTAAGTTTTTGGTCTCTTTTTCTTTTCTTTTCTCTCTTCTCTATTTTTCTTCTTTCCCTAGTCTGTATCTATTAACCTAAACTTGGCATTTTTGCCTTTAAGGATTTTGTGATCTAATGATTTATGTGGTGCATCAAAATGTTTGTCAATCAACACACATAAACATACATACACACATTATTGTACTTCATCTACAGAGCAAAGTAAAAGCCCTGTGTTTCTATTACTTACTCCACTTTTCCAAAACAATATTTACCCACATTCATTTTTTCTTTTATTTAAATATGGTTAAAAATTATGAACTCATGCAAATTTGGACTTCTTGTTCAGCCTACATATTGGAAATATTGATTGTTATTGATCATGTGATCAATTCTGTATTTTGAATTATCTATTTTATTTTTTAAAACTGGAATCAAACTTTTCACCATCATCATTGTCCTCATCATCACTATTATAATTACTATTATCATTAATTTTTAATTTTTATTGCTTTTACTGGTTCTTTTGTTTAAACTATCACTCTATAAAAACTTTTTATTAGAATTTCTGTCATATCTTTCACTAAATATATCCTATGTTGTTGTTGTTTTGTTTTTTTTGGGTTTTTTTTGATGATTTAAAAAAATGCATTTTTAACTGAAAAAATTGTTTGGTCAATTTGATATCAAATTATTCTTTCCGGGCCACTATTTTGTTTTTTTTACTTTTTTTTCAAGAAGCCCCTACTCCAACAAACACAGTATTGTATTAATTTATTTTAAACTGATTTTTATCAAATATTACATTATATTTTTTACTGTTTTAACTGTCCTATACAGAAAAATACAAAAAATACTGGTAAATTAAAAAAAAGTCAATCTTATATTTTAGATACTTTTTAATTTTTTTAACCTTCAACAATTTTAATGAACTTTTCAGGATGACAAAAAACAAATATAAAAATAATTGCAGAAATAAATCTTGGAATAGCATTGGAAAATGCAGAAAAATTAGTTATAATTAGAACATGCCAAAATAGTATCATGTTATGCTTAAAAGAAACTCCTTTTTGGCCTTCCACAAATAATTTTAAAGCTCTTGTTTACTTTTATATTTGTTTTATACCATCCTCAGAAGGCATGATGTTATTGAAAACATTTAAAACAATTAAAAAGATATATCTTTTTTCATAGTTATTCATTTTAAACTGTTGTAAGGGTCTGACAGAAGAGACCAGGTTAGGGTCATTTTCTGAGTCTTTGGAATTTTGCTTTTTCTTTTATAATCAGTTATCAAACATTAACAATTTCCAGTTTACTTTTTAAGTAGAATTTTAAAATGTAATTCTAGTGCATATTAACAGAATATAATGTAACCAATACAGTGTTATCTAATTCTTTTTATCAGAAATGTAAAAAATTGCAGTGAAGTCCTTTTTTATGACTTAACAATGGATACCCACATTTAACATCCACCTGTCATGATTCTAAGCTCACTGGAATTACGTTCCAATATTTAAAATTTTTTTTGAATATTCCTTATTACATGAACTACATGCAAAATTTGTTTAAATTTCTTTTGACATTTTTAGATAAAAACATGAACACATACATTTGTACCATGACATATTAATTTTATATTTTTTTAAAGTAAGTTTTCATCTAATTAGTAGAATGATTGTATTATAAAACTAGCTAGAGATTTTTTTAGTTATGTATGATGGTTGTAAATCAGTATAAAAATAAAACTATAGGTTATTTATAAAACAAAGATTTATTTGAATGTTAATATTGTCAATGGTTTGTTTTAGTGGGTTTGCTATACTCAGATCAACCAATGTAGATATGTATTTTATGCCTTTAAGAAATATTAGATACTTATCCATTCAGAACTATGGAATTAACTTCATTTAGGCTATATTTAATGGCCTCTAAAACTATACTCAGTGCAATTGACATTACAATTTGCCAGAAATCAAAACCATGGCAAGTCTTTACATTAGTAAATACTGACTAAATAATATTTACTTAGCCTAACACAGTTTTGGTAAAAGTTCTCAAATGTGAAGCACTAACTGAAAAGTGAACTTACTGTGAGTCTAACTTACAAGACATTATGCCATAACCATGATGGTGGTGGAACAAAATATGTTAATCTGCTATGATAAAAGTGTGTCTTTAAATAGTCTCAGCTCATTGATATCTGATTAAGTCATGTTCAAGTTCCTGTTTTACATTTATTAGAGTATGAATTTGCTGATTTTTTTGTCATTTAAAGATGTAAGACAATACAAGATGAAGACAACTGTTTTGATGCTTTAACTGGATGTTGGCAATGCAAAATGTCTATATTATATTTTATGTATTAATTAAAATTTTAATTTAATCTCATTTTGCTATTCAGTAATCATTAATATATGCAAAAACATTTTTTCCAAAAACAAGTTATATGATGAATGCTTAAGAAACAAAAATTAACTTGATCTTTAAGTGGTATTTCATTACTTACCATTATTTGTAAAACTGAAATATTTTCATAATATTGCTATATAACAATTTAGATTTGAAAATTTGCTTTATGATGCAAAAAAAAAAAAATGTAACTTCAAATTCTACATACATTTCAATAGATTGACTATAATGATTTTTCTTGTCAAATATATATTTAGTGTATGTTAAAAACTATATCTACTGAAATATTAACATAATGCAGGACAAGGTATCTCAATATTAAATGATCTACTATTAATTTGTAATCTAATGTCAGTGTATTAAAATAAGACATTTACGAATCTTGATTTTTGTATAATAAATAATTTAAAATCTCTATATGCACATATACTCCAAATAATTACACCCATCACTTACAGGAAATTAATTTCAATTATTAAAATATAATCATGTAACTTTACTTTGACGTGTCCATGCCTTAAAATAGGCATATAATTGAATATTACAAAATACTGTAGATACTAATTTATACTGACAATTTTTATTAAATTGTTACTGATTATATAAGGAGAGTCCAAAATTTAAATGCTCTCAAAGTGGCCAGCTAATGAACATAATTTTTTTCATCTGAGTTTTGAGTTCCTCTGTTATTTAACCATTTTTTTGTTCTTTCATCCTTTTTCATACCAGATTTATTTATTTTCTTTATTATTTATTACTCTTTTATTGTCTTCCCGGTTCCAAAAGATAACTGTCCTTATGTAAATGACTAATACAGAGTGATGTCCATGTGCTATGTTTACTTTCAGTTTACTTGAGTGCAGCGAGTTCCTGTATTAAAGTTAATAGCATTTTTTTCTTCCCTTCCTCCTCTCAGAGTGCAGTGCTCTTATCTAACGGTAAGAAACTGTGCTCTCGCCCACTAAGCTGCACAGCATAAATCGCGGACAGATGACTTTTACCTTCTAATGAAACAAATGTATTATGAGATATTACTGAATAAAATATTATAAAAAACAAATGTGTAGAAATTCTTTATTATTTTCTATTTGTTTTTTTTTGTATGATAATGTTTTATGAACTAATAATAATATCTGTTAATTTGTCGATATCATTTCTGATAGTGTTTTTTCTTTTTTATACAATATGGATAAAAGAGTTAAAAAGTACTGATACCGAATTTTCAGTAATGAAATGTGAATGCTATGTTTCTAAACTCAAACTTATTAGCTATTTAAAAAATCTGCTTGTATGAGATAATTTTATACACACTGATTCACTTGAACTAGTGTCCTTATCTTAGTTGTTATAGACACGATGTTGTGGCTGTGGTACTTCCAGCCTTCTTCAGGTGTCTCTTGTAGTTGATAACCTGAGAATTTCAAATTGAACCTGTTATTCAATCAACAGGGATAGGTTCTTATTCTGCTGTCTGGTTGTATGCAGTCAGTTTTTGTAGTTAATTTGTCCTTGAGATATTCCTCATGTTTTTTTTATCAATCGAGTTTCAAACTTTTCACAAATATGAGATAGTTATAGATATTTTGCATCTAAACAGTAAACATTTAGTGCTAAATAGGTATAGTTATTTATTGTGCTTCTTTTAAGCTTGTACAAGACTAATGTAATTGGGTATTTAGTGAGGAGCAAACTTACTACACTAACAATTTGATCTCTGAGTACTTGCTAACTATTACTGTAGTTATACATACATTTTATAATTACAATAGTATTCCTAAGGAATACACACAGTTATTTTTATTTGTTACTCTCATTATTACTATTTTATTACAAATTTTACACTATTTATAAATTGGTACCTCCATAGATCCCCTAAAATATGATAAAAAAATGCCAAAAACTTTTAAAAAACAGTTTTATGTCAAAATCTTTGTTATTATTAAGAGAAAAGATCAAAAAAAATTTTCATGTAAAAATTATATTTCTTAATCCTTTTTAGAACGTTTGAAATTTTGGTTAAAGTATTGTTTTATTCGGTGTGAAGTTTGTACTATAAATAAATATGGGAAATTTTACAAAACACACTGTTTTGGAAATTCTTGCAAAAATCAGATAATTGTCTGTTTTTAATGAAACTTTCAGAAGTTATTCACAAATGAATGAAATTATTTTTGAAACTTTCTTTTTTAAGGAAATCTTGGTAAAAATTTTTTCTTTACATTTATTAACCCCCACTTATCTAATTTTATGAATATTTGAGAAATTCTTTTTTGTAATGGTTCATGTTTATATTAATTATAAGCACAAATTCTCTGAGAATTTAAATCATTAAATATTTTGTTCAAACAGGACCACCAGTTACAGAAAATCTGCTCTGAATCATAAAACAAAAAATGCAATAAAGCTAAAACATTATTTAATCATAAATGAGTCGATTATTGTAAATATGGATGTCCAAACACAACATTACCAGAAAATAAGAGTGGTAACTATAATAAATTTTAAATTTATTAGAAATTTTCTAAACAAGCATCTTTTTATAGTTTAATAAAATCAAAATACCTAAAATTTACTAAAATATTAGATTGCTTAAATTTTTAAGATTACTGTGTAATTATAAAAAATAAAAAAAGCATTCATATTATATTCACCAAGTAATTGTTACTGTTATGTACTCCCTTAGCAAAAATTCCCAAACTTAAGTCTATTGAGAGATTTATTAACATCTCATAAAAACACCAACCTCCATGTTAAAAAATGCTTTTAAATATTTTAAACTAAAAGTAAGTAATATTTGTTTCAGTTAATTAAATTAATTTCAATTAATTAAACTTTAAATCAGCTAATCTTCCTCAAGTAAAGTTTCAGAAAGTATATTTTATTTTTAAAAGATTGTTTAAGAAAGAGAATTATGCTGTGTTGACATATTTGTCAATATGACCTATTTTAGAGTTTTTATAGGTGCCTCCATTGGTTTGCTAAAAAATCCCCCAAACTTAAAAACAAAATTTGTTTTTTTTAGAAAATCTTTGTAAAAATATTTTTTCTTTCCCCCATTTTATTTAATTTTAAGAAATTTTGAGAAATTAAATTTTGTCCGAATTAATGTTTACATTAGTTAAAGGCAGAATTCCTCAGAGAATTTAAATCATCAATTTTTGTTATAAACAAACACCATTTACCGAAAATCTACTCTGAATCATAAAATAAAAAATGTAATAAAACTAAGACATTATTTAATTAGAAAAGCTTTTAATTGTTTTTATTTATTAAGGATATATTAAAGAAACTATTGTCTTCAGAAAAAAATGTTTTTTTGATGAATAATGAATTTATAAAAGAAAATGTTTTAATTAAAATTTTGCTTAGAATAATTTTTAAAGTTTCAAATCTTTTAAATTTCTGCATTACATTGTCCCCATTAGGTAATATTGTTATTAGGTAAAAAATATATTTACTCATCATAAATGGAAAAGCTTAGTACAAATCATCAAAACCCAATATTTTAAAAAGAATTTTTTTTTTGTATGTGTATAAATGTGCCTGTTGTAGATATGAACATCCATACACGGCATTACCAGAAAATAAGAGCGATAAGTGAATTTAAAGGAAAGTATCTAAAATCCAATAAAACATTAGACTGCAGAGATTATTTTCCTAAATTTTTAAGATTACTGACAGTGGAGTAATGAATAGTGGCTTGGAGTGAGGAATCGGAGGGCTGAGTTTGAATTCCAATCAAATCCATTACATTCATTTACATGCTAATACTCTATGGAAAAGGTATGAATCCTCTTCTCCCACCAGCTATGGGTAAATAGCAAGGACAGACCAGGTTCTGTAGCCTTGGATGGCAACTGGTCTACCACAGAAAAAAATGGCTATCTACTGCAGGAAAAAATCTGCCTCATCAGTCATGTATTGAAAGATATGCGTGTATCACACAAGGCACATAAAAGACTGACTGAGCACTTAAAATTATATAAAAAAGGTGCTCACATTATATTCCTTAATTATTTTTTGCAGATATAACAATCATAGAAAAACATTAGATAAACGTCCATCTGTCATTCAAGCTGTCAACACCTTAAATAAACAGCTATCACCATGTTTAAAAAATGCATTTCTGCAATATTTTAAACTTAAACTAAGTAATATTTATCTCAAATGAGATAGATTAAGCTTAAATAAAGTTTCAGAAAAGCATATTTGATTTTTGCAAGATTTTTTTAATAAAGAGAATTCATTGTGATGAAAGATGGCTAAAAAGAGTGCTAATGAAATGTGGTGGACTTCACCACATTAATTTAACTTTAGATTAGGAAACAGGGCCAATGCAAAAAAAGGATAAGCCAAAGACATTGTTACACATAAAATATGTATTTAACAAGATGTACAATATCAAACAACGATGTGAAAGAAAACATGCATTTAAGTAAGAAACGGTTGAAATAAACAAGAGTTGCCTCTCTTTAACTGTTATTTTAGTATTTCAAAGTTCATGAGAGTTTCTTATAATGACTGTTCTTAAAAGATTATGTTAGAAAAGATTATGTGAGTATATACAAGTTATGTTCAGCATGTGAGTGGTGTGTGTGAGTGAGAAGGTTGGCACATGGTTTCAACATTTGTGGATTCGTTTGGCAGCTAATTCACTAATTAGCTTAAGAAAAATTCTTGCTATAGGCTCCAGATCACAGCGCGGGAAAAATTATTCTTCATGTGCAGATGATCTGATTGGTTGGCATAGACCAATCAGCGAGCAAGCTTTGGGGAGACTTAAGAAAGCTTCTGTGATCCATTTCTCCCAAAAGTGCACAAAACTGACTACGTGAAAATAGAGTGATTACAAAATTGTCGCATTGCTGCAATTTGTAAATTGTCTATAATAACGCAGTGGCGATTAATTAACCAACGAATGCTTTGCGTTGTATGTGATTTGTATTTGTATGTATGTATGGATGTTCATCATGATAGACTTGTTGCGGACTCGGTAGCGTGCAGTGCTGGTTTATTAAAAAGTGGCCTTGTGCCAGACACTACACAAAACTACCGAATCCACAAGCAAAGTAGAAATATATTGCGTGAGTGAACTTACTGAGGAAAAGAAGTCAATCAACAAGTGCATAAATAATAATGCAAGTAGATAGCCGGAATTAAATGACAAAAGGCGTCTGGTTGAAAAACATATATGAAATTTTTATTACATTAAAACAAGTAAGTTGTCTCGTCATTCGAGACCATCAGTGAAAGTGTTCCGCGCCAAAACAGAAAACAAGATGGACAAGGCGGGAAAAAGTTTCATCAGAATGAAAGTTCTGGAAAAAATGACTTGTTAACACAAGGTGTAGGTGTGCACAAATAGAAAAAGTACTCACTGTGGAAATTGGTATTGTGAGTGTATGTAATATTTTTTTTTTGGTACATATATGTATATATGTATGTAGTTAGAATGTTCAAAGGTTGTTCGCATCAAGACAAGTTGTCCTGGAAAGATATATACTGACGACTGTGTCGTGGGTCTCCACGTTTTCTAGTCGAAAACGGAGAAGTTTCAAAGTAGTTAGAAATAAGATATTCCGGCCCGCGTATGGGTTAAGGGCACGGAATAAATGAGTGAACCGTCTAGGTTGCAGATCAGTTGATTAGACCTAAGAATTTGTCAAAGTGTTGTCGGCAGAGGAAAATCTTGTACTGCTTTTACTTTATCGGCGACAGGTGTAATACCAGTATCTCGTGCCCAAGAAAGACTAGCCTGGGTACTGCGAATACACATTTATCAGGGTTAATTTTAAGACTAAAGTGGTTGAGTCACTCAAAAACTTGAGTTACATGACCTATGTGCTCGTTCATGTCTTTGCTAGCTATGAGAAGGTCATCAATGTAGGCGAATGAATGTGGTAATCCGTAAAGTGCTTCATCGATTAGCCGCTGCAAAGATTGTGCAGCATTCCGTAGTCCGAGGGACATCCACAAAAACCCATACAAGCCGAAGGGTGTAGTTATTGCAGTTTTATGAACGTCCTCCAGAGCTACCAGAATTTGGTAAAATGCCTTCCATAGGTCAAGTTTCGTAAATATTTGAGCACCTTGAAGCGTTACTGCGAAGTCTGCTAGGTTTGGCACAGTGTATTTATCAGGCACAGTCTGTGTGTTAAGACGTCGAAAAACGTCTCCACGCCCCCGATTATGTCTTAGGCACCATGTGGAGTGGGAAAGCGAAAGGGCTGGATGACGGTCGTACAATGCCGAGGTCTGACATGTGCTGAAACTCAGCCTTCGCTAGTTTGTATTTATCCGGGCTTAATCTGCGAGGGGATGAGAAAACAGGATGTCCGGATGTCTGAATCCGATGTACAGTGTTGTGTTTGACGGACTCCGTATAAGTGAAAGGTGTTGTAAGCACAGGGAATTTATGTAAAACATGCTGTAGCGGGTTGTTTTCAGGAAGTGCAGCACAGATTTTAGTGGATGTATATGTGGAAATCATGCCAGTAAGCATTAATTGCGTCGTCTGGTCTATTAGGGTGTGGGTAGACATGTCCACGGCGAGCTTGTAGTGGGCTAAGAAGTCAACTTTGAGGATAGGAAATTTCACGTGTGTGACGGTGAACATCCACGGGAACGATTGTCTTAAGCCGATGTTGAGTGTGAGGGAAATCTGGTCAGATATCTTGATCTTGGTACCGTTTGCTGCATGCAGGGTATTGTAAGAAATTCTGCAATTTAAGCTCCTATTGGCTAATTTTGTAACGACCAATCTCATTGGTCGAATTTTGACTTGGTTTTTTCGCGGGCATTTTACAACGGCCCGCGCTCTTTTGACTCAGTTGCGGAATAACATTGGAAGTGTCCGGACTCACTTTGAATCTATTTGTCAGGGCTATTAGCGCCCAAGCCTAAATAATTAGGCATTGAATGTCCTTCAGCATCCAAAATGGTAATGCTTCAGAGACAGTTGCGGATTAGCATTGGAAGTGTCCGGACTCATTTTGAATCTATTTGTCAGGGCTATTAGCGCCGAAGCCTAAATAATTAGGCATTGAATGTCCTTCAGCAACCAAAATGGTAATGCTTCAGAGACAGTTGCGGATTATTATTGGAATGGTCCGGACTCAACTTTGAATTTCTTTGCACGGCCTTTTAAGTCCAAGCCTAATAATTAGGCATTGAAGATTCCTTTCAGCAACCAAATGGTAATGCTTCAGTCGACTTCATGTCCCATCTTATTTCCTTTAAGGCTGTAGAAGATTCCTTTCAGCAACCAAATGGTAATTGCTTCAGAGACGACGTCATGTTCCAGCATCTTATTTCCTTCAAGGCTGTATAATTCAGTCATTTATTGACTATCGTCAAATGTGTACTTTTACACGATGAACTTTATGAACAAACTTGACAATAGCCGAGTTTCAACTTCAGCAACCGAAATGGTAATGCTACAGCAACGACCAGCTAATGACAGCTTTTCTAACCTCGTAGTGACCGATTGTGTCCTACAGAAGTAAAAGGCACTACCTATTCATCGAAGAACTACCCTACCCTGTTCCCAGGGGCAAAAAAGGGCAAAATCTTTTTTTGCAAGGATACAATAAAATTTGTTTTAAGTTTTAAGGTAGGCCTTGTTGAATTGTTTGTCTTTCTTGTCTCTGCCAAGGGTTAAACTGTGTGAGAAGAAATTCTCACAGTATATGCTGATCCGCTCGTGGTGTTAGCTCTGGGTGGGACTACACTGACCTGGGCTACTGGGCTATTTTAGTCCACCAAAAATAACTTGCCTGAGTTAGTATCCTTAATGTAAAAGAGACAGTTGACTTAATTTCCCCCAACAGCAGATGCGGTCTTCATGTGTTGTTGGGGTCACCTTTTCCCGCTTGTTTTTTAGTAGTAGATGTTGGTTGACCATTAAAATGTTTCACTGCTTGTCCAAACTTCTGGTGGTACAAGCAAATACCAGTGTTTGGTTTACTCCTGGTGTTCGAGTTAGATCTGCTATGGTGTCAAGACTTGTATACGTTGTATGCTGGACGTGAACGCATTCTACTCAGTCGCTCTCTAGTTGCATGGACAATTTGTCGATCTGCTGCTGCATTTTCTTTAGTGCATCGTCACGTGATGTGCTGTCTGCCGAGTAAATATGGGTGCTGTTGAGGGGCCTTGCCTCCACGATTCTATCGGCTATTGCAGCCACTCATAGTAAGTCCAAGTCCTCAGGAAGCGTTGCCAAAATCTGCGCGGTGGGTCGACAGCTTGTCTAGCCAGAGTTTCCATAGCAAGGTCTCTGACATGGTGTTGTTACCTAGAAGGTTTTTCATCTTCCGAAGAAGTTGGGTTGGCTTGTTCTGGTCAAGTTAAATTGTGTTGAACAGGTCGTTGATTTGTCGTTCATCTAACTTTCCGGTCCTGTATATGATGGCTTATTTCATAACGTCAAATGGGTTCTCTGTTGGGACGTTATCTAATAAGTCGGAAACCTCCGATGCGATGTCGGGAAGTAGTTTCTCAACTACATAAGCAAAACAAGCATTCTGTGATTGGATTCTTTTGGCCTGAAATATTGTGCTCAGTTGCGAGAACCAAACATGAACGTCCATTGTGTTGAAGACGGGAAGGTTGACCAGCACTGCAGCTCCGTCACTCTCTGGGACTGCCATGTTGAGTTGTGTGAATATTCACACATGGTGACGAAAAGATTTGCGCGCGAAGTAGATATGCTGATTCCGGGATGTTTCTCACAATTCTCTTACTAGGTTTATAAAAAATTTTTGTTTGTTTGTTTCTTTCTTTTTTCTCACTCTCCTACCAACTCCTTGTTCCAGACACAAAATTTAGTTGGCAAAATAAACGATAGCTGCCGTTAGTAAGCGCGAGTTAAAGAAAGATACAAGACAAATCACTGCGTAAAATTTTAAAAACAGGAAAAAACATTTATTGTACAATTATTTTAAGCACAAACAAAGGTAAGAACAAGAAAGGTTGCACAAAAATTTCCTTCTGTGCGCCTAACACGGCAGGATAACAATATTTTCCTGGGATTTCTAAAAAGGAAATACCCACCGAAACAAGCTATGAAATTAATTGTTTAGTCCAACTCCGGTTTTTGAAAATTTAGACCCTTCAAAAAATACAAAAACACCAAAAAAAAGGGTAAAGTTTTTAGACCCTTTACAAAAATACAAAAAAGGGACAAAGTTTTAGAGCCTTTACAAAAATACAAAAAAAGGGACAAAGTTTTTAGAGAGACCAACACTTAGCAGAACGCACAAAGCACCCACCTCCTTTCTTTGAAGAATTTTCGTTGATAGCAGGCCGGATTGGTTTTGGAAAAAGTTGGTTCTCCTTTCTTTAAAGAATTTTCGTTGACAGCAGGCCGGATTGGGTTTGGTAGTTGGAGAGAGGCTGATTTATGGCCCCCTTGCCGAGAGGGTGTTAAAGTGGTCTGCGAACTGCGTGTCGTCTCAGCCTCGGTTCCCTTTCGTTCTTTTTTGTTTCTGCTGATATCGTTTCTTAATGTCCTCTCTTTTATTTGAAAAAGTCGGCTCCACTTGGGGCCATCCGGAATTTCTACGGGTCTCGAAAACTCAATTTTCATTGGCCAATATATGAAAAATGCCTTTCTAAAAATTTCACTTTTGGCGGCTATTCCCGATCCGAAAGGGTCATAAATTTTACACAAGAAAATCAGTTTGGCAAACAATTTTGGCGGCAAATCTTGATCCAAAATGGTCATAAAAATCGCGCAGCTTTTTCCTTTTTACACACACCGTCCGGCTTACAAAAAATACACCTTTCTCAAAAGACGTGAAAATAAACAAAAAAGAACAAAAAAGAAAAAAAACACCTAGACGGTCTTACATTTAAATTGACATTTTTTTTTTAATTCTTTCTTTAAATAGAAATAAAATTTTTATACTCTCTCCTCAAGAGAATGTGCAATAAACAAATCTAGTTTATTGCAAGTTTTATTGTTTTATATAAATTTAAAGAAACACCTTTATGGAAAAGGATCCCTTTACACAAAGATATATATTTAAGAAAATTTTTACACAAAGTAAATTAATATATGATACATTTTTTTTTTTAATATGAGGAACATATTTGTAGACAATTTTATACACAAAGTGTGTATGACTTTTAGTTTCAATACCAAATATAAGGATCATCAGGACGATGGTTCCCGACTTTCATTGTAGCCTTTCTTTTAGGCCTTCGAGATTTAAAGGTATTGGATACAGATCTTACATTTCCCTTGGACATCTTCGTATCCTTATTAGCTGATGAATTAATTTTAGTGTTATTCACATCACCCGAATCCTCTTCCCTATTCGGCTCGACAAGGGGGTGGTGAGCAGGAGTTAAAGATACCTCTAAAAAGGATATAAATGTTTGAGAGAGTGCAACTGAATTGATCCATCTCCTCTCTTTACTTTTACAGACCGGACTTTATGATCTTCACCAGAGATAAGTTCTAGAACCCTTCCCAATAGCCAATAAGGTCTAGGTTTAATTGGATTTTTAATAAGGACTACATCATCAACCTTAATGACATTATTAAAATTATTTTCATGAAGGTCCTTACATTGCTCTGTCAAGTTAAGTAAATACTCTTCATACCAAAGTTCCCGAAACTTGAGTAACATGGAGTCGCGAATTTCAATACTCTTAATGATATCTCTTCTGGCCATTCATTTTGAATAAAAGGCTTGCATTAACGTTAGGACGAAGAAAATTGTTGGGCGTAATAATTTCAAAATTTGAGTTCGATGCACATCTATAGGTTAGCGGTCTAGCGTTTACTGCATTTTGAATATCTGACAGAGTAGTGAAAATAATCAATTTTTGAACGTCCAATAGATTTATACAGGCAGGACTTTATGATTCTTATCAGGCGCTCCCAAGTACTGCCCACCCATGCCGAGTACAAAGGTGTTTTATGTTGTAGGAATTAAACTTGGTAGCAAATTCGTCAGAAGTAAAAACTTCCTCTAGAAGGTTACATCCAGCATTAAATGATCTGGCATTATCACTATAAATATGAGAGGGTATACCGTAAATGTTGGTAAACCGGATGAAAGCAAAAATGAAAGCATGAGTGCTCATGTCTTTGACAAGTTCAATGTGTACAGCTCGTATATTCAGACAAGTAAAAATAAGTAAATACATTTTACTTACGTCTTTATCATCCTTCACCCAAACATGTCCAGTATAATCAATTCCCGTATGAAGAAAGGGTTTGACAAGGTTCACTCTGTGTTTAGGCAAATTAGTAATTTTAGGGTATCTAAAGGAAAAGGCAGTAAATTTTTTACACAAGTAGCATTCGGAAATAGCCTTTCTCACTGTATGCCTAGCTTTAGGAACCCAGAATCCAGATAATCTCAATTTATTTAAGGTGGCAGCGATGCCTAAATGTTTACATTTGTCATGGCAGTCATTGATTATAAGTTTGGTCAAGTGATTGTCTTTAGCAAGCAAAATAGGATAAATTGTCTCATATTCAAAAGCAGAGGTTTTACCTATTCTGCCATCTGAACGGATAATTCCTTCTTTATCCAAAAATAAGTTTAAATTTTTAACTAAATCAGGAGCCTCCTTTTTTCGGGGCTGTAAAAGAAAATTAATTTCTTTTTCAAATGACTGTTTTTGCATTACTTTTATCAAATGTTGTTTAGCGCACTCGGTATGGTCTGCAACCACACCTTTCAGTCTGTTTACAAATTTAAATATCAGAGATATCACTCTGTTTAGTTTTGTTACTTTGAAAATTTCTTGAAATGTATAATGGGATTTTCAGTATGTGCTGAGACCATGTTATGCAGTACCATGGAATTAACAATTTCTTTGTTGTCAGTACTCAAACAATCCAAACCACAGACAGGCCAAGTAACAGGCTGTTTCTTCAGCCATTCAAGTCCAGAAACCCAGAAATCAAAGTTTTGCTTAAATTTTTCAAAGGACAACCCTCTGGTAATTAAATCAGCAGGATTCTGCAGAGTATGTATGTACTTGAATTTTAGGGGCATGGAATATTTACCTACTAATTCCATAGTTATTTTACTAATATCCTTTAGCCTGTTTCTAACAAATTGATTCTTGGTTTTAGCATCTTCGGAAAGTAACCAGGACAACACTATCTGGGCATCAACAGCCACGAAGGTATTGATGGAAATATTTGAAAACATCTCCAAAATATTTCCCAAACACTTGACTGCCAGGAATACGGCAAGCAGTTCTAAAGTGGGCAAGGTTTTGGATTTCAAAGGGGCTACTTTTGCCTTAGCAAAAACTAAAGTAGAATTCCGATTCTGAACGAAATAAACCACAAACCCATGATTTTTTTTTTTGGAGGCATCACAAAATATGTACAAGTCTGCAGGATATGTTTCATCCACAGCACATCTGGGAAATTTTAATAAGTCCAGTTGAATCAAATCTTTGGATAAACTAGACCAAGCAGTTTGATTTTCTGCAGAGATGACAGAGTCCCAATCCATTCTCTGAAGCCATAACTCACTAACAAGTATTCTTCCTTTAATTGTAATAGGTAAATACAAAGATAAAGGGTCATATATTCCAGAAATTTGTGATAAGATGTTTCTTTTAGTTTTGGCATGCTCATTAACAGAATTATTAGCAACCTGTATAGTATCCTTAGAAGGATTATATCTGTAGCCTAATACCTTTTCCAACTCTCAACCATGCTCAACAGAATTTCCATCTTTCTTCATTTGAGCTTTCAACTCTTCACAATTACTATTGCAAGATCTCAAATCAAAGTTTCCTGCACTCATTCTGTCTATTGACTCTTGATAAAGATACAATAACCTTTCCGGAGAATTACTAGTTTTTACCAAATTATCAAAGTAAAAACTCTTTTTCAACATTTCAGTGCATTCATCTTTGGGAAACTTATTGACATGATGCTTAATCACATAATTTAAGATAAATGGACTGGCAACAAATCCAAAAATTAAGGTGGTATAGCGGTAACAAACCAAACTTTGTCCCCTTTTCATAAAAAAACAAAACCTATTTTTATCTTCTTCGGCTTCAAGCTTTATCATAAAAAAGGCCTTCCTAATGTCAGCAAGAAGTACATATTGGTTGGTACGGAACATCAACAATAATTCCAACATGTTTCCCATGAGGTTAATACCAGGGTAGGCTGCTTCATTCAATGAAGGGGCCCCATTTGTCTTAAGTGAACAATTAAAGACAGGTCTTATTTTAGTAGTGGTTTGGTCCTCAGACTTAAACACAGGTCTATGAGGTATCCAAATGTGGTCTTGAAACTTATCAGGAGCAACATCTATCTGTTCTATGATCCCTTCTTCTCCTTGCTGGTTAAATATTTCAGCATATTCTTCATACAGATTCTGCTGTTCTAGCTTCTTTACTACTCTATTTAGTACATTAAGGGCTACAGCATGGTTAGAAGGGACAGATTTAATTTTATCCTCATCCCAAGCCAACTTCACATAATAACAATTGTCTTTATGTTTAATAGACTTTTCAAACCGCTCAATCTTCTCCCTGTCATAATCACTAACTGGGCAAGCCCAGAGACTCTATACTGAACATTTTCTCCAGGTTGCGATCCAGAAAACTTTCATTAAAATAAAAAATAAAAAAGGATCCACGTGTCCCCCCTTTGGTTCTAATACGAAATTCACATGTGTAATGGGGCAAGAAGAATACTGAGAAATTACCGTACAGAAATTATCTTCAGTAGCTCTCTTACGGGTTTTGGAAATAACCATTTGATTAGGAGTCAAAAAGTTTTGTACAGTCCCAAATGGAATTACCCCCTCAGGAATCTGCCAAGCGAATCCATCCATGCATTTAATCATTTGCATGGGTCCCATGAACTGGATTAAATCCACACCCAGAAGACCATGAATTGGAATGGGACCTTTACCTCCCCCAATTTGTAGTTCAACCCTATGAGATTTTCCACAACGTTATGAAACCCATTAATAAAATAATAATTTAAAGTGCTCTATTTTTCGTCCAATAAAAATGCTTCCCTCCTAATTATACTATGCTTCGTTTTTCGAGCCTGTTAAGCCATATACAAAAAAACGCTATAAAAGGGGTCACACGGAAGAAGTTCAACAGGCAGTCAACAGGTGGCCAGGAAGAGACCTGTCACGGTCAGCAGCTGTCAGCAGGGGAGCGTCAACCACCGTCAACATGTGTGAACTACTACTATGAGAGATCGACCAGATCCGAAAGCCGGCTTATGAACTTTACCACAAGGTAGCTGTCCCAAACCCACACGTTCCTGTTGAAATAAACCACGTAAATCTATTTCTACTGTTGTCGTATTTCTTTCTTGCAACCATACGCTTGTCTATAACACTGGTGTCAGAAGCGTACAGCAAGAGAAATATGGCCGACTACACGAGCTTCACCCGAGCCGAACTATTTACTCTCATCAAGGAACAGAAAACACTACTATTCAACTTGAAAACGGGACCGACACAGCCTTCCGAAGCCACAATACAAGAAATTCAAGCCGACATAAACGACATGCTGACTCCCCTAAATTCAACTACTTCAACACCTCCCACCGCTCAAACAAACAGCGATTACAGCTTAATGATGCGCCAACAAACTATACTGACATATTGAAGCTAGAGAAAACTTTTTCACCCTGGACACGACGTGAACCGATTCATCACGGCCCTAAACAAAGCATACACAATCCACGTCACGCCAGAACTCAGCACCTATCCCAGCCTGGAATGCGAATTCGTCAAGTCTGCTAAAGATTTACTGGACCAAAGTATCTTTCAGCAGATGGTTGACTCAAAAAAGGACATATCCACCTTCGAACAACTGAAGGAATACTTATTAGGAGCCCACGGAAGCCAGATGACTAACTTCCAACACCTCAGTCAAGCCTGGGACCTGGAACGGCGAGACGGCGAAAAATTAACAGACTTCGCGGGTCGACTCGAAAACACCCTTAGAGAGGCAGCCGTCCACATAAAAAACAAATACAAAAAAGACAAAAATACAGACTTAACAGTCGATGGACTTATTTCCATCATCGGCGCTATGCTAATGAGCGAAAAGGTGAAAATTTGGAACTCAAATCTCTACCCACATCTCGTCAAGACAATGGACAACCACTATTCAGCCATTGGCATAGCCTCCGAAGCTCAAATATACCTTGATCGCGGTGTAAAATCCAACGACACAACTTCGCACGACACTGTGTATTTCACACAGAAACCACAGCGGTCAAACCAAAGAAACGCGCCACTCCGACCCAGCAGGCAACCAAACCCACAGCAGACGGGCCTCACCAACCCTCCCGAACATGGCCACCATCCGACACGCAGAAACCATCTGCACACACCACGAATCAGCGTGTGCAAGAACTACCTCAGAGGTCGCCCCTGCCACCATGGACGCAACTGCATATATCGCCACCCACCTCGCACTCGGGCACAGGCCCATATCGCCGCAACGAATGATAATATACAAGCCATAAATGATGTGGAACAGGATTTTCGCTTCGGGCAGGACGAGATGTGATGCCTCGTTCGCCATGCCCCTACGTCAGCCATCACACCTTCAACTTTCAAGGACTCGCTCACCATTCACCGCTCGTCCAGTCCACCTTCAACTTCAGGGACATCACCTTCTCTGGCGTCGCAATGCTAGACTCTGGATGCTCCACCTGCATCGTACCAATATCTCAGTTACCCAGAGAAGCCAAGAAACTCATGACCCGCTCCGACGTCGTAGTAAAAGGAATCAACGGCAGCACCACCGCCCTCGGCGAACTGACTTGCGACATCACCATCGGCAGTCGAGACTCACCCACATTCAAAAAGGTTAACGTGCTGGTAACTACCCAAACCACACCAATCCTGATCGGCCAAAATATCCTACGTCACAACACGCTCGATTCCTATCTAATCGACAACCAAAATGCGACTATAGAATTCAGACGCACACTTTCCTCAGGATATACAACACACACAGCCGCAATCATATCACCGTCATCGTCAACCAACGATCCAGCATATGGCGCCCAAGCTGACATCATCCAAAACCAGCCTACTATGGAACTACAGCCCAACATCCAGACACTGGATCAAAAGCTAACCTGGCTAAAACATAACACGGGACTATCGCTACCAAACCCCCGAACCGAGACGAACTAGAGGCCACTGCAAACTTACTCATTCGCTACGCTGACATTATCGGCACAGAAAGCAGCAGCAAAGGCACATTCATCCGACCCATCCGCATACCAACCAACGGCCAGTCTCGCAGCCAGAAACAACACCCGATAGCCCAGGCTTTGGAAGCAGACGTAGATACCGAAATTAAGCGTATGGCTGATGAAGGTATCATTGAAAACTGCAGCGACCCCAAAGGCTTCAATAGCCCTGTATTTGCCGTACGCAAGAAAAACGGATCGATTCGTGTCGTTGCTAACTTTAAAAGAACTCTCAACAAGGTCTTAGTCGATCTTGACCCTTACCCAATGCCAAGGATCGACCACTTGTTCAACAAAATCGGCAAAGGCAATAGATATTTTACTACCCTTGATCTACGCAGCGGCTACTGGCAAATTGAGATCGACAAGCGAGACCGATACAAAACAGCATTTACATGGAAGGACCAATGCTATCAATACACGCGCCTGGCCTTCGGCCTTACATCTGCCGGACAAATCTTCTCCCGTTGCATAGCAGAAGCCCTAGCCACGGTCACATCCCGTGACAACATTTCTTCCTATCTCGACGACAACCTGGTCCACGCTAGGACATTTAGGGAGTACATACTCTCCCTCGAACAATTTTTTACTGTCCTCCGAAAATTCGGACTCAAGCTGAATCCAGATAAATGTTCCTTCCTCGCATCAGAGGCAAAATTCCTCGGACGCATAGTAAACAGCGAATGATTCAAGGCTGATCCAGAATACGTTCGTGCCATCAGGGAAATGAAACCTCCAACATCAAAAAAGGAATTACAAAGCCTTATCGGCCGTTGAGTGTGGATCAGACAATTCCTAGAGACACGTCTTCACGAACAAATCAGGTCAGATATGTTTTCAAAACTTATGGGTCCCATACACGAACTCAACAAGGTTAACAAACCGTTTATATGGACGCAAAATACCGACAGAGCCTTCAAAAAAAAATCAAGGACCGTCTCTCTTCGACACCCGTCATCTCGTTTCCAGATTTCTCCAAACTTTTCACACTCACCACCGACGCCAGTGACGTCGTATGTGGGGCAATCTTAATGCAAGAAGTCGACAACGGGAAGAAAGATATCATAGCGGTCACTTCCCATACATTCAACTCCACGGAACAGAACTGGTCCACGACGGAAAGAGAGGCATATGCAATAAAGTGGGCAATATTGAAATTTGATTATTTCCTTCGCAACCGCCCCTTCGTCATCTTCACCGACCACAGATCGCTGACGTATCTGGACCAACGAGAGTTCAATAATGCCAAAAAATACGACGATGGCAAGAAGAAATTTCATGTTATAAATTTGTCTTGGAATATGTTGAAGGCGAATCAAATGTATGGGCTGACATGCTCAGCAGAGGTTGCGGACATAAGAAAACGAAAGCCCTGAACGACCCTACACCGGCAGGCAGGACATTCGAGGTAAGCGGTTCAGACCTCCGCGTATACATCCCATCTTGGTGCCTCGGCGAGTTTAACGGTTTACAGCTCATTCCCAAAACTCACACACCACAAAACGCCCGCACCCACAAGCGCGTCACCAACGCATTCTTCGCCTATCACTCCACCACCACCATCCCCACTGAGAGAATCTGCAACCACCTCGGCATCGCAGATGAACAACTGAAGGACGACGCCCTGGCAAAGATCATCAGCGCCCTCCAGTCACCCACCCCAAGCGAACCTCATATCGATCCTGACGACCACCGAGCTACGCTTTTCAAAAAACATTTCCACCAATTTTTTCTAGAACCAGGCACCTCCGTTTTGATGATAAGAGACAGTAAACACTCTCCGAGATTGGTTGTACCATACAAACTACGACCCAGATACCTCTACCAGGCACACGAGGGCAACAACCACTCAGGTGTCACCCGTATGCGAGAACTCCTTTCCAGCTACTGGTGGGAATTCAAAAACCGCGACATCAAGGCCTATGTCGATTCTTGCGACACGTGTGCTAAGTGCAAGGGCAACTACGGTAGACGTACCCACTGGCCCATTGGCCACTGCAAACGAGGAAAGAGACCATTCGATCTCGTCTTTATAGACTTTGTCACAATGCCCAACTCAAAGGGAAAACGCTACATCCTAACCATCTTGGATAGCTTCAGCCGACATTTTACAGCCATACCATGCGCGAGAGACCGTGCTATCGACGCCGCCCGCGGATTGTACCATTTCTTCCTTCGACACAGAGAGATTCCACGCATAGTATCCTCTGATCGAGGCACACACTTCACTGGAGAAGTCTATCGACAATTCTGTAACCAGATGTCAATCACGCAAGAACTTCACTGTCCTTGGCGCCCGCAAAGCTCAGGAAATATCGAGAGACAACATCGCACGATGAAGAACGCACTTTATATGTTATGCGAAGACAGGAACTGTGAATGGACAGACGTTCTAGAATCTGTCGTTTCGTCCATGAATGCCACGACCAACAGCGCCACCGGTGTCTCCCCGCACTATGCCATTACCGGCCGTCACCCCAACATCGGCCTACCTACACTACACAGAAAAAGAAATCACAAGCGACGATCCTGGAGCATATGGAATGCAAATTAATGCCCTGCTAAAGCAGGTTCACCACCACGTCACCCTGGCCAACGATGAAGCTGACCACAAACTTGAGACTAACTTAAATCGCCTCACATACAAGGACCCAATACAAGTAGGCGACAAGGTTTTACTTCATCGGCCACACTCAACTGTTGCCCAATCCTCTCATCTGCCCTGGATAGGAAATTACACCATTATAAAAACGAACAATATGATGTGTCAGGTGCAAAACGATGATGGTGATACAATCTGGATTCACCGTGCACATATCCGACGACTGGCTCCACGCCCAACACATCTTTCTAATACAATCCCTCTGCCTCCACCATGTAACAGTCACCAGGATCATTCTCCTCCACATCCCTCGGGGACACATAATTCAGCAAATAACCCCATACCAAAACAAATGCCAATAAGAAGAACACGAGGACAACTTCCCACACGCTTCAGAGACTTTATCATGAATTAATCACCCAAATATACACGAATAACGCTCACTGTAAATGAGACCGAGATCTGGGGAGCCTTGTTATAAAATAAAATAAGACATATCTCGGCTGATTTACAGGCAAATACTCAAGAGCGAGAACCGGATGTGAACGGGACAAAGCCCCCGTCACAAAATGACCATTATCTTTCTTTACAAATGTTCCCGACACACGTGTTCCGGTCGAAAAATAAAAAATAATATTTAAAGTGCTCTATTTTTCGTCCAATAAAAAATGCTTCCCTCCTAATTATACTCGCTTCGTTTTTCGAGCCTGTTAAGCCAAAAAAAAAACGCTATAAAAGGGGTCACACGGAAGTTCAACAGGCAGTCAACAGGTGCCCAAAGAGACCGGTCACGGTCAGCAGCTGTCAGCAGCAGGGAGCGTCAACCACCGTCAACATGTGTGAACTACTATGAGAGATCGACCAGATCCGAAAGCCGGCTTATGAACTTTACCACAAGGTAGCTGTCCCAAACCCTCACGTTCCTGTTGAAATAAACCACGTAAATCTATTTCTGCTGTTGTCGTATTTCTTTCTTGCAACCATAAATTTTACGAACATTCCAATGGGACGCCAAAAACAAATTTAAACATTCAAGTAGAATTTTTGTTAATTCTTTGTAAATACTGAATTTTTGTTTAAATACATATTTTAAATGAAATGAAAAGCAAAATTTTATCGGTCTTTTTTGTTTTCAGTCGAGAATTTACATCTAATTTTGGAAATAACTTTGAGTCTGAATTTTTTAAAGTTGGACCTTCTAGCAGGAAATTAAACAGTTTGTTTTATATAGTTAATTCAACGAAATGTTTTTTACACGGTCCTCTACACAATGTCTTTTAAAATTTTTTTTAAAGAAATTGAAGAAATTATTAGAAATTCCTCCGATAGTAGAAAAAAATTTTGTTTGAAATTCGATAAAATTAATTTCACTTTAAAAAACTGAAATAAATGTTTTTCAGGCTTTTAATTTTTTAGTCTAGGTTTTTTAATAAAAGACCAACTCATCTTTTTAAAAAAAAACATTTCATTTTTTTGGAAGGAAAAACTTAAAGAAAAATTGTCCATTTCGTTTTGAATTTGAGTTAATCTAAAAAGATTTTTCTTAGTTTTAGCCTAATTTATCCTTAAGCCAGACGGTACAAAGAAAATTTTCAAAAAAATTTCCGTTCGATATTGTAAAAAAAACACAAATGCATGTGATATCCTTAAAGCATTGGAATTATTTCAGTTTATTTATCTGTTTTATAAAAAACGATTTTTATATCCGTAACCAAATTTTTAGACCTTTAAGAATAAAAAAAACAATTGGTTCACTTTTTTGCGAATCTCCTACCAATGTGTTGTGAAAAGAACAAAATTTTTGAAATAAAGAACAATTAAACAAGACATAGAATAAAGATTCATAAACATCTTGTTTCAAAACGTAAGAAAATTGAATTTATTAATATTTGATCTTTACATGTTATTTTACTGAGTGAAAAAGTTATACAGGAATAATGTCTCTTAGATTAGGTAATAATTGACTGTTAAAAATATTATGAAAGAAATTATTATAGTTCTGAAGAAGAAAAAAACACTTTCTTTAGCATGTTGGAATTGTGTATGACGTACAAGAAAAAAGTTTGGAACATGATTTCAACAGTTGTGTGAATGTTGGTAATGGTCTTTAAATTCTGACTACATTAGTTAAGAACGGGATTTCTTGAAGATTAGATCTCTGGAAAATGAGACGCAGAGAGATGAATGAAAAGAAAGTTTTGGGGAGTTTATACGTGTTTTGTTTTGATAATTTTGTCCAACTACGTGGGAGGCTCAAATGGAAATAGCGGGAAAACAAATTTGTCGCATTGCAGGATATTTATAAAATTGAACTGACCAATCAACGAGCTAGTTTTGATTAATTAACCAATGAATGCTTGGCATTGTATGTGATTTGTAAATGTTCGTGCGTGATAGACTCGCACACTATTTTAGAAAAAAAATCCTTTCAGTCAGTTTAAATCTGAGCAAAGTATTGGGAATATTAAAATTAAATTTAATTTATTAAAATAAAATTAAAAATAAAATAAAAGGTCCAAGAAAGATTTTTCATTTTTAAAAATTCATAAACCTTCTTAGCTATCGTGATTTCTGTGGGGATACATAATTAAGTTTTAACTGATAATAATAAAAAAAAAAACGCACTCCAATCAATTTATTTTAAATTCACTTTGTACTTATTGGAAATTAAAATGTAATCTATTAGATTGAAATTAAAAATGAAATAAAAGCTTAACCCTTAGATATCAAATTTTTTTTTTTTTTGAGATGGACTTATAAAGAATTTGCAAGGAAAAATGTTTGTTAAACTCAGTCTTCTTACGTAGATATCACCACTTTACCATTGGAAGATCGATTATTAAGAAGAGTTACACAAAAAAAGGTCATTTTTTTTACTATTACAACCGCCCATTTATTGACCTGCTCACGATCAATTTTGCACTTAGATTATCGTCATGGTCAGTTGATTACTTAAAGGTTATAAAATAATAGACGAGGTTAATGCCATATTAACTAATTAACAATAGGAAAAAATGTGACTACTAGTCTCAATTGCTTTATTTCTATATTAATTCCCTTACATTGTTTATTTATATCAGTTATTTCCCTTATCTGGGATGTGGGGCAGCAGAATGCAAAAAATAAATAAATAAAAATAATACTGTTTTTAACATTGAATTTTATACACACCATAATCTGACTCAAATAATATATTTAATAGTTTCTACACAAATGTTTAGACTTCAAATTTTTTAGAAATTTTACTTTTTAACAAAATATTGTCCATTGTAATACTTTAGTTTAAGTAAATCTTAAAGTCGATATAGTAACATGATAGTTATTCCCCTTTTAAAGAACTCTTCTTTTTGGATCAGAATTAGTAGAAAATGTTCTAGTGACATCCATTTTTCTTCATGTTAGTATGCCTAAGCAAAAAGTTATATCCAGAAACTCTGGAATAGTTTCCAATATTGCTCCTTATGATATTAGTGGACCTTCATCCACAAAAAGTAATGGCAATAGCTCTTTTGAAGTCCCGTCGACTTCTCATTCGTCCGGATTAATTTCGGAACCAAGTTCGAATTCTATTTCAACAGCTACCGATTTGGAACGAAAAGCTTCAGAACTTGTGCAATATTTCCTGATTGCCGACCAAAAGAAAATTCCCATTCGGAAACTTGACATCAACAACCATGTTCTGAAGGAACATAAAAAACACTTTCCTGTAGTTGTAGCAAAAGCTCGAGAAATGCTTCTTAATGTTTTTGGCTCGGAATTGCTAGAACTCGACGATAAAATGAAAGGTCGGTATATTTTGGTGAACAAGAAACACGAGGGCGTCCTTAGCAACTTGGACATGATGTGTCGCGAAGAAGAAGCCGTAAAACTTGGACTTCTATTTAATATTTTAGCCATTATTTATATGAATGGTGATATAATCTCAGATACAGAACTGTGGAAAACTTTACGTAAACTCGGAATTGATTCTGACTGTCGACATGAGATCTTCGGTGATATTAAAAAACTTGTGCTTGATGAGTTTGTCAAACAAGCTTACTTGGAATATGTCAAACAGACTAACAGTGACCCGCCATCTTACCAATTTCACTGGGGTCAGAGAGCCAAACGAGAACTCCAAAAGAAGGATGTTTTGGTATATGTCAGTAAAATATATGGCAAGGAACCCACAGAATGGAAATCTTTGTGGCAGGATTGTATCGCAGACGAACGAGGTGTTGATGCAATGGAAACATGAATGTTTGTTGCTTTTTTTTTTTTTTTTTAAACAATAACAAAAAAGAGTTAAGGCAAAAAGTTGAATTAAACGGTGAGTTTTACTTTTATCAAGATAAGTAAAAATAACATCCGTAAAAAAATTGGTTACGCTATTATTCTTATATAGTTCTGCTCTTTATGAAAATGGATTCGAGAAAATGTTACAGATGGAAAAGCAAAGTTGATTAAAGAATGGTGACTCTAGCTAGAGATTTATAATGTAGGTAGTTTTAAATGAATAAAAGTAAAACAGAAACTGGACCCTGGTGTTATGTCCAATACTGACACTTCAATTTAATTTACTGTCTGTACACATTATTTTACAATCTGGATCTTGTCGGTATCTTTTTTATTTTATTTTACGCATGTTCGTTGTCAGAAAAAAATATAGATGTTATTATTGTTATTGTTATCATAATTTCCAGTTTATTTTTTTTATTTTTATTTTTTTTGTTTGTTAATGATCTGTATTTCTTGAGAAGATGATAAAACAAAGCCCGATAGGAGCTCTGCTAACTGAATGTTCCAGTTTTTCAAATCATACAATGCGTTTTGTTGCGATCTAAACTTCGATACAATCAGTTTTAAGAACTAAAAAAATGTAAACAGTAAAACACTACTTTCCGATAATGAACTCTACTTCAACTATTTTTCCCACTGAATAACATTTTTATAAGGCGAACAATCATACTCCACAAAAATACAAAGTCAGGTTCCAGCTGAACTCTGACCATTCAATAACTGAACGCACTAGTTCAGTTATGATCAGGGTTCAATTTGACGACATGATTATTACATTATATCGAACCTCCACTTTGCTCGCTTCCTCGTTTGAACACTTCAAGTGTATTCACCAAAATACTGATTTTCATAAAAAGCAGGGGGAAAGGCTACACCGAAAAAATACATACAAGTAGAAAAATATTAATTTTAGCTTCACTGATTTTTTTTTTTTTTTTTGAAACGGAATACCACGTTTTTTATATTTTATTTTTAAATTATTAAACAAACTGTATCATTTTCAAAAGTTTCCGAAAAATAGTCATTTCTGTAAAATTCATAAAAAATTATATTTAGTAGAAATCTGTAGTGTACTAAGATTTTTTTTTTTTTTTTTTTTTTTATAAACATTTTGTGGTCCTAAGCAAACTGATGAAAATCTAAATTTAAAGAGAAAGAAATTCAACAAACTGAAATTAACTCCTTACTGAAAACATTTAATGTGAAAAATTAATTCATACACTTTCTATAATGACTTTTGTTTTTCACATATTTACAAAGTCCCTTCCTGAAAATTTCACGTTTCTATCTGTAGTTAATGTTGGTGCTATTATACTGCTGCAACCGCAACGTTCTGTGACAAAGATGCAAATCAAAACAATGCATGAACCAACAAATCACGATATGATAAAATTTACGCTCTGCAAATCATCCATTTATCAGATAAATGGATGATTTGCAGAGCGTAAGTGAACTTAAGAAAGACTCGATCAAAATTTTATCAATTTTGCCAAAAAATTAAAGTCCGACAATTACTTGATTTTTTTTTTTTTTTTTTTTTTGCAAGAATTTCCAAAACAATGTGCACGCTAAAATTCCCTAAATCTTTGCTCTAGCTGATGCATGAAAAATTAGATTTTTAACCAAAATTTTGAACGTGCTAGAAAGGAGTAAAAAAGCAAAAATACGTAGTTGGTCTTTCCTCATTTTGACGATAAAAGTTTTAAAACTTGACAAAAATAATTTTTAAACTTTTTAAGTTTAGGGCCCTTCTTTCTTTTTCTTTCTTTCTTTTTCTCTTTTTCTTTCTTTCTTTTTCTCTTTTTCTTTCTTTTTCTTTTTTTTTTTCTTTCTTTTCATTCATTCTTTTCTTTCTTTCTTTTTTTTTCTTCTTTTTTCTTTCTTTCTTTTTTCTTTCTTTCTTTTCTTTCTTTCTTTCTTTCTTTCTTTTTCTTTCTTTCTTTTTCTTTTCTTTTATTTCTTTCTTTCTTTTATTGGTTTTTTCTTAAATATATCTTTCTTTTTTCTTTTTTCTTTTCTTTCTTTCTTTTCTTTCTTTCTTTTCTTTCTTTCTTTTTTTTCTTTCATTTTCTTTCTTTTCTTTTACCTTTCTTTCGATTTTCTTTCTTTCTTTTTCTTGGTTTTCTTTTTCTTTTCTTTCTTTTCTTTCTTCTTTCTTTCTTTTATTTCTTTTCTACTTTCTTTTCTTTCTTTACCTTCCTTACTTTTCTTTCTTTTCTTTTTTCATTTTTTCTCTATTTTCTATTTTCAGTTCTTTCATTTATTTCTTTCTTTTTTCTTTCTTTCTTTTTGTTTCTTTTTAATTAGAGAGAGAGACTTTCTTTCTTTGGAAATCTTTCTTTTTCCTTTCTTTCTTTTTCTTTTTAACTGTTTCTTTCTTTCTTTTCTTTCTTTCTTTTAATTTAAACATATTTTATTTAAATTTATTCAGATTTTCTGATTATTAAATATTTGTTTCTTTTCCTTTATTTTCTTTCTTTCTTGACGTCGACATTTTTTCTTTCTGAAAAACATCTTTTTCTTTCTTTCTTTTCTTTCTTTCAAAATAGACTTTCTTTTCTTACAAGATCTTTTCATTCTTTTCTTTTTTCTTCCAGAATTTCTTTTCTTTCTACCTTTTCTTTCTTTCTTTTCTCAGCTTTCTTTGATTTTTTTCCAAACGCACTTTCATTTTTTCTTTTCTTTGTCTTTTCTTTTTTCTTTTTTTCTATTCTTTTTTCTGCTAATTTCTTTTTTTTCTTGCTTTCTTTTCATCTTTTTTTTTCCATTAAATAAGTTACATTTGGCTCCAATTATTAGCATTATATACTATTATTAAAATAAAAAACATTAGTGCCAATCGTTTAGTCTGCGTTTTTTTTGTTTTAACATCAGCCCACAAGGTTGGTTTATACTCATCTTCATAGAAACTTTGTGGTTTTCATTGGAAGAATGTTGTGGGGTAGTTTTCAACTGAGGGTTTTCACTTTTATAATCGGAATTTGAATTAATACTAAACTGGGAATACCTAAATAAAATAGTTTCTGGCAAGATGTTTACATTTCATTTCACAGAGCATGCTAATGTTTAGCTCAATTTACAAACTGGTATGTTGTAACAGTTTAAAACAGTTTTATTTAATAATTCTTCAGAATTGTTTAAAGAATTGTTTAAAGAAAATTTTTAGCAATAAAATAACATTATTTTCAGATTTTTATTTTTTTTACTTTAAGATTCAAGGCATATTTTTTATAACTCCAGTTGAAGTTTCAAATAAAATTTGAACTGGTTTAATTTTACCAGTGACTTATACAAATTTAAATATTTTTAATGTTCAAAGGATATTTGAGATTTCATGAAAATAAAGTGTGGTTTTATTGATTTAAAAATTATTTCCACAAAGATTCCTTCAAAAATATCATTTTCATAAATAATTTTTAAATAAGTATCAAAAAATTTTATTGAAATTGTTTTTTTTTTTTTTTTTTAATTTCAAAACTTAAAAAAAAAATTCTCATGTTTTTATATGGCTTAAGCAAATTTCAGACATGAATGTCTTTATAAACAGGCCAGGCAATCATGCAACTGGGGGCAGTTTGAATTTTCTTAGTCTATATAGCAGCATAGCAGAGGGGAAAATTCTCCTGTGAGATTAGTTTGATGTTTTTCATACCAAAACAAGAACCACAATGAGCTAATTGGTAAACTTGGCGATCATTAACAGATTCCTATAAATGAAAAGACAGGTATAGACAGACTTTGTATAAACAATTACAAATTTCAAGGAATGATTTTTATTTTATTTTCTTTTTTTTTTCTTAGAGAATTGTGCTTTTCAAAAGATCATGACTTGTATATTGTGGTTTTAAAAAAGAAAAAGGGATCCACACCAATTGATGATATCAAGCACAGAAATATAATTTGTTCAAATGTAATGTGTTTTACTAACATTTAAGCTGTCCTCATTTTGATTGTTTTCAACAAAACATTTTGACTATAGTCTTCATTTCATACCATTAAATAATCCAAAATTAAAGTTCATACTAAAATTTCAGCATCCAAATCTCTAGTGTGGTCTTGTAGTCGATTAAACTAGGCAGATAAATTCACTGAATATTTGACAATATAATTACATGCATTCTTTGTATTGAAATGATGCATTTCCGACAACAACATAAAAATTTTTGTTAAAGAATTTCTGCATAAAACAGGAAAACACAAACTGAACGTTTAAATCACCACATTCTATTTTTTTCAAAAAACTTCCATATTCATGATAATAAAAGCAGTATCAGTGAATATTTTCTTCTCTGTAAGAGGATTTTTCCGTGTAATATATCCTGCTATATTTTTTTAAAAAAAGAAAAGTACATTTTATTATCTTTGGGCATACCAGTTTCTATGGTATCAGATGATCAGATGTTTAGCATGCCAATTCATCCAACAGATATCCACATTTTGAGCATGGTTCTTCAAACATCAACTTTCAACCGAAGAAGTAATTTTGTTTTTTGAATATGAAATTTCTGAATAACATTTTGTACTGTAATAAAATAAGTGCCACCAGAATCTTGTCTCAAGTTACAAACTTCAGTTTCAAGATTGTCGGTGTTAAATTCTCCACAAATGACAAAATTCTGCAAACATCAATTAAACCATTATGCTTGATAGCCATACAAGTGTCTCATGTGAAGGATTTTATTCTTTTTCTTTGCTTTCCAAAATTTATTTTCTTTTCCATACTTCCAAAATTTGCAAGAAATGTCAAATTTCCATCATTTCAATCTGATACCATTCTTTTCAGTGGGTCATTTATCTTGGCACATCCATAAATATCTTTTACACACTCTATTTTCCAAAATTTAAAAACTTCTTTGTTGAAAATAAGTTTCTCTTGTCTCATCATCCTGTAATAATGGATGAGTTTTCATTGCAGTTACAGTTTCATTGCAAAACACTTTCAAACGGGGGAAACTTTTTCTCTCTTAACTGGTTTTGGAAAAACCACTATTTCTGTTAGTTTTAGTAACTTAAGAAATTGATTTTTTTTCATGTGCAAAAAATTGTTTCACTATTTTCCTTTTTGCTGTCATTTCTTCATCATCAGAATAAAACAGTAAATTCTGAACACACCTCAGTTATTGCAAATAATTTTAAATATATGTATATAATCGAAAGGCAAGTATAATCCAACCTAAGTCTTATTTGCAGTAGTATCAAATTTCTTGAGTAAAGCTTGATTAGTCCAATTATTGTCACAAATAACTGCAATTACATGACCTTTCAAATGATTGACTAAATCAACATTTTCTAACATTCTGAAACAAAAATTCCAAATTTAGTTTGGCAACCGATCTTAATCAAAAATTTTGATCCACAATGTAAACATTTGATCATAATACCCAATACAGTTTTTTCCGAATCTTTGGCAAAACCAAATAAGTTTCCTTCTTGGTATTGTAAGCTCACTTCATCAACTAAGATGATACCATTTTCTCCGATAACCCCTTCACATAAGGCAGGCAGTTTGTTTCCTGAATGTTGTTGTCCTCCTCTTTTTATATGAAGGGGTTATTAGAGAAAATACAAAGGATCTGTGGTCCATATACTCCCGAATAAGACCCCACCTCCCCCACAGAGGATAACATGACTAAAGACTGTGTGTACGCCATCCTGTGCATCTGCAGAAAGAAATATAAAGGGGAAACAGGCTGCCCCCTTAAGGTAAGGCTTCAAGAATACCAAAAACTGTAACACGAAGGAAGTGGAAAAATCAGGCGTGGCTGATCACATATGAAGAGAAAAGGGATATCACCACTCTGTGGGATCAGGTTGAAAATCATAGACAAAGAACATCATTAGAAAATTAGTGAACTTAAGGAATCAGCACATATGCTCGGCCACAAAAATCTCCTGAGCCGACCAAGCATAGAAATGAATACAATATGGGAACCAGTAATAAGGAGTACCAGAGAAAAGCAATAATAACGAAAATTGCAATATGAGCACTGGTAAAAAAAAATGATTGCTAAAGACATTAGGCTTATAAGTCCCAGAAATTCATACAGCAATATCCTTAAGGACACATGACACAGTGGATAAAGGCGTTGGTTAGATCCAGTGACAAGACCCAAAGAGTTGCAAATTCAACTGGTTATGGCAGTGGAGACAGGGGAATTAACAGGAGATAACTGATAACTGACATTCATTAGAACAAGACTAGAACAGCCTACCCCAGCAAGCAAAATAAAGGGTTCAATTCGACATTCCAACCACCTGAAGAAGGCCGGAGCGTACAACAACTGAAATGTTGTGATAAATATGACAACAAAGAGGAGGACGATAGTCTGAATAATGTAAATAGTGTACATAATACTTCATCTCAAAAATATAGACAAAATTATAGATTAAAGTTTCCCTGAATTAAAAGAATTGTATAAATCAAAACAGTGGTTAGTCAGCTTTTTTACATTTTCAATATGCATGTAAATTCAATATATATTCCAAATAATCAAGCATACTTGTGATGATTTTATATCTGAGAAAAGGACAATTTTTTGAATGCAGCTGAAATACAAAAAGATGTTTTGGAAAAAGGTTCAAAAGTTTTATTGAAACAATTTTTGTTCAACAGACATTATTGTACAGAAAAATGTTCATACAAAATTATTATATCAAAATTTATCTGAATATATCAAACAGAATAGCAGATGTGAGAATTTAAAATAGTTGTTAATAAAGTTGGAACAAGATTGAGAGATTTTAAAATATGGCAGTTGAAAAAGCATATTTTTTAAAACTTTCAACAATATTTCTTAAATATATGCCACTGTTATCATAAAGAAAAACATTTGTAAAAAAATTATTTGCTATATTCTAAAAAATTGCAAATTTATAATGGATAACAATAGTTTAGCAAATTAAAACACCGAGTAATACAATAAAATTAATAATGGTGAAAAAATAGATCTCAATAAAATTCAATTTTGTCTTTTTTTTTTTTTTTTTGCAGTCTACTCACAAACTTATGATAAAATATAGAACGTCAACTGAAATAAATTTGATGGGTGAGAATTTACTTTCAGAATGAATTTGCTATGTGTAGGATCAATGAAAGTCAAGAGTTACTAGCTAAAAAATTTGGTAACTGCGAAAACTTGCCTCCAGTTGCTTCTACGAAAAGTGTGATTGACCTTGTTCTATAGTGAAAAAATAATTTTGATCTCAAAATGTTTAAAAGTTTTCTTCTTACTAATGCCATAAAGATTATAAGATTAACTTTCTAGAATTTTTAGCCATTTTTCAGAATGCAAGTGACAGTTTTTTGTTATTTTTTTTTTTTCATTGAAGTGTGTTTTTGAGATAAGTAAATATTTTTATTTTCTTTCTATTCAGTGTTGAAACTTCATTTTATGAAAACATGTCTCCTGATTGGCAGATGGAAGAAGAGGTCAATTGAGTTTGGTAATTTTGAAAATGAAGGAAAAATTGAGAAACTTAATTTATGCCCATCTGTTAAAGAGTAGAAATGTAAACAAATTGAGAAATATGATTTTTTTAACATAAGAAATTTGTAAAGTTCATAATTAAAATTAAGTGAACAAGATATGGGGATAAATACTTGCTAATAGCGGGTTGAAGGAAACAGCTGGTAAATCAATGATTGCATAAACAAGACCAAGGACTGAGAAAATCCATTGTTGAAAATTAACATAATTATAATTAATGACTAAAAGTTAAGGCTGCCTTTTGCCTATAGATTTGTTAAAGAGACAACTGAAGCAGCAGGCTTAGACATGATGCTGAGAGAGAAGGAGAAATTACCTCCACTCATTTGGAAGTAATGGTGTGAGGTATAAATAAGAGAAGGAATGAGTTATACAGGCAGGATGATACCTGCAACCACTAAGAGGAAGAAGTGATCTCCCAAATTTGGAGAGATAATTAATATTGTAGACCAGAGAGCAAAGAACTCTTGTACAAAATTAATGCAGAAACTTAGAGAATTCCCAAACACCGTCAGCCCCCACTCCGATCTTGACTCGAAGTCAATATAAGTGAGATGAGAGACAGCAGCAAAGATCAGAAAAAGGTGCTACTGAGATCCATGTGACTTGCTGCCAAGAGAATTCCCAACTTTGAGCCCTGTTAAGTTTAGGGCCCTTCTTTCTTTTTCTCTTTTTCTTTCTTTCTTTTTCTCTTTCTTTCTTTTCTCTTTCTGATAGCACTGATAGGCAAAGTGTCACTAAAGAGATTTTAGTAGGAAGGGTTAATTTTTGTTATATAAAGAACTATATAAACCAAATTGAAAATTAACCTGAAGAATTTTTTCATTTTTATTTCACCTGCAAATACATTTCATTTTTTATTTTATGACACAGCTTTGTCATGGTTCAAACCAAACTACGATAAATGATGATACCAAATGCCCACTAACTCTGTGATCAAGAAACACAGCATGGGTGAAATAAGGTGTGAACCAAGGAGATTAGTGACAAACGACCCATTGACCAGCAAAGTATTGACCAAGTGTGGGATTGACTCATTGTCCTATGACCCTGAGGACAAAGATATCTGGTATAGGTGGCATGTAGCAAGGGTCATATTGTCTGGTCACTGCTGACCTAGGATTGACCAAGGGACATTATGTTACACATACAGATGGGCCAAGGACAAAGATTACTTAGTCCTCATGACCACTGTCATCCTCTTTAGTGCACTGAGGAAGGTACTGTTGCAAGGTTGGAATCCCTGGGACTAGTCTTCTCTCATTGGTTAATTAAGGCTGTCAAGAGATAGAAAGTTTGTTTATGTTATTCACTTATATGTATATCTTCTACACAAATGTACTGGACTGTATTTATATGTTTTTGAAACAAAGTGTATGGGTGATGAAAAGTGAATAGTTTATAACAATGTGGAATGCAACATTAGGCAAGTGAAATTTATTAAATTAACTGTACCAAAGAATGGTCTTAATCTAAAAGTGATGTGATGTATATATTGGGTTTGGAAAGTTTTCTTGTAAGAGCACCTTTCGGATTTAAACACATTACTCCTAATTAGATCACTAACAGCAGTAAAAAAAAAAGCACCTGGAATTAGAGAATAATATTCTGTCAGGGTAACACTAGAAAGCAAGATTTTGTGATCAGGTAAAAATTGTTACAGCTTTGCTGGAAAGTTTTCACTCATCTGATGTATTCACTTACAGTCTTTGCCAAATTCTTTTAAAGAAATAAATTTCAGTTCTTTAGAAAACTGCAAAAAGTTCCTAAGCCCTTTAAAAATTCTGAATAGAATAATGAAACTGAAGAGGGAACAAAACAGTTGTTCATATTTAGTTCAATAATATTGAATATAAAAAAAATATCTTATTTTCACTTAACTGAGTGAACATTTTGTTTTATAAAAGTATAAATGTTACACTAAATTCTATCTTTCCTTTTCACTTTCACTTGTTAACCGAAGGAAAACAGTTTACCTCCTCGAATAAAATATGCCTGTATGTGTCTTGCATGCAGATTACATAGAAGAAAATATGGCTGATCCAAAAGCTAACATTTAAGAACAACTTGGTCTCAGAGATCAGAGATTTTGTGGCTTATGCAAATTTCCAAGCCTCAACTATTCAGTAAAATGAGTATGAGTGAGGAAACATCAGAAAGGCTGCAGGTGCCAATGAGTCGAGTGGTCATGCTTTGTGCGTGGAGTTTTACAGTAGTCTCACTGATTGTGGTCGAAAAGACAAGATACAACGGTACATTTTTTTTACTGGTTGTGTTAATGTTTCCATACCAAAGCAAAGTTATAGGAGAAACCTTGTTCCATACCCACTAAAATACTAGCCTGTCTATAAAAGTGCAACATTATCCACACCAATTATAAAAAATGAAATGAAACAAAATGAACTGAGGTGCCTCTTTGCATGCTCTTCAAACACCTGTAAAATATATAATTTCTAATGAGCCCTAATCTTTTTCAATGATTATATTTTTACAAAAAAATTGGTTGGGTATAGTTGATATTACTGCTCTAAGCAATTTTCTCAGAATAAAAAAAAATGAATTACCTCCCTCATATTTCTTTACCTTGCATCAAAATTTGATTTGAAAATCATCCAAAATAAAGCATAGCATCAGAAATGCAATATAATTTATTTCAACTATTTTTTTTTCTTTATCATAAATAAAAACTATAATTTAATGTATTCCTGTGAAGAAAAATTCAAAAATATATTTTATTTTTATATGATGTTAGAATTAGAAAAAACTTTCCTTGTTTTGACCTTTGAGAACATTTTCTTTTGTATGCATTTCTTATAGAATGGAAAAATTCTTGGTTATTTACAGTAGTTTTGTAGCTTCTTTTTGCAGTGTTTTTACATAGAAACATATACACCCAAATTGTAGACTATCATGTGGATTCACAAAATGTTCCTGGTGCTCGATTCAACTTGACAGCCAGTTTTGTTTTAATATAAATTAATGCCCTTGTATTACAACTGATATCACTACTAGGCAGTACTTAAACCACAGCATACCAAATTTCTTATAATTTGTAGCATGCAATAAATAATCCCTTGCTGCATAATCCTATATCAGAAGAATTTTCTACTTAGTTTCATATTGAATATATATACATAAGAACTTTATTCACTACTCACACTCTAGCTTCATAAATGATTGCCAGTGCTAGGGGTTCATGGGTGTTCACACATACACACACACTCTGGAATCGATATGAGGCTTTCACTCTACTACATATCAATTTTTCTGAAGTAAAATTTCTATAAATTGAAATTTTTTTAAAACTAATTATGTACAATAATCATCAATATAAGAAATAATATGATTCATTTCTAACATATTTTTGATTCATTTTTACTTTTAAGTTTCAGCAAATTTAATAAAAATGAATTATTTCACCTATAAATTTCATAATTCTCAAACTTCAAAGCAGAGATTTTAATAAAGGTATACATTTTAGATTTCTGATTTTAAATTCGCAGTCCACAAATAAGCACGCTCCTTTTAATTTGTTTATAAAAAGTTAATTTTCTACTCACATAATTCACCTTTCTTTCTTGGGCCAGTACCTGCTTGTTATAATTATTTTCAGATAGTATCAGTGTTTTTCCCCAGAAATACCCATGAAGATTGCTTCATCAGTGACTGCTAGTGATATTCTTTGTCCAAATAAACTTGATACTTCCTTTCAAAAATCTTTCTATATTACAGCTATACATAACTGACCTTGTCATAGCTAACTTCAGTGTCAAGAGGTGCATTGATTGTTTTTTCATAAGAAAACAAGTTTTTTTTTTTTTTTAATCATTTCACCCCAAACAAGGCAATAAAGCCAATAAGACAAAAGGGGTTACTGAGTGTAAAAGGATATCAGAAAAAGAAAAATATTATTAAGGAATGAACCCAAATTAAGAAGACAATAGACAATGCATTTAAATTTTTGAAGATCAAAATTGGCTGGAAATGAAGCTGTGAGTGTTCCACAAGTGAGAAGTGCAAGAGAAGACAAACAAATAATTAGATAAAAAAGCTATTTATTTAGAGTCATGTTCAGAAATTGATATGGTAGCTCAATTACAAAATGAAATATCACAAGTCCAAATTTGAAGATCCAGGGACAGAAAGAAATGTTGAAATCAGATGTATTTCCAGATAATTTCATTATACCGTTCACACTGACCATTTCCTTGAGGGTGATAAGGCGATGTCTGGCTTGTAGCGATTCCAAGATTGGTGAGATATTTGCATAATTTCCTTCATACGAATGATGTTCCTCTATCTGAATGGATGTAAGATTCTCGTCTATTTCTTGTAGTTTTCCTATGTTGGTGAGTGCATTGCATTGGACGCGTGAGAGCGTATCAGTCAGGTTATAGTTTGTTCTTGGTCGGTACATGATGTCATACTCATAACACCTCAATTCCATTCTCCATCGTTTGATCTTGCTGTTCTTGATCTTTCCATGGCATCTGGCATCAAACATGAAATTAACAGTTTGCTGATCTGTGACTACCACAAAACGTTGTGCTGCTAAATAATGTGAACACTTTTTGACAGATTCAACTATTACACAAGCCTCCTTTCTTACAGAAAAATGTTTTTTTTTCTGTAGTCGTTAGTGTACGGGAAAAGAATGCCACCGGGTGGTTTGCTTGATTCGGAGTGGCCGCCATAGCAGTATCAGAGGCATCTGTTTCTACTATGAGAGGAATGTTTTCATCGACTGAGTATAGTAAGGCCTTTTCAATTCCTTCCTTAAAGTTTTCAAATGTTTTTTACCGTTTCTGAATCAAGAGGGAATGAATCAGCTGTTATTAAGGGTCAAATTTTGCCAGAGAACTTGGGTATCCACTGAGAGTAGTGAGAATAATCCAAGCACTCGGCTCAGTGAGGTTTTATTCTGAGAAACAGATAGTTCTCTTAATGGTCGTAGACATTCTGCATCAAGTCTAAGTAGGCCATGTGATATGTTGTAGCCAAGAAAATCAATGGATGTTTTAGAGAAAACAGATTTATCTTCATTGAGGGTGTAGCAATCTTTTTAAATTTTTCAAGTTCTTGTCATGTTCTTGCTGTTCTTCCCAACTACGACAATGTTGTCTACATAGGCATACACGCCCGTTAAAATATTTTCATTAATAATCTTATCCATTATCCCTTGGGAAATATGAGACACCGTTAGTCACTCCACTCAAGGAATTCTACAAAATTGGTAAAGTTAACCATTAGCTTTGAATGCTGTGTAGGGTTTGTTTGTTTTTTTTTTTATTGGTATCTGGTGATATGCACTCTAGATCCAATGAGCTGTAAATTTTATATTCTGCTATTTCTTGAGCCAGATCATCCCTTCTTGTTAATGGATAAGCATCTAATCTGGTAAATCTATTAATTGTCCTACTGTAATCGACTACAAGTCTCTCTTTGATGCTCATTCGTTACTATTAAGACATGAGCCTTCCAAGGGGATGTACATCATCAATTACACCCTCCTGGATCATTTTCTCAATTTCAGTTTGTATGAAATGCCTGTCACCCTCTCCAAATCTTTTAGATTTAGTTGTAATAGGTCTACAGTCTGGATTGATGTTGGAGAATAAAGACGGTGTGTCCACTAATGCAGAGGGTATGCTACAGGAGATAGGATGATAGATTATTTGATCTTTCTTAGAGCCACCATATGCAAAAGATATGGTAGAATGTTGTGATATGAAATCTTGGCCAAGAAAAATATCTGAGCAGAGGTTGGGTAGGACTGAAAGTGTTATATTTGAATACCACTCACCTAGTAAGTTTAAGTTCACTGTACACATTCCTTTGATAGAGGCATTAAGTGATGATGATGATGCCATGGATACAATACCAGTAGCAGGTTTTATATGTAGTCTGTGTTTCTTCAGATAACCGTGAGAGATAAAGCATCCTGAGCTCCCCGTATCCATTAGGGCCGTACTGGCACCATATTTTCCGACTAACATGTATAATGCAGCCTGTTTTAGGGATCCTAAGGAAGTGGATGTAGTATTTGATCTCATCAACATTGTCGCAAGTCTGTAAGAGCATGTTGCAGCAGATGTTATTTTGGGGTTTGAACAACACATTTTTGAGAAATGGCCTTCTTTTTTAACATTTGAAACAAGTAGCATTTCTTGCTGTACATGCGCTTCTATTATGACGAAATCCTCCACAGAAGAAACACCTAGACTTGGTAGTAGCCGAGGCTGCACTACATATATTAACGGGATCTGCCTTTTCCCAGGCAACTGCACCTACAATTGGTGTTTGAGGGTACGTGTATGCTTCTGAATTTTTCTGAGCTGCATGGAGCGCTCTAGCTTGGTCAATGGCTATATTTAAATGCAGTGTCTTATTTTCAAGTAGCTGTTATCGAATAATGTTCAAACGTGATAAATGCATCAACAGATTTAAAGTTACATTCTTTCGCTAATAACTAGTTTTTGTATGTATTAGTCAATATTTTCCTCCTCTTTTTGGCTGCAAGTGGCAAGTAAATGCTGGGTGAAAACTTCATTCATAGGTTTTACATACAGTTCTTTTGGACGTTTAACAGCAGTATCAAAAGTACTATATTCCGCAATGTATTCATATACATCTGAGGAAATACAATTTATCAGGGTATTGTTATAGACAAGTGTATGGTTGCAAGAAAGAAATACAACAACAGCAGAAATAGATTTACATGATTTATTTCAATAGGAACGTGTGGTTTTGGGACAGCTACCTTGTGGTATAGTTCATAAGCCGGATTCCGATCTGGGTTGATCTCTCATAGTTCTCACTGGTTGGCGTGGCGCTCCTCCTGCTGCTGACTGATCGTGACAGATCTCTTCCCTGGCCTCCTGTTGACTGCTGTTGTACTTCCCCGTGTGACCCCTTTTATGGCATTCTTCATGGCTTAACAGGGTTTAGGAGGGAAGCATTTTTATTGGCCGAAAAATAGAAACACTTTAAAATATTATTTTATTTTTCGACTGGAACTCGTCCGTCGGGCCTATGCGTAAACGACGATAATGGTCATTTTGTGACTGGGCCTTGTCCCGTTCACACCCGGATCTCGCTCTTGAGTAATTGCCTGCAAATCAGCCGAGATATGTCTTATTTTATTTTATAACAGTATCAAGTTTATCTAAGTCGGTATAGATGTTACGGTTCATAATTTTTACATAGGAACAACGAGAAGCTTTGAAATCAGTGGTTAAAATTCTTACTTGATGATGGTGTATTAGGAGGAGTGTCCAAACGTTTCAGTTTCAAGTGTTTATCCATACTGTTGAATTTGTTTCGTTAAATAAATTGAAATTAACTGACAAGACTGGTATTCCTCAACAAGGATTTACTTAATGAAATATTCCCTGACTCAGCAATTCGTCAACTGAAGAATGCTAGTAAGGGAGGTAATTACCATAACAAAAACGCGAAGTGCAGATAAGTATAGTACAGTACTTAGTATCTAAAAATTATGTTATGAAATGTTCAAGGAGACTATTTATATTGTGTTAATAATCAATCAAAGAGAAATGTAGTTGATTATAAAATCTAATAAGCCTGCCATTTTTCATAGAAGAAAATCTGGTGATGCAGCGAAGAAAAAGGCAAGGGCCCTGAAGTAACTCATCCGCCATGAACATAAACGGGAGTAGTGAGGCCGCTACGATAACCATTTTATGTGGAAAAGCCGGGACAAATTCCCCACACCAGTTCTGTTTCACATCTTTTTCTGTGGTGCACTTGATAAAAGGCTGCCTAGATACAGAAAATGCTGTACTTGTTTTAAGTTCTTTTTTGTTACCGCCCGGTGACCAAGTCAGTGCAGTTAAAAGAGACGAAAAAGCCATATAAGGCCAACGTTTATTTGTTATTTTTTGTTACCTCCCCGCGACTACTCAGCCGCAAAACTTTGTTCAGTGTCGTTTAAGAAACCAAAAAAAGCCATTTAGGCCAACGTTTTTCATGTATTTGGACGTGGTAGGACCAGGCTGCTCCTATCATGGCGACCAATTCGGTAAACATGGAGGAGGCGTCACCGCCAAAAAAATCAGCCTGGAGTGAGGTCAGATCCCAAAAGGATCCTGCATATTATAGAGCCCTCAAAGAAAAATATGACAGTTACATAAAGGGCAACGAATTGCTGACCATACCAGAGACAATTCATGCCGTGAAGACGAAAATGATCTATCTGCTGAAACTGACGTAGGAATATGTAAACTGATTGGTGTTAGTAGAGAGACAATGGAAGAGGCATTAAAGAACCTCAAAATAAGCCCGAAAATCCTGACAAGGTTTACGAATACCTTATGGGATATATTGCTAGCTACTGAGGAAGAAACAAAAAAGTTGGCAGGAAGTACTCTGGCAACAAAGTCTGTCTGCCTGCAGACGGAATATTTGGGGACGAGGAGGACAAAACTAACAGTCCATGGAGTCCCAGTAGATATCATCGGCGATAGACTAGGCACCTTTTTTTTACAGTATGGATATGTGGAAGAAGTCTCGGCAACAACAAGCAAAACGGGGATTGCCACTGGGGATTTTGTCCTTCAGGTGACCCTAACTAGGAAAGGTTTCAGTGACATCCCCAATACACTAATGTGCCGGGAGCGGATAATACCAGTGGTGGTAGAAGGACGGCGCCCCTACTGTTGGTCATACGGTGTAATGGGACATATGGCAAAGGCGTGTCCCGGCAAGAAGGTTGCGTCTCAGCCTAGCAGTGGAAGCAGCGGCAGTGCCCGGTAAGGTTCTGGATGAAGAAGGTAAGGAAGAAGGGTCGAAAGACACCAAGCCACACCACGGCCGGAAAAGTAGCAGTCGCTGCCTCAGCCCCCAAAAGGGCAGCATCATGAAAAGGAGGGGCGGCAAATGGAAGAGCTTAAAGAGAAAAAAATACAAAAAAAAAAGACGATCCACAAAAACAGCATAAACAAAAGTCCCCCCACACACAAAAGGTACAAAAATAAGAAGCAGTACGCTGAGACGGACATGAAAGTAGATGTAATGCCCTCACCAAGGTCTTTCCTCTTTGAAGAGGGGAAGGGATGAACAACAGGAGGAGAGAAATACAAAGAGGACAAGCGGGATGAAAGAAGCAGGAAGGACAAGCCTATAGAAAGATCAAGGTCACAATCCATCCCTACGGCCCCATCCGAAATAGACATAAAGAGTCCCAGATCAAGGAGCCTTCACGTCCCCCATTCCCTCAACATTCCCTTGGTTTAGCTTCTACACCTTCTCCCACATCCACTTCTTCTCCGCCCTATCCTGCCAGAGAGAAGAGAAAGAAGTATTTTGCCGGAGTGGAGGATTTTGCAAGGTGAATAAAAAAGAGTTAGAGAAAGATTAACCACCCAGAAAAGATCCCTCCTAGGTCTTTTATTCAAACTTACTTCTGCCGATGGAAAGTAGATAGAAACCCCCGTAATTTCTCCCAAGCCCCGGGCGTCATTACATTTATAAGGGACATTGGGAGATCACTAAAAGTGTGGTACCACTTGGATGAGGCAAAGGGCGCTTTCCCTGATCTATGAATGTTGGTAACGGGAATGCCCATTCTAAAAAAGTTGTCTGAATGTAGTGCAGGGAGGATCCCTGTACTTCTCCACCCCTCATTATATAGGGCAGTAAAGCTAACATATCCCATGGACGTTGGCAGTATTGTCCTAGATGGGCACAGGATGCCTAGGATAATCCGTCAGAGTCCTTACAGCAGCAGATTTCCGTCTGGTATGTGAATAGGGCGTTTTTTGACTTTCTCATTTTCAGACCTAAAGCATGCCTATTAAGATAGCCAGCCTGAACGCGAAGGGCTTGAGGGATCGGGGTAAAGCTGCCCGTCTTCTCTGTGACCTCTTGTCGTTCGGGGTGGATGTCGCTGCGATCCCGGAAACGCACTTTGTTTGCAATGTTGATGCCTATGTTCTGTCTAATGACTTTGTTGCCTATTCAGCATACTGGCCAGAGATGTTTCTTTGCTGGTAAAGCATATCTTGGATGCGAGGGTGGACCTTGTTCACATCGATGCCGGGGGCCGGTTGATCCTGGCTGATATTGCTGTGAAAAGTACTTCTTTTGAGATCGTTGCGGTTTATGCGAGTCTCGTTTTTTCGTCAGTTGGGGCTGTTCAGGGTTGATTCAACGCGCTTAGTCTTTATGGAGGACTGGAATGCCGTCCTGAACCCAAAGATAGACAGAGGGTGGGGAGCTAGCGGGAGGTCGGGCGATCGTAATTTGGTTGATCTGATCGGCGAGTTTGGCTCGTCGATAGATACCGGGTCGATCACCCCAGGGGGAAGATGTGGATGTGGGCACTTAAGTGGCAGTCTACCCAGGTGGTTAGCTACCTAGATAGAATGTTAGTTACAAGGGCAGTCATATACTTATTAGATTGTCCCACGTTCCACTGGTTAGGCTATTTGGACCACAAACGTGTTTCTTCCCGGGTGGCATTAGATTGTAGTCCTAGAATGGCTGGCTACTGCAAGTTCAATCTGTCTTTACTGGACAGGCGGGACTTCCACGAACAGCTAACTACCCAGGAACTAGTGGGGGAGGTTATTGGGAATAAGTGGTGGGAGAGGCTGAAGGATAGGATTAGGTCCTTCACCACCAAGTTTAGCAAGATAGAGCTAACAAGGTGAAGCCTCTTAAGGCTATTTCCCGGGTGGAGACTGGGGGATCCCCTAAAGATAGCCCTAGCTAGGGAGGCCCTGGAGCGTTTGGCTAGCGAGCGATACATGGGTCAGGTAATTAGACATAGGCTAAGCAAGATATCTTCTGGAGTAAGATATCTTATGGGCACAGAATTGCGCAAGGAAGAAATCCGTCGAGATTTCGGTCACTAAATTCGTGAAGTGAAAACCCCGGTGGGGCATACTCTTCGGGCCACTGACGACATGTGTGAGGCGTTTCAGCAGCATTTCGAGAGCCGGTTTACCATGGTGCCTGGTCTCTGTGATGAAGAGTTTTGCATCTATTTGCCTGACTTTCCTCGGCTTTCACCGACTGAAGTGGCTAGCTGCAAGGAGTAGATTACGGAGGGCGAAGTTTACGCGACATTGAAGAAGGTCAGCAGAGGTACGTCGCTCAGTATGGATAGTTTGTCCTATGAATTATACTTGAGGCTGTTGCACATCTTTGTCTCGATTTTGACTGTCATGTTCAACAACTGGTACTGCCAGGTGTCCGTCCCCGACCGGATCTCCAGGGCTGTAATCACAATATTGAAAAAGGGCAAGGGATTTAGTTGACTGTAGGCCCATAACTCTGCTAAACACAGAATAAAAGATTTTGGCCAAGATTCTGAAAGAGCGTTTGCAGTCAGCTGCTGAGAGTCTGTTGGGAACTGAACAGACTTGCGCTGTGAAAGGCCGGACAATTCAGAGCAACCTGCATCAAATCTACACAGTCATAGAGGGTGTAAAAGATGACGAGCAAGCTACGCTGATCAATTTAGATCAGTCCAAGGCATTTGATAAGGTTGGTCATCGCTACCTGGGTGCTGTCCTTCAGCCTCCTGTATCACTCCCAACATGCTCTTGCGTTGTCTCAGTCAGTTCGTCAGGGTTGTCCACTGTTGTCCCTACTTTACACTTTGGCGTTAGAGCCTCTCCTTAGCGGCTGAGGGACAGGGTGTGCAGTTCGGGCATACGTGGAATTGCTGTCTCTATTATTGACCTTGTGCCAGGCGGAAAACAAATTAAAAGGTTTGTAGAGTTTTTCTTCCCACAACTTGATCAAGTATATTAACTAAAACCTTCTGATATTAATTCTTTGGATTATCACCCAACTCTGCAACAATATCATATACATATACTCCTCCAATATTGAATAGTAAGCCAATGCGAGATATCAGAAATATTTCCTTTTTGTACATCATACGTATGTAGAAACTAACAGTTTGAAAAAGGGGTTCACACTCGAAAATGGCTTTAAAAGAAACTCTCGCAACGAAAATCAACGGGATATTAAGTGTTTTTTTCCTGTGTAATCTGAAAGAAATGTTTTATTAAATTATGCTAGAAGCAGCAAGCACCAATTCTTCTAAAAAATATTTTTTGAGTTTTATTGAATTATTTTTAGTAAGATATGGGATGAATTTATCTATGTTCACACTTAATATTGCATAAATTCTAACTGAAATAATATATTCAAGACTTTTTATTTATATAACTATAAATAGATGAACGAACAACCAGCCTCCCTGCCACACCACAATTAAGAAGTACACACAATATATCGAAGGTTTATAATAAAATAGCCTACTCATTATTTATTTTATTAATGAATAAGTACTGCGAGTTATGTTTGAATTTGATAATTCTCTTATTTTTGGCAAATATTTTAAAACAGGGGATAGTGATTTTTTTTCTTTCTGGGAAAAAAAGCATCCAGTTTGGTAGTTTACAATAATATTTCATGTGAAAAGGTGTATAAAAATATATATAATAAAGAAATGTAAAATTATATCAAAATAAACTAAGTTTGCTTGAAGAAAGTTACTAGCACATATTCTTTAAATAAAAACTGCTATAATTAAGCCAGACATTTATTTAAATTGGCTTGAATAAGGTTTGATGTCTAAAACTTTGTGAGGCTCAAATTGATGTAAAAGTGCTGTGAAAATGAAGCCTGACAGTTTATAAAAAGGATACATGTATAAAATTTGGTTTTCAAGTTTGTAAAAATGCTCAAGTCTTATGGCCTCCAAATCTGTCTAAATAAAGTTTGCAAAAGGTGTAGTTTAAATCGATTCAATTTTGTGACATTTAACCAATGGCGAAACTAAGTCATGACTCCATAGTATCAAATTCTCTGGCTATTTAAGAAGTCTAGTTTATCTAGTTTATCAGAAGGGATTTGGCTTTCACAGGTAAAAGTCTTGGCTATTGCAGGGGGTTGAACTTTGATGAAGAAGAAAAAGAACAACAATAAAAAAGACAGCAGTAGAGTTCTGGCATTCCCAAGACATCAGCTGTGGTTCTGGAATTTGAAGAAAAGAATCACTAAAAGCCAACAACATTTTTTATGTTGTATGGGAAGTGATTACTGATACGCAAGTGAGTGCATCACATGTCTGAAAAGTGGTTGGGTGATGGCATTCCTATTGATCAATGCAGGTGCGTTGCACACACACATCAGTCACAGTTTGAGCAGTGGCGAAGAAATATGGCAGTGTCGAAGTAGCTTGTTCGGGGTTGTTTGCTTTATGTGGCTTGTCCGCAGCCACATAAGTCAAGTATTTAGGGATAATGTGGTGGGTGAATGCATTATTCCAGAAGCTCAGGTCAGATCTGTCCCTTTGTGATGAACCCGACAGTGGTTGGCCACCAGGTAGTTGTGATATTTCACTTGGACAAAATCTAGGTCACTGAGCTTTATGCAAGTAGCTTCTGGTCAATTTGAACTAGAAAAGGGATCACCCAACACTGTTCTGATTTATCAAATGATAAAGTTAAAACATTCTCCAGTATGATTCTGGTCAAGCAAAGATTACATGATGATTCCATGAGTAGCTAGTTCATTCAAACCAAACCCATATAAGATACTGTTATGACTTCTCCGCTGCATACAAGATGGTCCAGATTGTGGACAAACTTACACATGTTCCCGATATAATCATGCAAATTTAGCTCTTTCTCACCTTCTGTCCTGACAAATGTTCCACTGAAGTGTTACTTCCTTTGGGCATTTAAATGATCTAAGGTTAAGAGTTGCCAAACCAAAGAGGTTTCTCACAAGGCCAATTTCATAGGATAGCTGACAGGGATTAGCTTCAGATCTTACAATGTGGAAGCTTCTCTCAGTATTCTTCAGTATGCACAAGATTGATCATATTAGATATCTCAGTTATACCACTATACCACAGTTTATGGGTGAAACTACAAAAATCTAGATCAGGGTCTGGCAGCTGATCTCGTCACTGACCTAGCTTAATAGGGAAAAATGGATTTGTAGCATTCAATATCTCCAAAACCAAGATCATAATGTTTCTTCATCATCAAGTAGATCCTGAATTTTCTCCAGTTATGATAAACAGTTGTACTCTCAATAAGGTTCCTTGCCTTGAACATCTATCTGGACAAAACCACATACCAGACCTCAAGTGGAAGTCATATATATGACCCATTACTAGACATACAGGAAAAATTGTTGGTTCCTGGTACTGCTCCAGAAAGTATCTGACTTCTCCTTCCATGCTCTATCTATACATACCAGAGTTAGATCAGACCTCAAATAGAGTATTGTTGCCATATCTGGGCTGGAGCAGCCCAATCCCTATTTCTGGCCTTCAAAAGCATTGGCTTTGTGGGCAATTAATTCAACACTACAGCCTCTTTCCTGCAGATAAAATATTGTAAGTTTATTGCTTCTATATTGCTATATGCATGGTAAATGTTATGAGCTATATTCCTGAGTTCTACCAGTTCAAACATTTACAGCATGCTACATACACAAGGTTGAATCATCCTCATTCCCTTCATATTCCTTTGGTAAGAAGACAATTCTGCTCAGAAGCTTATTCTCCAGAACTGTTAATTTGTGGAACAGATTCCCAAGAGGATACTTCTCCCAATCACAATAACCTTAACACCTTCAAGTCTAGGGTCAACTGTTATCTGTGCAACATAAGGACACTCACATGAGATTTTATCTCAGTATTAAGTATTTGTGACCAGAAATAAAATCTTTAAAACTGTCACCCAAGGAAAAAAAATAAAAAAATAAACAAATAAGTGAAAACTTTCGGGGTCAAGTAACAAAGTGAACACTGATAATTTCTGTTTATGAGCTTATACGAGGGTCATTCAATAAATAAGGTGAATTTTTCAGTATAGGGACTTCTAATACAGATAGAAGCTTACTTTATTTAA